>OY744524.1:162885033-162997533 GCA_963556195.1 Sepiola atlantica | reverse complement strand
ATCCTCCCTCTAGCTATGGATTAAATAGAGTAGACTAGACTTTCAAGCCTTGGTTGGGCAATTAGTCCAGGAGAAATAAAATCTGAAATAGCACCAATCTTTCTCTGCTTATTCTAGAATTGTTTCCAGTCATTCTTGACGTCTCCTTGCCACTGGACCCAGGCTATGCCGGTTCAGGAGAGGTGCAGTTGGGACTATGCAACCTACCTGTGCAGACATGCTTACAGGTGATATCCATTATCTCTCTAGACTGAAAAGAGGCCAACATGATTTTTTTTTCAATATGGATAGATTTAAATGCACGTACACACAGTGACAGCATACCTTGCCCATAGATTTTTAACTGGTATACTACTGCACTCTATCTTAGCGCTATATTTTTTAATTAACAGGTATGCAAACAATTAAAGGTTAAAATCAAAATTTAAAATATTAAAGTATCATTATAATTAAAATGTCTAAGTTAGGTAAATTTAAAGTACCTACATTCAAAGCGACAAATGTTTAAATTATGAGAGAATTAAACAAATATAAAATATACAAATAAAGTAATTAAAACAATTAAAAAATGAACAAAATTAAAATGTTAAAAATATTTAAAAAATTAAATAAAACTAGTTTTTAAATACTCAGGACCGGCTTCCGACTTCGGCCGAAACCCGTTATTGATGGGGTTAGGTAAATTTAAAGTACCTACATTCAAAGCGACAAATGTTTAAATTATGAGAGAATTAAACAAATATAAAATATACAAATAAAGTAATTAAAACAATTAAAAAATGAACAAAATTAAAATGTTAAAAATATTAAAAAAATTAAATAAAACTAGTTTTTAAATACTCAGGACCGGCTTCCGACTTCGGCCGAAACCCGTTATTGATGGGGTTAGGTAAATTTAAAGTACCTACATTCAAAGCGACAAATGTTTAAATTATGAGAGAATTAAACAAATATAAAATATACAAATAAAGTAATTAAAACAATTAAAAAATGAACAAAATTAAAATGTTAAAAATATTTAAAAAATTAAATAAAACTAGTTTTTAAATACTCAGGACCGGCTTCCGACTTCGGCCGAAACCCGTTATTGATGGGGTTAGGTAAATTTAAAGTACCTACATTCAAAGCGACAAATGTTTAAATTATGAGAGAATTAAACAAATATAAAATATACAAATAAAGTAATTAAAACAATTAAAAAATGAACAAAATTAAAATGTTAAAAATATTAAAAAAATTAAATAAAACTAGTTTTTAAATACTCAGGACCGGCTTCCGACTTCGGCCGAAACCCGTTATTGATGGGGTTAGGTAAATTTAAAGTACCTACATTCAAAGCGACAAATGTTTAAATTATGAGAGAATTAAACAAATATAAAATATACAAATAAAGTAATTAAAACAATTAAAAAATGAACAAAATTAAAATGTTAAAAATATTAAAAAAATTAAATAAAACTAGTTTTTAAATACTCAGGACCGGCTTCCGACTTCGGCCGAAACCCGTTATTGATGGGGTTAGGTAAATTTAAAGTACCTACATTCAAAGCGACAAATGTTTAAATTATGAGAGAATTAAACAAATATAAAATATACAAATAAAGTAATTAAAACAATTAAAAAATGAACAAAATTAAAATGTTAAAAATATTTAAAAAATTAAATAAAACTAGTTTTTAAATACTCAGGACCGGCTTCCGACTTCGGCCGAAACCCGTTATTGATGGGGTTAGGTAAATTTAAAGTACCTACATTCAAAGCGACAAATGTTTAAATTATGAGAGAATTAAACAAATATAAAATATACAAATAAAGTAATTAAAACAATTAAAAAATGAACAAAATTAAAATGTTAAAAATATTTAAAAAATTAAATAAAACTAGTTTTTAAATACTCAGGACCGGCTTCCGACTTCGGCCGAAACCCGTTATTGATGGGGTTAGGTAAATTTAAAGTACCTACATTCAAAGCGACAAATGTTTAAATTATGAGAGAATTAAACAAATATAAAATATACAAATAAAGTAATTAAAACAATTAAAAAATGAACAAAATTAAAATATTAAAAATATTAAAAAAATTAAATAAAACTAGTTTTTAAATACTCAGGACCGGCTTCCGACTTCGGCCGAAACCCGTTATTGATGGGGTTAGGTAAATTTAAAGTACCTACATTCAAAGCGACAAATGTTTAAATTATGAGAGAATTAAACAAATATAAAATATACAAATAAAGTAATTAAAACAATTAAAAAATGAACAAAATTAAAATGTTAAAAATATTAAAAAAATTAAATAAAACTAGTTTTTAAATACTCAGGACCGGCTTCCGACTTCGGCCGAAACCCGTTATTGATGGGGTTAGGTAAATTTAAAGTACCTACATTCAAAGCGACAAATGTTTAAATTATGAGAGAATTAAACAAATATAAAATATACAAATAAAGTAATTAAAACAATTAAAAAATGAACAAAATTAAAATATTAAAAATATTTAAAAAATTAAATAAAACTAGTTTTTAAATACTCAGGACCGGCTTCCGACTTC
The DNA here is from genome assembly GCA_963556195.1 of Sepiola atlantica. NCBI lineage: Eukaryota > Metazoa > Mollusca > Cephalopoda > Sepiida > Sepiolidae > Sepiola > Sepiola atlantica. Next base: position 162,994,984 of record OY744524.1, on the reverse strand, counting down.
GGCCGAAACCCATTATTGATGGGGTTAGGTAAATTTAAAGTACCTACATTCAAAGCGACAAATGTTTAAATTATGAGAGAATTAAACAAATATAAAATATACAAATAAAGTAATTAAAACAATTAAAAAATGAACAAAATTAAAATGTTAAAAATATTTAAAAAATTAAATAAAACTAGTTTTTAAATACTCAGGACCGGCTTCCGACTTCGGCCGAAACCCATTATTGATGGGGTTAGGTAAATTTAAAGTACCTACATTCAAAGCGACAAATGTTTAAATTATGAGAGAATTAAACAAATATAAAATATACAAATAAAGTAATTAAAACAATTAAAAAATGAACAAAATTAAAATGTTAAAAATATTTAAAAAATTAAATAAAACTAGTTTTTAAATACTCAGGACCGGCTTCCGACTTCGGCCGAAACCCGTTATTGATGGTGTTAACCATAGAAGCCACTACTCTAAAGAGTGTTTGTGTATAGTTGCATCTATATGTATACATGTGCGAGTAATATGTGTATATGTGTTTGTACAGGTGGATATGTGTATGTGTATGCATGTGTATAAATATGTATATGTATGTATAATATATGTAGTAGGTAGGGGAAATATCTAAATGCTTTGTGTTTTAGGTTTTTTAGTTCTTTGGGGTTGGTTTTTAGATATTTATTTATACATCTTTACATATATTTCTTTGTGCGTGTTTTGTTTCTTGTTGGTTGAGTGGGAAGAAACGTTTGCTAAAGAGGTCTTTTAGAGTTGTGTATTTATAGGTATATGTATGTATGTGTGGATATATATGTATAGGTGTATGTATATGTGTGTGGATATATATGGGTATATGTTAGCGGATGTATATGCTTATTCATATATGTTTAACGTCTATTTGTATGCTAATGAATGTGTGGGGTCCAACAACTGACCAAAACATCAAGAGACAGAATGTCTGAATGGCTCACTGGGTTGAAGAAATACTTCAAGATGGGCCATAAAGAGAAATGAAAAGATAAGCATTCTATCACTAAAAAAACATAAGGGTGGTAGAGTGTGAGTGTGTGAATATGTATGCATATATGTAAGGAATCTGAGGGTATGTTGATAAGCAACTGCGTCGTCTGAGAGCAGATACATACCTTGCCTTTTTTACTATTCCCCCCTCCTCTTCCAACCAAAACAATATACAAGAATGTCATTTTTCTATTTGTTTTAATTCAGTCGACAATGGCCCTAAGAAGTTGGATTTTGAAAAAAAGTTGCAGCTGAAATATGTATGCACATATGTAGCCAATAATGTTTGTATAAATAAAAAAATTATACTATAATACAGCCGTACCTGTTATTGAACACTATCTTATAAACACTGGAGTTTCATTGGATTAATATCTAGGAAACAACAACCATACAAGTACTATATATATATATATATATATATAAGAGGTTTATGTAGTTTGCTTGAAGCATTGTTTATTAGTATATAGAAATATATATATTATAAATATATATATACATATATATATATATATATATATATATATATAGTACATGTATTATTTTTGTTTCCTAGATGTTAATCCAATGAAACTCCAGTGTTTATAAAAAGTGCTCAATAACAAGTAGAGCTGTTTTATAGTACAAAAATGTTTGTATAATTAAAGATTTATGCTATATATATATATACATATATATATATATTCATAAACATAAATTAACTCCAAATAATTGAGGATAATGTAAGTATAGTAAATGTGGTATTATAGTGACTGCCGAAGTGAAGTAGAAATGGTGAAAGAATGAAATGAACAGTGCTTATACAAATGGGTCAGCTTGGATCTAGTTACGAGTAGTGTAGTCAGAGGATAACCACCGACTCCACATGCACACTTTTGATAGCCTTGTGCCTAATTTGTAAATAAATTATATTTTTTAATTTTTATCTGCGAATAAATAATTCAAAGTGTAGTATCTGTTTTGTTCAGTCTCGGGAAGCAATCCTCCTAGGTATTACCTTAGGGGGTGAGGGTCAGAGTGGGGGACTAAGTTGAATTCACATTATAAACTTATCTTGTATCTGACTTTGCAGCTGTGGGAGGCAGGTGAACAAATTATCATTCAGTTACTACAGACACCCCAAAATAAACTTGATACTAAAAATAAAAACTACAAAATAATGGGTAGAGGGTACAATTGTGTGTAGTAATGACTGTTATAGTCATATATGGGCTTATTTGAAAGCTGTTTCTCCTACCCCCTTCCTCCTCCTCCTCCTCCTCCTCCTCCTCATCCTTCGCTTCCTCCCAATGGGATATTAAGTTTGAAAAGGGAGAAAAAAAAAAGTCAAATTACCTGTTATTGTGCTTATTTTTCTGTCAGCAATTCACCTCAGATTTCATCTTTGGAAGTTTGCGTACACACCTGCAAGCAACAAAATTTATTTGAGATTTAAAATAATTTATTTATCTTTCCGCCGTAAGGAGAAATTTTGTCTGTCCGACGCCATCTTTTATCATTAAAAGAAAACTGACCCTTATTTAAACTCTTTTTGAATCATTCTTCAATGCTTTCATTCTTATTTACAACCTTTTTAATATTTAAACTGACATCAGCATTTACAACCGTGATGGCTATATGTAGTAGTATCCCCTCTATAATAATGAGGCACTTATCTCTACAACAGCTGCACCTCCCCACATAAAGTCCAAACATTCCTCATCGTGGAAGGGGCGGTGGCAACGTTGTAGTGACAGAGCTAGCCAGCTAAGAGGGCTCTGGTGAAAATCCAGGAGGAGTCGGCATCAGGATCCGTCATCCTCTGGTCATCTCTGCCTCTGCATGTAGCAAGCAAAGACGTGTCAGGCACGGAACCACAAATCAATCGAGTGAAAGTGGCAATGTTGCTTCTGCACCGTTCCTTTGTGTGTTTTACACCAAACCTTCCCCAACTTCGCATGCAACTGCTGAGCCTTGCCGTTCTAGGTGTCGGGGGTAAAACCTGCAATCCTACGGGTTAATAAATAGCTGTGACCAACGAGGAGGACTCCATGCAGACCAGATAATCGTGAGGCACGATCTTTGTGAGCTCAATGCAGAAGTCCGACTCGCTTAACAAGAACAACAACTGCACAAGCAAATGATTTCAACTTCAATGTTATTGGTATGTCTTTTATAATCTACTAGCTGTCCCTACTCGGCGTTGCCCTGGATCAAACAATGCATTAATATTAAGTAATGGATTTAAAAATTAAAAAAAGAGAGAAAAAAAAATGTATATGACGAGAACGTACATCGAAAACGGGACCTTAAGATGTTCAGTCTGATCCACTACCATATGAGCTATATACAGAAGGTTGCTTATGTGATAAAGCTAAACCTTAATAAATGTAATATGTTGCTGCTGCTGCTTCTATTGGCTTGTCGGCCATTATCGAAATATATCAACATTGTAAAATAATTACGAGTGCGATACAATTTTATTTGGCAGAAAGTGAATAGAAATACACGTTTTTGTTAAGAAAATGTGCGATGTTCGCACAAAGGAAACTGACGAATCAGAATAAAATATTGATTTTGTAGACCGCATACTATTGATGACAATATATATGCAAAATAGAGAAACTATTATATATTATAGCAATTATAAATATAACGTGATGAACGAGATGAAAATCCCCACCAAAAAAAAGTTTGTGTCTTTTGTGCGGTCTGTCGTCGGCAGAATAAATGTTAGTAACATTTTCATTACAAGTGACGAATTATGCTAATTTTCTTTCCTCGCCCTACTGAGCGACCAATAAGGAAATTCATCTTCTGAATAAAAAGCTGTGAAGTTTTGCATTAAAGGAAGAAGTTTTAACTTTGACACTGCATGTGCATTATCTGTCTGGCACATGAAAGGTTCACTAGACTAATTACAACCACTTTGTTTTTATACTTTGTGAACACTAATTTGAGATTGTATTGAACTTATTGTTAGCATAGATATTCTTCTTGCTATATTGTTTACGACCGCTTTGCCTTCATACATTTTGAACAGATTTGTGATTGTACCTACTGTTGGCACATGTATTGTGCTTAGTTTTATAGACCCAATCAGTTAATAACCATTCATACACATAAAAAGAAATTGGTCCGTCATACTTAAGTTTGAAATAATGTGATGGTCCCACAGTAATGTGTTCTGCAGGTGGGAAGCCCTTGCAAAGCTCTGTCCATGGAAATTCTGCCTGACGTTAGGCACATGGAGGGAGAAAAGAAAGTCTTTTTTCGTTGTGGCATGAAGACGAGTTCTTTCTGTGAATGTCTTACAAGGGGGAACCAGCGATTGGAGCTGAATCGAGCATCTTTCATGAAAATAATGGTAGAGTAGAAAAAGGTTAGCAACGTCTCTTGTGCAAGAAAGGGCTTCTAGGTAAAAGAAGCGTTAGATATCAAGAGAATCCAAACAGAGCTTTCTCATGGCAGATTACATAATGGTCCAACTGTTAAAAATGGACACCGCCAACAATAAAAAAAAACATGTCAGAATGAATCATGTTGCATAGTCAACAAGATGTGAGTTGTGTCTGATCAACTTAAGCTGTGTCATGACCGCCATTCAGCCTCGAGAGACAATGGATAGCCCCTGTAAGGGTGGCTGCGCATGTAATTATGAAGCAAGTGTTGCGCAATTTCCAACCACACCTCTCCTGAGTCGGAACTGCTTGATTCCAGTAACAAAGAGAAGTCCAGGACGACTGGAAACAATACCAAGATAAGCGGAGAGCACATACAGCACCTGGTATTCCCAAATGATCACCCATTTAATACTGACCAGGCTCAACGTCGCTTAACTTCAGTGTCAACGTGATTATACTGCATATAACTTAAGCTGAGTAATCTGGTGAAAAGTGTATGATGTTGAGAAACTTAAAACACGTAATGAAGCCAGAAAAACTGAAGACCGATCTAGTAGCAGAAAACTGTATGTTACGTATTTAACTTCAGTTTTTTTGGTCATTAATTTAGATAACAATGTCTATAAACTGAATTTGAATAATTTGCCAAGTTTCTATTGAAATGATATTGCTAACTTCACTAACATATCTTTTATGTTGTTATTTCAAGTTTAGACATGTTTAGCAGTCTGACGATTGGTATAGTTGATAGTTCTGTCTAGATATATTCTTCCTTATCGTTTTTTTATCTCTGATGTCAATCGGAAAAGAGTTGTGTTCTTGTCACTGTCTATTATTTCGTCCATCTGTCAGTCTTTTAATTTTCTCAAAATTGGTTTATTATTTTTTTAACGAAATTTTGCATGAAGCTATATGACGATAACCACAGAAAGCTGCGTCAGGCTTTTCAGGAAAACTATGGTTTGTCACGCAATTGTCTAAAATGTTCCTAAATGGTAATTATTTTCAAATATAGTGTCACCCCCCTCCCCAAAAATGCAACTCATGGAATTAGTAATAAAACTCACAATCCTTTCTGTAAGACAACCATATTTGGTACAAATTAACTTTAGTCTATACCTGATTTGTCCACAAAGTTTCAGTCATGAATGTCAAACAGTTTATTTTTATCGGCATACAGTGATATATAGGGACACTTTGGTGAGTGTTTCATCAGGAGGAGGTGTGATCCTGAATGAGCTTTGTAATCACTACATCATACGCCCCACCCCCCAGTTTTATTTTTATTTTTTATCTCAAAGATAATTTTTTTACAAAACAATCCCCAGGCTATTCCTGAACTGAAGCGGGTCATCACAGTCAAAACAAGTCATATCCAAGTGTGCTTGCAATACAGAGGTGCACATTTGGAGCGTATCATTTAACTGCAATAAAACAAAAACTGTTGAACATTGATGCTTAAAACTTGGTGGACAAGTCAGGCATAAGTTGAAGTTTATTTGTACCAAATATGGTTGGATTGCAGAAAGAATTGTGGGCTTTATTAACGATTCCATAGGTGGATGACATTTACTTTGGGTCAGTCTGTATCTAAAATTTCCTTTGTTAGCTTTTGTTCAGAATCCCCAAAAAGTTAGGATTATTTATATGAAACAAGTATTGGTGACCAACCAGAAAAACTGATTTCTTCCAAAACAGAAGTAAAAAATTCTGCTCTGAGTTAGCAAAAATTTAACTTTTTCACAAATATCTAAAAGTATAATCATTCTTTTTTCCAAAAATATCCAACAAAAAATTGTGATAAATGGTTGTTTACATTATTCAAGTAGTAGTGATCGCAGGGGGAGACAACTCATGCTTTACTTATTCAAGTAGTAATGATCACATACTTGTTTTCTTTAACTAGCAGTCCATAGAAATTTTGTGGTTATTTATAAAAAAAAAAGGTTTTAACTTTATACTTTTATCTACTTATTATATGATATAACTAAATAATACTTTCTTGTGTTTATTTTAACTAAATAACTGTTAAAAAAATCATCTTTTCATTCAGATATAAACTCCTGTAGAAAGAGACAGGTAATAACTGAAACATTTTCATTTTTTGTCAAATCAGATCACATGAAAATGTATTCTTTTGAATGCCTACTAGACACTGTCCTCGAGTGTCTACGGTCTCTCTGTACGGGGTTTGTCAGGACAACCTGACATGAGGACGCTTGCTTTCTTTTGAATATTTAGCCAGGGTTTACTTGTGTAAACCCTGGCTAAATATTCAAAATAACAGTATTCGAAGCCCAAATAAGATCCCCTCAGTATGGTTAATCCACACTGGCTTATACAAGGAATGGTGCACCTTTTCCAAATGATGTTGCCTCTAGTAACAGCGCTAAGCTGGATACACCACCAAACTAGATGAATTATTGTCCTGGAATCCGGTAAGACTAAAAGAGCACAAGAAAGATATACTATAACACAGTCATTTGGAGAGAGGAAAAAAATTAATGTTCTTAACTTCTTTATAAAACTCAACGTTTGACAGGTAAAGGAGAACTTTAATAGAATATTTGAATATCTATGCATCTCATATAGAGATCAAGTGTTAGCCCCAGGAAGGGCCACTTGATTTCTGAGAACTTCGACTGAAGTAAAATGAAACAAAAGAGAGATAACTCTCCTTTATTTTGATTCCCTGAATAATAAAGGAACAAACACACACACAAAATCTGCGTCAGTTTAAGCTCAAAGAATAAATATTTTTTTCCGAATTTTAGATATTATTCATTCCGGGCAACGCTGATCAAGAATATACCAACTTTGCGTGTGTTTGTACTGTAGTTCTGGAGTGTTAACTGGACATACACACACAGACACACACACAGACAACTTCCCTTTATATAATAGAAGACTAGCAAAATACCCGCTTTAGGGTGGGTATTTTGCTAATTATGTATAAAACAATCAACCGAGAAGACATGCACAATGACAATAACAGCAGCAACAACTGTAAATTCTTTACACAGATCTTTTAAAGTGTAACAATTTCTAATTATTAGTTTAGATTCATTTAAAGGGTGGGTTGCATAAAGTGACTGTTAAATGAACCTACAATTACACGATGAACGGTTTGCTCTGCTATTGAATGGGTCAGTGAAATTAGCTTGAAAACAAAAGAAGACTAACTCTTAATGTAATAACTCGTACATGCCTCCATATATTTACCAGCACATTAGAAAGTCCAACAATATTCTCATTGGTACTGGTCCAGCTTTTGAACCAGACAAAACCGACTTTTACCGACACAGATTTACGTAAACAGCAAGAAAAAAAGCTGAATAAAAACGAACTGGTGTTCCAATAGAAATAAAAAAAATGAAACAACTAAACATTCACTGTATTTTTTTTTTATGAAAAAATATTCATTTTTTGACAAAAAAAAGGAACAACTTTTATAAAAAAAAGATTTTTCACAACAAAGTTAGATTAAAATATTTTTTTTTGAGAAATTAAGAGGTAGAGGATATGGAAGAAAATTGACAGAGTACATTTCTGCTATCTGCGATAATATGGAGATGGAGGGGTTGGTTCATCCATTTTCGGGTCGATGAAGTGTAGACTGTGATTCACTGTCAAGTGTATGTCTTTCCTGGCAAAATTCGATCAGTCCTTTGGGAAAATCAATCGCCTGTCCTAATGTGATGAAATTCATTATCATTTTAATCAATTGCCTTAACTTGTCGTCTGCCTGCTAGGAAATTGGATAAGCGCTTTGGTATCTTCCGGCTGTTTACGTAAACAGTTGAAAAACACTGAACGAAAAGTCGGTTTTGTTTGGTCCAAAAGCTTGACCAGAGCATTATTATTTGCTTTAAGCATTGTGTATAGTACATAAATTATTATTTAATATTATTATACTAAATGTGAGTTGATTCAAGTTTGTTTCCCTCAATCAAGTCAGTCAGTTATAGGTTCAATCCCACCTCATAGCATCTTCAGCTCGTGCCTGAAGAACATATACTACAGGTCGACCCAAGGCTTTGTGAGTGAAATTGAGTATGATGAAACTGTTCAGAAGCAGTCTGCCGGTATTAGCTAGAGAGGTATGAGCTTTCTCTGATCCAAACTAGCTGCAAGATGGATATTAACTTTGCAATATCCCCAACAATCCGGAAAGATGACGAGGGAGACGTTTATTGTTTTTTTTTAATCAAATTGCAATGAACACTTTAAACGTTATACAAGTTTTAAATCTATAAAAAAACTAACATTTATTATTATACTAAATGTGAGTCAATCAATGTTTGTTTCCCTCAAGCTTTTTTTTCTTATATACTTTATTGACACAAAATACATGATAAAATATACTTTATTTCTGAAATTGAGTAATATTTGGAAAACAAAATTGTTTTAATTGTTCTAATTAGCTGTAATTGATAATTAACTGAACAAGTCACCCATTTCTCTTAGCTATCTATATATTTCTCCTGACAATCTCACTCTATGTTTAATCAACCACTCTCTAATATTTCTTAATGGTTCTGTGAGCATTTAAAGAGTAACTTTTTTTTCAGTGTGGTCATATAATTTACATGTGTGTCTGTACACATAATAAATACCTATGTAAATTAGATGGAAAAATAATGAGTCTTTTTACTTCTATAGAAAAAGAATAAAGAATAATAATACATCTATATAATAATAAATATAATAATAATAATTTAGAAGTAAAGAGACTTATTATATTTAGTTATGCAAGAAGAATGTCTTAAGAGTTTATGAATTTTCGTATGAAATCAAAGTAGAATAAATAGTGGTATCGATTGTGGCCCAACGGGTCACGGGTACGTCTGAAAACTTTGGCAATGTAAATAAAAATAAGATGTTCATATTCATTTAATATCCAATACTTGGGAATAAGTCTCTTCTTCAAAGAAGAATTAAGAATTATGATTGGCATTTCTATTTTTGTGTATTTCTTGTTATAGATACAGCATTTTAGATCCGAGAGAAGTTTTGTTATTGAGACACTATTTGTAACCGTTTTGTTGCCGGAAGAATTCACGATGATGTGATAGGTGTGGTACGAATGTAAGTGTGATCTTTTTGAATTTGAAGAGAACGGTTATTTTTTTTTTTTTTACTTTTTACTACTGAGTCATAAGTAAGGGTTTACATGATGGATGGAGTGTCAGTTGAATGATGAAGAATATTACAAGCGGATTGAAAATGCTGAATGGAATAAACAAAGTAGGACGGTTTATGACAAGTATTTGAAGACGACCATGTTGCAGTCTGCAGGGAAGCAGCCCGTCGCAAATGATATCTCAATAACATAACTTTCACTGATTTAAAATATTGTATCCATAACAAAGGATAAACAAAAAAAAAAGAAACGCTGATCACAATTCTTAATTCTGCTTTAAAGAAATGATTTATCTCGAAATATTGGATATTAAATATATTGATAACTATCAACATCTTAGTTATTTTAATTTATTTTACATTGGAAAAGTTTTAAACAATACTAGAAAAAATATGACCCATTGGGTCACTCATTCAGCTTGAGTGTAATTGTTTGAACCAGGAAAAGATGAGTTTGTAAAGCCAGTTAAATTTAAACAATAAAAAGACCAAATTCAAAATTAGTCTCTTTCTTCACACTATATTTCCCTCTCCCGTTTGGCCTCTTTCTCCTTTCCAGCTACGATTTAAATAGTATTACTACTTGTGGTGATATTTCCTTTTGTTATATAATGGACTATTCCAATCTTAAGTTTTATAGTTAGTTTTATCATCCGTGGCTGTTAATAAAGAGAGAGAGAGAGAGAGAGAGAGAGAGAGAGAGAGAGAGAGAGAGAGAGAGATATAAACGATAGTGGAAGACACTTTATAAGAAAAGAGCAGGGGCTCAAACAACATAAAGTGAGAGAGGGTGAAAGTGATAAACACAAACACAGTAAGAGATGAGTCACTTGGTGAGTTAATTGCAAATTACGGCTAATTAGAACAATTAAAATGGAAGTTTTTTTCAAACGTAACTCAATTCCTAAACTAAGAAATATTTTAACATGTATTTTGTGTGATTAATATGTATATATATATATATATATATATATAAAGCCTGAGGGAAACAAACATTGATTACCTCAGCTTAAATATAATAATAAATAATTCCATTAAAACTACCCAGTCCTCACTCACCCATCAGCTCATATACCCTGTTGGCGAGGTTGAATCTTACAAAAATTGAACTCCTGACGATCAGTCGTCTACACTGGTTTGACCACACTGAGAGAAGTGACTCTTGGATAAGAAACTACAGAGATCTTGAGATGGAAGGCAGGAGGAAAGTTGGGTGAGCCAAGAAAACTTGGATGCAAACCATCAAGAAAGGTCTTAGACGGTGGAATTTTAACGAAATTAATCCTCAAGACCACCAAACTTGAAGACTGAGATTGTAGGCTGCCAGACACCGTCAGACTGCTGACCAAAAGAAATAAGACAATAAAATGGAAAAGGAGGAGGAGGAGGAGGAGGGAGAGGAGGAGGAGATGTATTATTTACACAGTTCTTTTTAATGGTCAAAAGTTATTCATTTTCTATATGAAATATCAAAAATAAAATGTTTTTAATAAGAAACATTTTATTTTTGATATTTCATTTTTTTTCTTTTTACTTTAATTCGCCCAAACAAAGGCATATTGCCACTAAAGTGTAATGGACTACTGTGATATGAGTCAGATTTTTTTGGAGGGCAGCCTTAGTGGGGAGCTGAGCAGCAAGATGCTTGTTCATATTACATTTAAATTTCTGCATGTTTGTACAGTCGGGAAAACAGGGAGCAGGGAGAGAATTCCAAAGGAAAGTGGTCTGAAGAAAGAAGCTATCTAAAGAGTAAAAAATCTTCAGGAATCTAGGGACTTCTATAGTGAAGGGGTGGAATTTTGCTGCTAGTCGGGTGAGTCGGGAGTATTTACAGTGGGGTGGTACAAGTGCAGTGAGTTCATCTAAGCACATTTTGTGGAAGTACTTGTAAAACAGACGCAGAGATGCAACTCTGTGGTGATGTGACAAAGGCTGGAGCTCGGCACTCTCAGCAGAACCTATTAGGTGAGAAATTCTTTTTTTTACCTTGTCCAAGAGGGAGAAGCTAGTGTTCGATGCACCAACCCAGATACGGCAACAAAACTGAACGCATGGGCGAACGGTGGCTTTATAGAGATACAGGATATTGTGAAAAAAAGATGCAAACAGTTATAAACTTGATCTCTTAAGTGTTTTTTAGATATATGCATCACTATAAGTGGTTCAGCCCATCCGTCATGATTAATTTGGAAAACGCATTTCATCGCTAAATGCACTGATTGAACGAACACATTTTAAGAATATACGTTCACGTTTGAAAACTATTGCGTAAGTAATCGAATTAGTATTTTCCGATTACGTCATTGCTACTTGAACACAAGTACAGAAAGATTAGCAGTAGTGGGAACGGAAAAAATGAAGAGTTGGATGCAAGGCGGGAACAGGCAGGACTTTTGCATGGGAACAATGCACATAATAGATACCGAAAACAAACAAAACTTCAAGAACTGCTGAGTACCAACCGCTAAGTCTCCATAATGCACAGAGCCGACGACTGCTCAAGTGAGAGAAAAACTCCTACTCTGAGTCCAAGACTTGCTAACGAAACCAATCATTTGCATAGTTTAACACGATGCAGTTCATGGTCCAATGAATTCTCAGACGTTTACAGGGTTAATACTGACCCCACTCGGTCTGGAAAGTTATTGCTTTTTTCAACCTGAATTCAAGAAATCTTGCTTAATTAATCTATATATATATAAAACTCAATGTCTGTGTGTCTGTGTGATCCCTATAGAAAGAACGGTTAGAGAATCTACATAAAATCTAAAAGTGTATTCTCATGTCAAATTTACCGGGAAGACAATGGAAGTGTTACCGAATCTCTAAGTGATCCCATAAGGGGGCTATGAGGGCATCACTCCCTAAAAACTTCAAATATATCTTATTTTTATGAAATTGAAATCATATGTATAAAATTTTCTGGTGAAGACAATAGAAGTGGTCCTGAATCTCTAAGTATCCTCATAAGCTAAGAAAGCTATGGGGGCCGAATCGCCTTTAAAACTTCAAATATATCCTATTTTGATTAAATTTAAATCAGATGTATAAAATTTACCCTCTATGTGCTGAATATCTACATGACCCCCACCTCTAAATGACCCATGGGGACAGAACCCCCTTAAAACTTAAAATACGTATATCCGATTTTAATGAAATTTAAACCATATGTATAAGATATTCAGAGAGATTTTCGAACATTTCAGCTGCTCCCGACTATATTATATAAACAGTTGACTAATTTTACCAAGTTTTCAATTCCATCGTTTTTTACTTTGATATTTATTGAGCTTTTCTTTATACATAGTACTTTGTGTTAAGTTATCTCCCTTGTATTGAGATATACGAGTTCTATTCCTTTGTGATAGGTTTTTACTGTGATCTCCCTCACTTGATGTTGTTGTTGGTTATTGGCTGGGAAAACAAAGATGGCGATTTGGACAAACGGACGTGTGTCCATGACTCGATTTATCTAACGAGTAAACTAACACTTTGTACTGACATTGAAAAATTTATTAAGAAATTTTTTTTTATAAAACTAATTTTTATTAAGTCGTTTGATTTTAAAAGAAAACGCAAATATAGAATTTATTAATCTAATATACTTGACAAGTGTACACCCTCCGTAAAAAATGACAGGAAAAATAATTATGCTTCGCCAGTGTTCACACTAATATTCATATTCATATAAAATAACGTCTAAATCGGTGAAGCTAAAAAAAGAAATAAGAAAACGTCTCAAACTGGAAAGTTTAAAAAAGAAGAAAAAAAACATCTATCAGTATAGAAAGAAGAAAGTGAAAACAGAAAGAAAATGTCTCATTATGGAAATAGTGCGTGATTTCTTTCCATTTATGACAGTGGGAGAGGTAGTGTCTGACTTGCTATTTGCGTTTCGCTTTCCCTTAAAAAATTGAGATGATTTTGTCCAGAAGTGTTTTTACTTGCTAACTTTTGTGCAACGGAGCAGATATATATTTATTCATAAATAAATACACATTGCTCTTTAAGAAAAATTACCGAATTTAAGTGAACTTATTCAATCACTGATGTTCTATCCTATTTTCGAAAAGACACTAAGAGTTCCACCAGACAATTGACAATGCTTGCTATTTTTGGAGTAAGCAATGCCACTGCCCACTTTTTTAAGTGTTGAGTTCTATATTGTCACCGTTTGATATGAAAAAGAAGAGGAGAAAAAAAGAGCAGGGTGAGTCACTCTGACCTTCATCTCATGAAACAATTCTCCTTTCAATACTCACTTCGCCATTGTTACTTATAACAAATTAAAACCAAGCCGCGCATGCGTGGTCCCCCTCTGTATGTGACTCGATGTGGCGAGTATAAAATGCAATAAATTTGGGCAATTTGGGGCATTTTTGACCCCCATTGTACCCCCTGGGGGCGCGAACCAGGATTTTTCTGAGGTCAAGGATGCTCATTTTATATCCAGAACAATTGCCTCTACATTTTGGCCAAGTTTCAGAAAAATTGAATGGATGGATCAAACGTTATGGGAGAAAAGGGTCATTTTTTTGCCATTTTGGGGGCTTTTGACCCCCTGGGGGCGCGAACCAGATTTTTTCCAAGGTCAGCGATACTTATTTTCTATTAGGAACAATTGCCTCCATATTTTGGCCAAGTTTCAGAGAAATTGAATGGATGGATGAAAAGTTATGGGGCAAAAAATGTCATTTTTTGCCATTTTGGGGCCTTTTGACCCCCTGGGGGGCTAACCAGATTTTTTTTCAAAAATCGGAGAATGTCACTTTCTAACCTGACAAAAGTTACAACTTCATGCAAAATTTCAGAAAAATTCAATGGATGGTTGCGAAGAAAAATACGGACGGACGGAAATGCCTCAAAACATAGGTCTCCCGATTTTATAAATATTTTAATATTTATTCAAAGGATTTATTTTTACCTCATTTTCTATCAGGGCTAATGGTGCATTTCTTGTTTCTGAGAAAACATTTCCATATTTAGTAAAACACAAGAACAGATATTCTTTAAATATGTCCATTCGTGCTGAAGTTTGAAATAGCATTTTTGTCGGTTTGTCATGACCAGGGTAGAACTAAGAATAACATACAAAAGTTAATTGACACTTCTACCGAGCCATGGCTTATGGAATGAGAACAATCTTCTTCCCTCATGGATTAAACAACCATAAACAACCTAAATATTACCGTAAACAACCTAAATATAACTGTAAGACAATTGTAAAGGTTTTTGTGGCTAACGACCACTCAAAAAAGGTGGGAAGGGAGTATTTTACGATAAATTTACATTGAAAATTGAAAAAAAATAAGACACTTGTGCAGATGAGGAACACGAGCCGAAATTTATTTCAGAAGAGTTCCAATGATGTAAGAAGAGGCAGACAACTCTGTTTTTTTAAGTACATAATTTCTAGCTTCTCCGAAAATGAACGTAATCGACGTGAATGCCTTGAAACTTGATTTTCACAAATTTTACTTTCTGCGATAATTTAATATTTTAAACTATAAAAAAAAAATCAAAAATCTGTTAATCCAAATACGAGGACTGTTCGTTTTGTTGGTTTTGAAATGAAAAAATATACTGTTCATTTTTCCAAATTCTATTTTCTTCTATAAATGTTCTATCAATATACTGTTGATTTTCACAAATTTTAATTTCTGCGATAATTTAATATTTTGTGTTCGAAATTCAGCATAGTTGCTTTAATTTATTGTGTAGTTGCATGGCTATCCGGTGTTGCCCGGAGCAAAAGTGTAACATATTTCTATTAAAACTTCTATCTCTTTATCTGTTTCTCTCCAACTCCCCAGCCTTCTCTTTTCCCTCTGCCAAGCCCATTTCTCTCTGAACATACACACATACAACTTTCCTTTATATAATAGATTCCTCAAGGAATGAGTCGGCATTTTCTTTCTAAATTAGTACATAAAATGGCTTAAAAACCGACCCTATGACTGTCCATGCGTTAAGAGCCACATCCATCGTGAGGTTTACTTGTTAAAAATATGCATGTGAATAGACAGAACACAGCTGATCTAGAGAAGTAAACCTTGAACAAAAATCCCTCTGTTCTTTACGGGTAGTCGCAGTTTTTGTGGCGATCATCGATAAACAAATGTTTTGGCAGAGAGAATATCGCAGATTCATGGAAGACCATTCTTGAAATGGAAAGGTGCACTGCTCTAGTGAGCAGAGAACCATAAAAGTATAAAATGTACAGGTTTGGCGGGTCGTTTACTTATCCAGCCCTGAAGATGCCTTTAGTAAATACTTCAGTATAATCTGCTAATCCACATGTGATGAGACAACAATACAATCGATCCCTAAACAGAATTTTGTTCACAAGCATGTGGTGAAGTTCTCTCGGGTATCCACATGAACAGATTGTAGTTTCTGTAGTTCACAAATAAACATTAAATCTGCATAAATTTAAAAACAGCAAAACAATCAACCCCTAGGCGGACTATTGTTCTCAAGCATGCGGCGAAGCTCTCTAGAAAATCCACTTGGACGGATGATAGTTGCTGTGGTCCATAAATAAAAATTAAATTTGCATATATTTAAATGGATGGTAGTTGCTGTGGTCCACAAATAAAAATTAAATCTGCATATATTTAAACGGATGGTAGTTGCTGTGGTCCACAAATAAAAATTAAATCTGCATATATTTAAACGGATGGTAGTTGCTGTGGTCCACAAATAAAAATTAAATCTGCATATATTTAAACGGATGGTAGTTGCTGTGGTCCACAAATAAAAATTAAATCTGCATATATTTAAACGGATGGTAGTTGCTGTGGTCCACAAATAAAAATTAAATCTGCATATATTTAAACGGATGGTAGTTGCTATGGTCCACAAATAAAAATTAAATCTGCATATATTTAAACGGATGGTAGTTGCTGTGGTTCACAAATAAAAATTAAATCTGCATATATTTAAACAGATGGTAGTTGCTATGGTCCACAAATAAAAATTAAATCTGCATATATTTAAACGGATGGTAGTTGCTGTGGTCCACAAATAAAAATTAAATCTGCATATATTTAAACGGATGGTAGTTGCTGTGGTTCACAAATAAAAATTAAATCTGCATATATTTAAACGGATGGTAGTTGCTGTGGTCCACAAATAAAAATTAAATCTGCATATATTTAAACGGATGGTAGTTGCTGTGGTCCACAAATAAAAATTAAATCTGCATATATTTAAACGGATGGTAGTTGCTATGGTCCACAAATAAAAATTAAATCTGCATATATTTAAACATAATTTTTTTGTATCTTTTACACCCAGGCAAAGCTGGGTCCACCTGCTAGTATTGATTTACTCCTCTCCAGGAGTTAGGCACAAGGCCAGTTTTTATCTTACTCCCACAAGTAAGATGTGACCCAAGGTCGGGTCGAGAAAGTGGGGTTTAAAAATTGCCTGGGCAGCCCTGTCGGCGTTCTCCGGTAGGGGCGCCTCAGGCAGCAAGCAATAAACTTACTCCTCCCCAAAGAGGGGAGGCGAAGCCTGGGAGGGTGGACCTCCTAGAACTGCACAGGACAGACCCATAGACAGGCGTAAATCAAGACCCGAAGGCCAAGACAATACCAGTCCATGGGGTGTAGTATCCATCGGAACAGATACTACACTTTGATCTTAGCCAAAAGGCCAAGAAGTGTTCTCCCGCATTTTCGGTTATCTATTCGATTGGCCATATGCCTCTTCACTAAAAACGGACGTCAAACCGAATATAATATAATAATGATGCTATGGGGTGAAATACTTGTTTTTCCAATAAAATACACATAAATGTTCAAAAATGAAATATTATGTTAGTTTCTAGAATTTTTTGTTTATTCTATCTCTCACTTTCAAGAGAGGCCTCCTTTAAAAATTATAGACTCTTCCTATTTTTGTAAGGTGGCCAACTTCGAAAATCTGCAGGGAATAAAATACTTATTTTTCCGACTGTATTTTAGACCCAAGCAAAGCTGGGTCCACCTGCTAGTAGCTATTATTATTTTCGCTTATTTATTGGTTCTCTGCCTCTTCTCTACTGTATTCATGTTTCGACATAGCAAAGGATATTTCCATCTTCCAAAGAAATGACAGCCAAACTTACATTCAAGGACACGCTTTATTAATCAATGATGCTTATACAACTCAGCAGCATTCCTTCCTTGAAACACAAAAACTGATAATGGGAGAAGGAAGAGAGAAGATGCAATCAATACTCTGACTTCAGAGTTTAATAAACTTAGAAGCCATGCAAATATATAGCAATTTCAGCGGTTGATGTAGTTTGCTGGAATCATTCTGTGTAGTGTCTATGTAAAGATAATTTATAGGAGGCGATTCCAGATTCCAATGCAGAGGTGTGTAATAAAAACAGGAAGCCGAACATAACTTAAGGATAAGTTTTATTTAACTATTCGTTGCTTACTGCCACAAATACTATTCAATATTCACTCTTATTAATATACACACGAATGTAGAACATTTCATCATTAATCAAAGGGGTGAGACGAGCATCAATTACCTTTGATACTACAAGGTGTAACGGATAGACGCTGACTTAAAGCAAATTAAAACATATGAAAGTGAAATTAGTTTTTCAGTTTCTACCTTTTATTATTATAATTTTTTTTAAATTTATATTTACGATCTTCAACAGTTATCTTCTGCACTTTGAAACTGAATTTAAACCCACATCTGAAGAAGGGAATTTTTCCCGAAATATTATGTCATACAGACCTACATCGAATTGCACTGATAGAAAGTAAGATTGTAATTATGAATATAAAATTTTAAAAATTATATTGATAATAAAAGGTAAAAACTGAAAAACTCATTTATCCTGTGTAGGTCTTAATTTGTTTTCAGTCCGCGTTTATCCGTTATACCTCTGCATTATAATCGTCTCCTATAAATTATCTCTCTCTATATAGCAATTTATTTTTTCTGTTTTCCTATCAAAACATCCAAGATGTGGCAAAAAAATAACTTTCTTGAAAATCCCTTCTTAAGCATTTATGTTAACGTCATACTTGCTGGTAATATCGCCAAAATCCTTGCTTAAGCAATGTTTTATCTGATACAAACTTAAAGGTTGGACTCTACGCAAACTTTAAACCTTGCTCTGGCAGATTTCTAATTCAGCCCATATAACTAAGAGTTTAAAATAATAATAAACGAATTTTAATGAGTAAACAATAACTCCTCTGCCTAACATTCACAGGCAACATGAATTGAACTAAATACATAGAAGATACTGCCAAGTCTGCTGCAAACTTCTCACACCTACCAGTACCCTATAGCTCTACAAAGCCACCATTCGCCCATGCATGGAGTATTGTTGTTACATCTGGGCTGGTGCACCAACCAACCACTAGTCTCTCCCTCTCGGACAGGATATAAAAAAGACTCTCTAACTTAATAGGTCACGCAATTTCTACAAAACTTCACCACCTGTCTCATCGACTCAATATTGCATCTGTGCTTGTTTTACAAGTACTTCCATAGAATGTGCTTCAGTCAACTTACTCTGCTTGCTTGTACTCCCGCAATGTAAATACCTCCGACAAATACAATGAACAGCAAAATCCCACCCCTTCACTGAATAGGTCTCCAGATGCCGGAAAACATTCTACTCTAATAGCTTCTTTCCTCGGACCTTTTGGCTTCCCTCCCTGCTCTATTTCCCTGACTGCACCAACATGCAGAAATTTAAATGTAATGTGAACAAGCATCTTTCTGCACAACTCTTTACTCAGATGCCCATTATAAATGTGTCCCCTAACCACAGTAGCCCCTTACGTCTCAGTGGCAATATGTTTTTAAAAAAAATTTTTTAAACATAAAAATATAGCTGTCACGTCACATAATAATAATAATAATCCTCATGCTGCTGGCCTCTGGAACTCCTCCCTGCTCCCTGTTTCCCCAACGGTACTGACATGCAGAAATTTAAAACTAATGTAAACAGACATCTTGCTGCACAGCTCCCAATTTAGGTTGACCCCCCCAAACCTTCTCTCTTTTTTCTCAGTAGCCCCTTACGTCTACAGTGGCAGCCTGCCTTGTTTGGGGTGAACTATGTTAAAAAAATAAAATAAAAAATAATAATAATAATAATAATAATAATAATAATAATAATAATAATAATAATAATAGTAATTGACTGATTCTATATAAAAAGGAGAGAAGAAGGAAGAGGTCTAATAAGTATAAAAGACTGTGAGGAATACAAAAACAGACACAGATGCGTGGGGAAGGCAGTCCACCGAGAACTATGCAAACTTCTGCACTTTGAGCATGCAGTCAAATAAACAGAGGACAGTAGTGGAAAACAAAAATTATAAAATACTCTTGGACATAGAAATACAAACGAATAAACTTATCCAAGCAAGTAGTCCAGACATGATAATAGTCAACAAGAAAGAAAAATAACGGCCAAATTGTAGATTTTGCCATCCATCCCAACAGTTCACAGAGTGACAATCAAGGAGGTAGAAATACATGGAACATATCACAGAGCTAAAAGGAATATGGAACATGAAGGAAATTATTGTAATACAGAAAATTATAGAAGCGCTAGGAACAGTTCCGAAAAACCTGGAAAAAAGACTAGGAGAAATTGGAATCAAAAGGATGAGTGACACCATACAATGCACAGCACTGGCGAAAACACCTAAAATATTAAGGAAAATTCTTCACCGATCAATGACAGGTGAGTTGAAATAAAAATAGAACACAAAATGGCGAAAGAACATTACACGAATCAAACGGAACTGAAACTACAAGAAATTTCATACTCTACCCCCCCCCCCCCCTAAAAAAATGATGGTATCAGCTTGTCATGTGCTCTCACAAGTACTGTCTTTTCTTACTGATTGAATATTTCCCGATGGAAGAGTCTATCAGGCATGTGTAGGTAGTGATGGTGTATGAAAGTGAAACCTGGCCAGTGAGAGTTGAGGACATGTGTTGCATGGAGAGAAATGGAATGAGAATGATACGATGGATGTGTAATTAGAGTCTTAAAGAAAGGCTTAGTTCTGATGACCTCAGAGAAAGATTAAATCTGGACAGTAGAGGGAGATGTGTGCAGAAGAATAGACTTTTATGGTATGACCACGTTGAAAGAATGGATGAGAGTTCTTGAGTTAGTAGATGTAGAACAGTTGAGGTAGCAGGGGTCCTCACAGGAGAAAGCGAAGGAAAACATGGGAGGAATCTGAGGAAAAGAGGGATAAATAAAGACTTGGCCAGAGATAGGTTACTTTGAAAGTCAATTTCTTAAAGCCATCCAATGCATGTTAAACTGATGATGATGATTTTCCATTTGTTCTATTGCTTTTGGCTGCTTTACTAAGCATTTTCAAAGAATTATATGTCAATAATAATGTCAATATCAGCAATAATTAATATTAATCATAATAATAGTTGCTGTAATTTATTTTTTGGCAAAATTAGTCGTTGAACATAACCAACATGATATGACTACATTGAATGAATGCTAACTTGTTGATAATGAACGATTCTAGTTTTATTCGAAGAGCTTCATAGATTTTTAGTCTGTCTCTTTTTTTTCTTTTCGTAATTACATTTTCCTGTGACGTTTGTGTTTCCCCAAAATTGAATGTGACATTAATTACTTATCATCCAATTATAACATAGAAATGAGTTCCTTTTAGTCGACGATGATGTCATCTTTGTTATGTTAGATAGGTGCGGTTGAAGTGGTGAACACCGCCGGCATGTATGTGGCAAACATCATAGTCCCAAACAATGTCAGTGGTTCTGGCCAGGGTATCATTCTGGCAACCTGAACCACGAGACCCTTTGTCATAATGAGACATGATCCGTCTCGATCCAAGGAGGTGCATCCTTCCAGGGATTACTTCCTCCTTTGGAAGTAGAGGTTGGTTTATTACTGATCACCTACCAGGGAATGCCGATGAATCCATTCATGGTTATTTTTGTACCCAACCAGAGTAATCCTGATTTTCCCTTTCTGGCCTTGTGCCACATCTTTATGCAGTGGGAAACATGTAAATCCAACCGATGTCATTCATTGCAGTTGTCTGAATATTTTACAAACTAGTTGATCCTCGAACCAGTTGGCATCGACAGAGGGGATGGCCAATGGCAGTGTTTCCCTTTACAAACAGCAAGTCACTAATACGGGATAAACTTGTATCAACACTTTTGTGCCCTCGTCAGTAACGGAATCGGCGATAAAAGCTAGACATGTAGCAACGTCAGCAGAGGACAGTAAGCAATCAAAATACAGCGGTCTTCTTAACTGCCTTGGTCTATTAATGACACGCCACACAGGTGACATAGTGAATTTTACTTGGCTCTACAAACGCTTTTCCATCGCCATTATTCGAGGGAACACCTTGAGCCTGAAAAGCCAGCAGGATATCTGGTGAAACTTTCTGAATCAAAGGGGTGTAATTCATCCAAACTCGATGCAGTAGTAGTAGTAGTAGTAATATTAATACAGCTTTCTTTGTATATGTAAACTAATTTCTTTCAAGTTACTTTAATTATAAATGTTTTAGCAAAAAAAGTATTTAAAAAATTGGTAGGAGAAAAATGTGTAAAAAATAAAGCTAAAGATGAATATTTTACTTGTATTTTTACTATAAAATGGAATTGTTATTTAAAATTTTTACACTTCATAATCTTGGAAATTTTCTTTTAATGAAGAGTCCCGCTAGTGATTCTTCAATTTAAAATAATTAAAGAATAAATTGTATGGTTTTCTTCTTTCTTTTTTTCTTTCATTCTTTGTATGAATGCGGTCTATTTTTAGTTTCTGATCACAAAACGATCTTGACTTTGGTATTTCCCTTGTATTTCCATTTCTGACAAGGTCATTTCGTTTCAAAACCACAAACAACAATGGCTCTTTTTATTTCCTACTCTCATTAGTTTTCTTGATTTTTAACACGTAAAAGTGACTTCAAATGTCATATGACATACCAATCAGTCACGCAAGCTGAAATGAATTCCAAATACTAAAGACGTATCCGTGACTCGTTGGGTCACAACCACTACCATTAAGTGGTCCCCTTTGATTTAATTCGAAAATTCATAAACTGTGATATATCTGTTAAGAAATTCTTCTTGCATAACTAAAGATAAGTCTTTACTTCTATGGATAATAATGAAGTAAAGAGTCTTATTATTTTTCTATCTAATTTACATACGTGTTTATGGTTTGTAAGAACACACTATGTAAATTACCTGAAAAGAGAGAGTCACTCTTTCTCTAAATGCTCACAGAGACATTAAAAACTGTTAGAGATTCGTTAAGTCAACACACAGTGAGAGAGGGTGAGAGAAATACATAGATAGCTAAGTTAGAGATGGATGACTTGTTTAGGTGAGTACAAAATACGGCTAATTTGAAGAATTCAAATGGAATTTTTCTTCAAACATAACTCAACCCCAGAACTAAAGAATATCTTAGCATATTTTTTTGTCATCTTCTTTTATATAAAACTCTATGTCTGCGTGTTTTCCTTATAGAAAGAAAGGTTAGAGAATCTACATAAAAACTAAAAGTATATGCATAAGTAAAATTTTTCGGGGAAAACAATGGAAGAGGTCCCACATCTCTAAGTGCGCCCCTAAGGGAACTATGGAGGCAGAACCTCTCTTTAAACTTCAAATATATCCCATTTTGATGAAATTTCAATCATATGTATAAAAGTCTCCGAAGAAGACAATGGAAGTGGTCCTGAATCTCTACATGCTCCTCAATGTGCCGAATCTCTGTGTGTCTCATCTAAGGGGACAGAACCCCTTAAAACTTCAAATATCTATATTAATGAAATTTAAACCCTATGTATGACCCTGATTTTTTTTCACTTAATATTCGATTAATAATAAACAAAAAATAATTCAATTTGTATTATCGAAATTACATATAGGCGAGAAACACGCACACACACACACATACATGAGATTATAGTTTTATTAATATAGAGATATTCATAAACATGTCCGACACAGCAATGTTTACCGTGTCCATGTCAAATTCAAATGATTTTGAAGGCTGTAATTTATCAATTTGAAAGTAATTTCTGATTACAATTAAAGTTTATATTCCAAGATCGAGTATTATGGTTCATTTCTGCTCTTAAACCAATGCTTTAAAAATATGTTCCCTTTTTTTTTTAAACTTGCAGATGACAAAAACGAAAGATTTTTTACAAAAAAAAGCTGAATAAAACAAAGATGTTTCCTTGCGTACGAGTCACTAAATTTTGTGTCCATGCAATGTGTGCAATGCACACACATTACATGGACACAAAATTGTCGCCTCCATGCAATGTGTGCAATGCGCACACATTACATGGACACAAAATTGTCGCCTCCACGTAACTTACACATTATTTATTTTATTTAATCGATTATTGAAATCAAAAGTGCAATAGCCTATAATAAAACGAAATTTTGAAAATCCAATTAAAAAAAATAATTTAACTACGAAATTAAATCCACCCGAATGCATCTCGTTTCTTTGTAAACAAATCATCAATTTTGATCTTTTGTTAATAGTTGAAAGTAAAAGAATGAATTACTTTGTGCAGGCGAGGGAATGCAAGCGGTGCAAATTGTCAACCAGGTGCAAAGACGAACCATAGATGAGAAAATGGCATATGGAGACCTAAAAGGTTACACTTCCATACAATCAAACTGTCATGAAAATGATTTTATACGTTTTTAAATCGTTTAATTTTTTAGGTGGGGACTCAAACAGTCATAAATCTTTGGAATCACATTGCATTTTGATAACTAAGAAGTAGATTTTGTATTTTTTTAAATATTAATTTTTTTTTTTTTAATACTAATGAGTAAACACTTATCAAGGTCAAAAGCCACTCATGGATAGGGCTTAACAAGATAGATCGATTGTCAATTGAATGACGAAGAATATTATAAGAGAATTGAAAATGATGAATGAAAAGTTTGATTACTTATGGGGACAGTTTATGATAAGTAGTTGTTGGTATTGGGTTTGAAGACGACTATGTTGTAGTTTGCACGAGAGCAGTCCTGTAGTTCCACAGACGGAAAGTCTTTAGAAAGAAACTCTGTTTATAGAAATTTTTCCTGATGCTAGGCGCACGAAGGAAGAAGGGAAAGTTCTTTTTAGTTACGGTAATAAGACGAGTTCTTGTTTTATTACCTGAAACGATTACAGGTATCGCCATGTTGTTTATGTCTGCATTAAACTACGGCAGCACGAAATACTCGTTATATTTTACGTTTAGGTACATGAAGCATTGAAAATAATAAGATTCCCAAAGCACGAAAAAGTCAAATATTACTTCTTGGTGCTGCTGAATTTTTTTTTTCTTTGATTTATTACGAAAATTTTTTTGTAAATACAATATTATTTAATTCTAACTATGTAACAAATATCTTTTTACAATATTCTCAGAAAAAATCCATGGTCCTTATTTTAGGACCAATTTTTTAGAGAATAATCTATTTGAACAACAATTCTTTCAAAGATTTACTTGACTTTATAGGATAGTTAAAGCATTCATTTTTATTATATATATAAATGTAGGTTGGTTACTAATTACAAAAAAAATACTTATATGAATAGTGCTCATTTTATTTAATACCCAGAAAAGCGAAGTTAAGCTTGGTCAGTAGTTAGATGGGTAACTATTTGGGAATACCTGGTGCTGTAAGCAAGCACTTCAAACATACTAGTATCCTGTCACAGGGATGATGGTGTATGGCTAACTAAAAAACCCAGACAATTTGATGTTTATTATATTCTTTAAAAAAATGTGAAAGTTTTATGAAAGGAAATAAGTCTAACTTCATCTTCTGTATTCATCTTAACCCCCTACCCACACCTCTCTTCTGACCACTTTATGAGAAATATGAAAATCTAAATCAAGCTATTCAATAAAAGCATGGAAATACTTGAAACATTTTTCCACCAAATCTCCTTCAGGTCAACACCACCAACAACACGAGTGGTTAGAAAACTGTAAAAGTGTTTTCCTTTTTCTTCCGCAACGTAACAATCCCAGAAATGTAACACGTTCAACCTCCTTATCTATAAACTCATGTTTTATGTTGTCACGATTATTTTGCTAACTTAATTTATTTTCTATTTTTTTTTTTTGTTTATCCGATCCACTGCTGGTGCATTTTGCTAGCAGATTGTGCTGTTTCTTGGCATAAGAATCTCTGAAAAAATCTAACATAAAATTATCTTGTCAAATTTTAGAAGTTGAACCTAAATAGCATTTAGTCATAAGATTTGACCCTGAACACATAAAACGTATTAAAATATTTATTCAAACGAGCCAATATTTATTTTTTTTTTATTGTTGTACCATGCACTATAATAACGTACTTTGCTGCAATTTATTCAAAAAATTATGTAGTCCCGCCCAGACAACTAGTAAAAATGGGAATATTTTTCAATTATAACCAATTAAATTAAAATCAGCAAGGGAAATAACTCATAATTTTTCATTGAAGAATATAAAAAAGAGTTGTTTCCCTTACAACTAAAATTGTATTCCTTTTTCTGTATAAGTTTTAAAAATGTGCAAACAAATAAAACTTAAAAACTTAAATAACTTCACTACATCCCAGGTAGCATCGGGTATGTACAGCAAGTAGATTTTAATAAGCTTAGATGTTTTATCTTTTTACAGATGTTTACTCAATAGACAGACCTTGTTGCATTGTCGTCTCAAACTGCTCGTCAGCCATCTTTTTTTCCCCCACATGGCTAGCATCTGTTTAGACAAAATAATTACATGGAAAAATCACTATGGTTAAGATCTTTTTATTTCTTTTGAGCTCAAGAAACATTGACAAGAATTGCAGTTTACTTTAAAAAGTTATGTACTACTGCCCGGTAAACTAGTAAAATGGAAACATTTTTCAATTATGACCAAAAAATCAAAATCATCAAGGGAAATAAGTGTCCTATTTTGTATTGAATAATATACAAAAAAAAGTTGTCTACCTTACAACGAATATATTTTTTTTTTCAAAAATAATTTATTACATCCCAGACAGCAACTAGTCTAATATATAAAGTAAAGTTAGTCCCTTTATCATTTCTTTGTCGTTGATAGCTTTATTCCTACAAAATCAATATTTGATTCTGGTACGTCAGTTTTTCTTGTGGATCATTGGAGCATGTTGTTGAGAAAAGCAAAATGTAATTCGATTTAATTCCTTTTAGAAAATACGTTGTCCAGGTCAGAATTATTTTCAAATGATGATCATCTTAAAAGATAGGAACATAACTCTGTATTATGTATCTATACAGAGTTACTTCCCTTTTTATTGGAACCCTAAAAATAATATTTTGGAAAAAAAACGGCATAGAAAGAAAAGATAAACAATTTTCAAAAATAAAGGAAACAATGAATGGAATAGACAAAATTAGATTACTTAAGAGGACGGCTTGACAAGTATTTGTTGACATTGGAGTTGAAGACGACTATGTTGTAATCTGCAGGGAAGCAGTTTCGTGGTAATGTGTTCCACAGATAGGAAGTTCTTAATGACATACTGTTTGCAAATTGGCTTTCTAAAATCAGAATCTTCTGTCTCTTTTATTTGTAAAATCTTTCAAAGTCATTGATTTTCTTTTTATATCGATAACATTGCCAAATTATATATACTTGACAGTTATTGATTTATCATAGCATCCTTCCACCCGAGCAGGACCCAATATGAAGAAATCTGTCTAATTGGTTTAAAACCAGGCCTAGGTACAAGATAACCTAACCAACAGTATTTGAAAGCATTCTGAAGATTGATGATCATCAAAAGATATTAATATGTATCACATTATATCAATTAAATAATACTCTATAGATGTTTGTATGCAACAAATATACTTTTGGTTGAGTCTTAGTATTAAACAACTAGCAGAATCCATGAAAACCAAGAATCGCAATGACCGAAAGTAAATTGATCAAAAAAGACTAAAATGCTAAACATTTATCCATGATAAAAAAAAATGTTTGTAAATAGAAATATGTATTATAGTAAAATGAAAACAATCATTGAATTAGAAAACGATAAAAACGAATAATTAATTTATGAGATGTCCTTTTGCAATATGTAAATCAGTTAATCTTACACATGATCAATATATTAGAAAGCGATCATTTATGTGAATATGAATAAGGCCTTTTAATCTCACTGTTAGTGCGATAGATGGCCCAACTTTATAAATATAGAGACATTAGAAGGAAATACTGTTGACTTAAACAGCAGATCATAATTCTGGCCGTGGATATTATTTTTGCCAAATTGTTCATTGCAGGAGAAATGTACAATTTCAAAATAGCTTTCTGAGTAACAGATAATTGGCTCGCTGCCGTATGACATGTGCCAAGAGCAATTTGACAATTTAGTTTTGTGCTTCGAGACTTTAATCAAGATTAATTTACAATAGGAACAATATGCTATATGACATTTTGTGTGTAACCTGGCAAGGATCTTCTTTCACTGGCAACACTCGGACTATAACAATTAACCTTCAGTCTTTCACTCTATCCAACTCTTTATTCTATCTATATATAATACTAAAACTCTAATAATCTTGTTTGGCTGTTTAAGATGGTGGGATGGAGAGCGAATGAGATGAGAATGTGGTGGAATGAAATGAATAGAGAGAGAGTAGTAGTAGCAGCGGAAATCGATCTTGTTTTGTCTTGAGTCATCCATCAATTGATGGTGAAACATTCACAAAGTTTATGTGCCATGATGTACCTATATCTGGTACGGCATTCAACCCGGACGGGTTGAACAGGCTTCCTCCAAAGTAGGAAGTTTCTAGGGAATATCAAATTCACAAGTGGTCCCCAGTCAAGGGAGATGACGACGTTAGGTTTTTATAGTTTTTGTGGGAAGGTGTCGACAGCCTTCTACATACAGTGCCTGATATTCCCAAGTGGCCACCCATCTGGTACTGACCAGGCTCAACGTTGCTTAACTTCGGTGATCTAACGAGAACCGGTGTGTCGACGTGATAATGCTGTATATATATGTGCGCGCCATGATGCTTACTCACTCATTGCGGCCAGCAGTTCTAATCGCAAGAGGCCAGTGTTCTTCTCCAGAAGAGTCTTGATTGTAATACGAGGCCTTTCAGCCATTGCTTAACCTCTGGAGACCCCTGGGGCACTTTTCCATCAGGTTTGTTGTGTCAAAATACATGTCCAGCCAGCACCAAAAGTCAACGTTGAACAGCTGCAGATATGCGTAAAAGACAACCATACAGCATTTTGCTAGTTACATGATTCTATAACAATTCACCTTCAGTCTTTCACTCTATCTAACTGTTTCTTTTATCTATATATATAATACTAAAACTCTTTAATCTTGTTTGATTGCTTGTTTGCACATTGGATGTTTTAAATGGTGGAAAAAAGTGTGAATGAGACGAGAAACTGTGAGAATAGGGGAAGTGGTGGATTGAAGTGAATAAAGGGAGTAGTAGTAGTAGCATAAGAGGATGATGTAAATAAAAAAGAAAAAAAAAGGACTAAAGTAGTAGTAGCAACAGCAGTGTAAGAGAAGGAGAGTAAGATGATGTAAATAAAGGAAAAGAAAGCTTGAGGAAGTGGTGGGGAGAGGGTAATAAGAGAAGTGGGAGAATGAAGTGAATAGAGAGAGTAGTAGTAGTAGTAGCATAAATAGATAAATGACATAAATAAAGAAGAAAGGAAAAGACTAAAGTAGTAGTAGTAGTAGTAACAATAACAGCAACGTAAAAGAAAGAGAGTAAGAACATGATGCAAATAAATAATTGACATAAATAAAGAAGGAAAAGAAAACTTGAAAATTGGAAAACATTATAAAAAATGATAATATAGGGTTCAGGGCTGGGAGCAGCAATACATGGAGGTCCTCATTTATTACCAAACAAAACCCCCCAGAAATCATTATGCAATTTTTTTCCATGACAATCTTCATGTAGATTATTCATTTTATAAAAATATTTTTTCATGTACTCACATAAAAAAAAAATTGCATTCAATTCAAACAAACATCAAAAGTTGTCGTACTGATTTAGTGGGGAAAAAACAGATGAGATTTTATTTTGACGAATAATGTGTAAAACAAGTGTCATCTTCTTTTTTGCTTCTTTCATTATCTCTCTCTCTCTCTCATTCTCTCTCTCTATCTCTCTATCTCTCTCTCTCATTCTCTCTCTCTCATTCTCTCTCTCTCATTCTCTCTCACTCTCATTCTTTCTCTTTCTCCTTCTCTTTTATTCTTTCATTCTCTCCCTCTCTCTCTCATTCTCTCATTTTTTCTCTCTCTCTGTGAACCAATTATGTTATTTAGAAAATTAAAAAATAAGAATAAAATTACTAATACAGGAGTAGGAGTACACAGAGATCCTTATCCATTTCCGAGCAATGCTGGGGGGGGGGGGGTCTGCTAGTTAATGTCTAAAACAGTGGTTCTCAACCTTTTTAGCCCGTGAACCATTTCATCATGTATCAGAATTATATTTCCCCCCTTTCAAAAAATGTCTGACTGAAAATATGCATTCATACTAACAATAATAACTAATACTAACATAATAACATTTAATACAAACGCTAGTGGAGAGAAAATCTAACATGACCTTTCAGTAGCGATGGGCGATGCATACTTGTGTTTTCTGTGGTCCTGGATCGAGTTTGGTCTGCTAATCTGTGGTGCCCCCCCCCCCCCTTCACTGAAACCCTGAAATTCCCATCAGGGGGAGAATTTCCCCCTTGTTGAGAACTACTGGTGTAAAAAAAAAAGTACATTTTAATCCGAGGCTGTACTGGACTCACCTATAAATTATAACTTAGGGCCACTCACCTTCGGGTCAGCAATTTTATATGTACATATTGTTTTATTTTATCATTTTACCGGCTCAGTTAGCGTGTTTGCCGGGAGACCAGGCTCCAATCCTCAATCGAATTATACCAAAGACTCAAAATAATATTTGATGTCCCCTTGCTCTGGGAATTTAAACTGATTTTTCTTCTTTTTTTTTTTTACTTTTGTTTAAATGACTCAAAGCTTCTTTAGACTATATATATATATATATATATATATATGGCAATTAAGCTATACAGATGCTCCCGCGTTTCATCCCTGGGGGGGGGGGGATCTTCAGGCTTGCTTACTACCTAGCTCTACTTACGTATCGAGCACTGTTGAAGTAAATACTGAAAACTGATACATAAAAATTATATCTCCTTATAATATTTTATGTGGATACATTAAGTACTGATATATATATATATATATATATATATATATATATATATATATGAGAGAGAGAGAGAGAGAGAGGGGATCAGGGGTAAGTAGGGTAATTCATGGAAAGGAGTTGCACCCTCCCCTATATCTATATCTACCCTATATCTCGGTGTAGTAGCCAAGAAAAAAGGGAGCTTCGAATCGCCCTTGAATATGGTCGATCCATTTAAAAAAGAAAATGTATGATTAATTTTTATTCTTTGACACTAATTCATAAAAAAAACTTAATAACATTACACTGTGAAAGTAAATAAATTGAACTGAAGTTCAACATAAAAAAAAGCATGGAATTGCTATGCGAGACTTAAATTAAGTCGGTTAATCAAGCATGTTACTGGTACAATGGGCTTGGTAACTTTACATGCTACTACGACCACTCATTCTAAGTATTTTATTTATCTCCTATCCAGGAGGTTAGACACAAGGTCAGGTATGGTTTTGAGAAGCCAATGCACTAGGATAACCGCACCCTGAACTATGAAAATGCCTGAGCTGCCCCGTCGACATTTGCCAGTAGGGGCGCCTCAGGCGATTAGCAATAAACTAACCCCTTCTCAGAAAGAAGGTAAAGCCTGGGAAGGTGGATCTCATGGGACATAACAGAACCATACCTCAGCCTGACTGACTTTGTTGCTGTCGGACTGAGTGTCGAGGATGTATCGCCGACTGGTACAAACGACACCTACATGTAAGGTAAGTAAGTAAGACCACTGATTCTAAGTATCAATTCTGTTACTTGTGTATTCGTTTACTGGTGAGTAATATTGTTTTAAAGGTTTAGAACGAATAATAAATTAGTGCTAAAATATAATTTTTTGATCAAAATAGGATATTTCTTTAGATACACAGTTTTTTTATACAGCTATAATCACTTTGATATACTGGTTTTCGTAGGATCACTGCAGGTAAGTTACGTTAATTCAGGGCAGTACTTAAATGGGTGACCATTTGAGAATAACAGGTGCAGTATGTAAAACTCGGTCCTAGTGGCTTTGTAAGTCTAGAGCCAGCTACTAATCTGCAACAACAACAAACAATCTTGGGTTGACAAGACATTCCCTGACGATAATAGATCAATTTCAGATATATTTTTTTTATAATTATAGTTCAGAAATAATGTGAATTTAAACTTTTTTTGAGAGAGAAGATCCTTAAATTCAATATAGCATCGGACCTCCGCATATGAAAATCTGGCCCTGTGTTGACAGTTAACTAGAATCTTTATCAGAGTATTATGCCACTATGATGAATCAACTTTTATTAATTTCTCTGAAAAGAATTAAGAATTCTTGCAACAAAACAGCCTTGAAGTGTTGATAGTTTGGGTGTTTTTCCAGAAATTATTTGATAAAAAATTATTTGCAAGACTCATAATTCTCATGATTGACTTAATTTTTGCAAAGCCAATTTTTTTTTTTTTTATAGAAATCGCTCCAGACAAAATATGAAGTCATTTTATGTAAGGAGCTAAAAAGAAATACTACAAGGTGAAAAATTAGCCAACGATAAGTGTCAGATGGACAAATTCTGACCCAGAAAACAGCAATTCTTCCTTCTTTGTCAGAAACATCGCTCATGGAATGTAAGGACTAAAGGACAAAATAATGGAAGCGAGAGTTATAAGGCTGCGCAAAGTAAACCAAAGGTCCAGTTTCTACTCTCCTAACTTCCACCGTTGTAATCTTTGAATCATTTAAAAAACGGCTAAAACCATCGCAAGAACCTGGTGATTCCAAATATGACACTTTCATGCATAAACAGTTTAATAGAAAGCAATTTGATTTGAGAATCATTAAATGGTCCGAAAGACAGGGATAAGTGTTTACATTGAAAACTTTATCGATGCCACAACAGGATGCAAGTCAGTCCCAACTTTTCTTTTTTTCTATAAACAATCCTTAGAGTATGATTTATAATAGGTATGCAATTTAGGTTTGCATTGAATGGGGAAAGTGTGAAAAGTGGACAGACAGACAAATAATTTGTCTTATATATATATATATATATATATTACCACTGGAGACCCGAAAACTTGCTCACCGAGTCGAGACAGTAATTAAAAAAATTACGAAAAGAGAAAATTCCATTGTCTTACATCAGACTTGTATAAATATATATATATATATATATATATATTGGTACAGAAAAAACCGTTATTTCCTCTACCAGAGCGCTGAACCCATAGGTCGAAAGCATAAATATATATATATAAAATATAATAATCCGCAAACAGCTGTTTCATCGTATAATAACACTTCGGTGTGACTAGACGTAGCAAGTGTATCTACTCTACGATATAAGTACAGATAAGACATCTACTTACCTTAGCAAATCTGATTATAAGTTGTTGTCCATCCACTTATATAATAATAAATAGCTCTAATCATAATGGTTTTATCTCCGATATTTGTTTGATCATTCGAATAATGGTTAGTCTAAAGTTGTACAGTCTTCAATATTCGTGTATATGTCTCCAACAGTCGAGTTCTTTTAGAAATGATTTGAACTGTATATTACATAAGTATATATGTCACGGCCTTTATTCTGTGCTGCGGAAGAGTTTTGGTCTAACTAATACTTACCAAATGTCACTGGGTAACCTGCCAAAAGGAAGGGGAAAAATGTCCTCGATAATAATCTACTGTGTTATAAAAACTGTTTCTCAGAGACACTGATACTATTAAATAAAAAAAAAAGCGGCAATTAAAACAGTTTCTTTTTTAATTTATTATTATTCATTCAATTTCTGCTTTATTGTTTTTACTGTTGTTTTCTACTCGTGTTTTTATCTGAAATATTTGAATTTCTTCCAAGTTTCATTTGTGAGATTATTCACGTATAAGAAAATTCTTGTTACACCAAACAACACTGAAGGTTCATTGACTCCAAAGAAACGTAAACAACTTGATATTCATTTATGACAAATCATTCAAAAAATGAACAGACGAAAACATTTCAAAATTGTTATCAGGAAGAAACTTCAATTCAGAATGATCGTATACGTAGCTAAAAAAGATTAAGCTACAGGAAGTTGACAGTGATGAAGTGGATAACAACGCAGTTTAAAGACCTGGATGTGCCAAGTTCGAATCCTGTCAGTTCCATAGTGCCACTTTCACTTATGGATGTTGGCAACCTTCATGTGGTTCCTCCTGTCGGGGAAACCAATAAGAACAGCAGAAAAAAGCTGGTCAAAAGTTTGTACCATGCTGATTCATACAAATTTACTTTAGGGTGATTTGTAGCGGCGGTACTACAAACAATAACAGCAGCGACAGATCACGGTTAATGATTTTGAATCTATGCCTTATTTCTAAGCTCAGCGCTGATTGGTGCAAGCATTTAACTTCCTTTCTGGGTTACTCAATCAGAGACAATCTCTCAGGCGAGCTAAGCACCTGACAAGAGATTATAAAAAGGATCGCCCACTGTTTACTTCCTCTTTCTTAGCCACGAAAGGCAGTCAACAACTCATCCACGTTGCTCGGACCGACCACAAAACTTATCTTTTTAGCTATAGTCGCACACACGTAGACTTAATAATATAATACACACACATGCATACCTACATACACACATGGACACAGCCTGACTTTAACATATGTACAAACTTCCTCATACAAGCTTTCTCATATAGCTTCTCCAAGATGACACTCATGGAATCGTTAATAAAATTCACAATCTTTTAATCAAACTATTTTATTTATCTACCTCCCACAGCGGTAAGATGTGACACAAGGTCGGGAAAGTGGGATTTGATAAACTGGTGCCCGAGAAGGTGAGCACTCTGGCCATTAAAAATTGCCTGGGCAGCCCCGTCGGTATTCCCCGGTAGGGGTGCCTAAGGCAGTAAGCAATAAACTTACTCCTCCCCAAAGAGGGGAGGCAACGCCTGGGAGGGTGGACCTCCTAGAACTGCACAGGACAGACCAACCAATAGACCGGCGTAAATCAAGCCCCAAAGGCCAAGACGATACCAGTCTATGGAGTGCAGTATCCATCGGAACAGATACTACACTTTGATCTTGGCCAAAAGGCCGGTTACAAGAACATTTTTTATTTACCTCCCCAGGAGGTTAGGCACAAGGCCAGTTTTATCTTACTCCCACAAGGTAAGATGTGACCCAAGGTCGGGTCAGGAAAGTGAGACTTGAAAAGCCAGCGTCCGAGAAGGTGAGCACTCTGGCCATTAAAAATTGCCTGAGTAGCCCCGTCGGCATTCCCTGGTAGGGGCGCATCAGGCAGTAAGCAATAAACTTACTCCTCCCCAAAGAGGGGAGGCAAAGCCTGGGAGGGTGGACCTCCTAGAACTGCACAGGACAAACCCACAGACCGGCGTAAGACGATACCAGTCTATGGAGTGCAGTATCCATCGGAACAGATACTACACTTTGATCTTGGCCAAAAGGCCGGTTACAAGAACATTTTATTTACCTCCCCAGGAGGTTAGGCACAAGGCCAGTGTCTATCTTACTCCCACAAGTAAGATGTGACCCAAGTTCGGGTCGGAAAGTGGGGTTTTAAAAGCCAGCGCCCGAGAAGGTGAGCACTCTGGCCATTAAAAATTGCCTGGGCAGCCCCGTCGGCATTCCCCGGTAGGGGCGTCTCAGGCAGTAAGCAATAAACTTACTCCTCCCCAAAGAGGGGAGGCAAAGCCTGGGAGGGTGGACCTCCTAGAACTGCACAGGACAAACCCACAGACCGGCGTAAGACGATACCAGTCTATGGAGTGCAGTATCCATCGGAACAGATACTACACTTTGATCTTGGCCAAAAGGCCGGTTACAAGAACATAAACTTCAGTCAATGCCTGACGTATCCACCAAGTTTCAGTCCTGAATGTCCAACAGTCTTTGTTTTATCAACGTTCAATGATAAGAATACCTGGACAAGACATGCAAAATTGTTAATAACTTTAACACATTCCTTTCTTTGTACTTCTTTGATTTGGGCTGTGATGGCCCTCTTCAGTTCAGAAATAGTGTGGAGATTGTTTTAGTAGACATTATCTTTGAAATAACCCCACAGATAAAGATCTTGGGGTGTATGGTCCGGTTAATGTGAAGCTCATTCAGAATCACAACTCCTAATATGTCCATGTGTATCATGGAACGGAGATAAAAACAAAGACTGTTGGACATACATGACTGAAACATGTGGACAAGTCAGTCATGACGATCACCACTGCTACCACTACTGAGAGATATCACTATTCAATGAGCTAACTATTTAGTATCAATTAGAAACAAACAGCTGTTTTCTGTCAACAAAAACATTACAGGTCATCTGGTTGGTTCGGAAATATTTCCCCATCGAATGTTACAAATGGCCATGTAACGTTACACCCCTAAAGTACTTGTTACAATAATATTAGAAACAGAGCTATGGAGTCAAGGAGTCAGTCAAGCAAATTCTTTCATAGCTTTAAGAGCTAGAATTCAAGATATGGATCTGTTAAAATTTCAGGAGTTGGAATCAATCGGAGTCGAGTGTTTAGTCTGCAAATTAAACATCCCGATATATATATAATTATTATTAATAAATGAATATTTTTATATCCATAGTTTCACGCTCGGTCTGAAGAGGTTGACTTTCTTGAAAAGTGCAACCGAAACATGTATGCACATATGTAACCAATAATGTTTGTATAAATAAAAATTTATACTTATAAACAGCTCTACTTTGTATTGAGCACTTTTTATAAACACTTGAGTTTCTACGGATTTACATTTACAGAAACTAATACAATACATGTACGATATATATATATATATATATATATATATATATATATATATATATATGTGTGTGTGTATATATATGTGGGTGTGTGTATATGTGTGTGTATATATATATATATATATATATACGGTCAGAGTCAGACCATTTAAAATTTCACAAGTCAGAAAGTGGCATGGTAAAGTTAACAGAGTACCTACTATCACAGAGTGATCTTATAAAGTAAAATAGATGTATTACTTTTCAAATTAACTTGTCTATGTGGCCAACAGAAGCTCTGAATAATGTTACAGGTTAGTTTCAAACGCATTTGTGACGAAGGGATCAAAATGTCCAGAGAATCCACATTCCAATTGTTTCTGAGCTGGCAGACAATGCGAGCACTCTCATTGGACACTGGATACAAATTTTAATCCTGATCAAATATTTCAAAAGTTAGTTTTATCTAACAAATGTCTATTGTCAGTTAAAATGAACTAATCTTTAAAAAAAAAAAATATTTTAAACGATTGACAATATTCAGCTTTTAATCAAGTCAAATTAATTTATATTTTTTAAATCTGTTAAGTAGATGTCGAACAACTTAACTTCATATTCAGACTGAGAAGGGAAACAAGAAAGAATTCTCGAGGATAAAATTTAAACCTCTTAAATTTATTAAATTAAACTAATCTCTTAAATATTCTTTTATTTTGTTTTAAAATATTATCTCTATTCAAACCCATTTTAAATTTTAACCGTATAATAAGAGATTTAGCATAAACAATCATTTTGTCTCATGAATAGCTCTTATTACCTGGACACGTAATTACTGAAAGATTATATAGGCTATGTGTTTACATCTTTTCCAATATATATCAATGACAAGAGCCGATTTCAGAAATGAGTTCCTGATCTGTTTAGATATCTTTCCTAAGGGTATCAATATGAAATTGAAAGCAGAAACCATACCTAGAATTAATCACCGATTTTTTTAATTTGATCTTCCGAATTAAAATAAAAATCTCCTGGACACCATGGATGCGGTGCCACATACATTTATTTACTTGATAGACACGATTGAGTGAAAACGAATGAATAAATAAAACAAGAACGCATTTTCTTCAGATTCATCCATTTGATCTGCGCCTTTCTGTGATGTAAATGTGATATGTCTGTGGTGAAGTGGATAACCATGCAGTCTGACAACCTGGGTGTGCCAAGTTCGAATCCAGTCAGTTTCCTAACACCATTTTCACTTATGGAGGTTGGCAAATTTCACATGCTCCCTCTATGTAAGTACCTGATTCTAGAAAGAATCGGGGAAACCAATGCCAATAACAGAATCAAGACGGTCAAAAAAGTTGTACCAAGCACAAGAATTAAAAAAAAAAAATTTTTTTAAAGCGGTTTAAATTTTAGCCAATTGACGATCGTCCTCACAAAGAAATGGTACTAGATAACACCCTTAAGGTAGTAGACTCTTTCTGCTACTTAAAAGATATGTTGAGCGCAGGTGGTGGATGTGAACTCAATACAACCACAAGAGTGAAGGCAGCATGGGCGAAATTTTGTGAGCTGTTACCTCTGATAGCATTACGAGCTGTCTCCCTCTACATCTGGGGCAAGTTGTATAGCAGCTGTGTCAGGCGCGTCATGTTGTATGGAAGTGAATACTGGGCACTCACCCAGTCCCCTCTTGACCGACTGCAGTGCAATGCAGATCCATGAGCAGATGGATCTGAAATGTGAAATCTGACCAAACCCAATGCGCTCGGAGGATTTGTTGAAAACACTACAGTTGTCCAACACAGAGTTTGTCCTAAGAACGAATCGCTTACGCTGGTACGGTCATGTGTAGTGTTCATCCTCTTCGATAATCTGTTATAAAAGCGTGGATGACTTTGATCACAGGAAGGTTGGCCGGTCAAGAAAAACTTGTAAGCAAGTGATTAAACATGACCATACAGAGTGGAATTTGAAGACAGTTGACCTGCTGAACTGTGAAAATTGGAGAAAGAGCTTGCGAAATAAAAAAAATGTCTGACCCCTGAACAAGGAAAAAGTGGTGTAAAATTGAATAGAAGAAAATGTAAATAGTATTTCAAACTAAAGTGTGACAGACCAACGACCATACAAACCCTCTTCTAGCAATATGCAAACACATAAAAAAATGCTATTTCAAACAGATGTGACAGACAGACCAACAGAACCTATTATAGAGCTGCTTGGATACGTCTAAAATAAGATCAAGAGTAGAAAGTGGACCTTGGGTTTACTTCTAGCAGCTTTGTAACTCTCGTCCCCCCCCTTTTTTGTCCTTTAGTCCTCACATTCATGAGCGATAGTTCTGACAAAGGGGAAGAATTGCTGTTTATTGAGTCGGCTGTTGTCTTAAGTGGGTGGTATGTGGAGATTTTCAATCCTCTCATACTATTCATCATTATTCAACTGTCAATCTATCCATCTCATTAACCAAACATAATTTAACAAACAAAACGATAAGTTACAGCGATCTGTACCTAACTTGGCTTCATTATTTATTTTCTACAATAGCATTTATATATATATATATATATATATATATAATTACATAAACAATATTATTCTTACATCAATCAACCAACGTTTCCATGCTACAACATCCCTTCAAAGACTGAATTAAATAAAAAGTGAAAATTGAGAACCTCGCATTGGAAATATATATATATATATATATATATATATATATATATATATTTATGGCATAGATACTTCCGCGTTTCATCCCCATAGGGAATCGTCAGGCTAAATATATTTATGACAATAAGGCTACACAGATGCTTCCACGTTTCATCCCTGTAGGGAATCGTCAGGCTAAAATGTCTGACAATTCACTAGGGGGATGAAACGCAGAAGTATCTGTGTAGCTTAATTGTCATAAATATATTTTCATAACTTACTACCTAGCTCTACTCACGTATTGAGCGCTGTTGAAGTAAATACTGAAAATTGATACATAAAATATTATATCTCCTTATAACATTTTATGTGGATACATGAAATAATTATATATATATATGTATATATATATATATATATATATATATACACACACAAACAAAAAAAAAACAGTTCCAGGAAATATAAAATGAATTTCTTGAACAAAATAATATTGCACCAATTTTATGTGCCCTTAGAAAGACAATGATACTAAACATTATGTCTAGAATCCTTATTCTAATTTTCTTAAAAATCAATTACATGGTTTTGATTCTAGAAAATGTCTAAAATTTAAGACTTAAGCTCAAGGGTTGTTAAAAAGAAATTAAAATTCAGGGAATCTTGCTTCATTGGTGTTGTTAAATGAATGGATCAAATTCAATGCAAATCTGATATATTTAAATTTTCAAATGTGAGGTTGTGCCCATAATATGCCCCCTAAAAACCCCTTTAAAATACTCTGAAGAAATTGAAATTTGGGGAATATTTATTAATTGGCATCTAATACCTATTGTTAACATTTCACAAAAAACGATAGGATTCTAAATTTTCACAAATAGCTTTCATCCTTTGCATAAAACTAAATTAAACTAAATATAGCTCATATTTAGACCCAGTATGCCTAGCAGCTGTGTTCCAAAATTTATAATGATTGGTTTAGTAGTTTAAGGGTGAATCTTATGTGCATACAAATATATAAACATATAAACATACCTAACTTTATAAAGATATATATTGGAGGGCTTTAAACTAACGCCTTTTAAACGTTTTAATTGATATATTAAATTTATTTATTTTAAACGCTCCCCCTCATTTCATCAGCAATTTAATTTCTCCATTTCTTGCTCATTTCTGTTTATTTAATATTTTGTTTACTAATGATTGTCTCCTGACGAGATGTTGGCCAAAAGAGCTCTAGAGAATAATTTTCTGCCCCGTTTTAAATAAAAACTATATTATATGAAAATTTCTTTGAGAAACCAGTTAACAGATGCGTGAATTCATATCAATAAATGAAAATTTTTTTTTTCTTTCTTTAAGAAAAAAAAAATGAAATTACAATGTCTGTTTACCATGATTATGGTTTGTTAAAACTGAAAATTTGGAATTATAAAAAAAATTTTTAAATAAATTTTCATTTATTGATATGAATTCACGCGTCTGTTAACTGGTTTCTCAAAGAAATTTTCAAATATATCTACTAACG
Source organism: Sepiola atlantica (assembly GCA_963556195.1). Lineage (NCBI taxonomy): Eukaryota > Metazoa > Mollusca > Cephalopoda > Sepiida > Sepiolidae > Sepiola > Sepiola atlantica. The sequence goes on along the minus strand of OY744524.1, from coordinate 162,954,214 downwards.
ACGCTTATAAAACTGTAGTAAAACTTATATTATATTATATATATATAGTATAAGGGTACCTAGAAAATCTAAAAAGGCTTTATTCATTTCATATGATGTTTCAGTATATCATATACCTTCTTCAGACATGCACAAGCCAAGTGAATAAAGCTATTTTAACATCGGATAAAGCTTTACAAATGAATAAGAAAAGATAATTAACCGAGGAAAAAAAAGAAGAGAAGAGAAACAAAAACGAAAAAGGCATTTAAGCAAACTGAAATTGATTTCTGATTGCCTATTAGACGAGATCAAATGTACTTAACTCTCTTAAAGTGTTTGGTCTGCTGGTGAGAACATTTCTATATATATATATATATACATTAGGTTTCATTACATAAAATATGTTGAATATTTATTAATCCATAATGTTAATGCATGTTTACATTTCAGATACAAAACTAATCAGCTGAAATGAATACCAAACAAATAGCGAATGTTAGTGGACATTGTAGAGCCTTGACCTCATTTCAACTGCCAGCCTTCATGGCTCAGTGGCTAAAGCGTTTCCTGGCTTTTAGAAAGGTCTTTTGAGACACATGTTTAAATCCTGTTTGGAACTATGTTTTTTTTTGTTTGTTTGTTTTGTTTTTGTTTTTGTTTTTGTTTTTGTTTTTTTTTGGGGGGGGGGGGGGGGGTATTATTTTCGTTTGTTTTGTTTTTTTGTTTTTTTTACCCCAGGGGTTGTATATGCAGAAATATATCAAGTCAAATGTTATTAAATAACACATAGCTTTTCTATTTCATGAGACTTTTTTTATTTTTCAATTCAATTCAAAAGTTTCATAAAACAAAACAAAAACTCTGTATTATTTAATAACATTTGTCTTAATTAAAACATGCTGCCTAAATGCACGCTCTTTATTTGAAACTCGATTTGAAAAAGGATTTAGATTGTCAAAATACATATATATAAATTTGGAACACAGCTGTTAGGCATAACGAGTGTAAATGTGGGCTATATTTAGTTTAATGCAAAAGCGATAAAAAGGGGATGGAAGCCCTTTGTGAAAATTCAGATAACTCCGATTTTTGTGACAAGTTAAAATAGGCATTAATTAATAAATATTCCCTAAATTTCAGGTTCTTTGGAGTATTTTAAAGGGATCATAATATGGGCACAACCTCCCACTTGAAAATTCAAATATTTCAGATTTACATTAAATTTGATCCATAGTTAATTAGATTTCCTGGATGTCAATTTCTTCTTAAGACCTCCGAAGCTTAAAATTTTAGATATTTTTTTAGGATAAAATCATGTAATGGATTTTGATAAAATTGGAATAAGAATTCTAGACATAAGGTTTAGTATCATTATATCTCGATTTTAATCTTCTTAAGGGGACATAAAAGTGGTGCAAAATTTTTCTGTTTTTAATTGTAATTAATTTTACCCGTTGTGGTTTTCCGTATTCTTCTAGTTCAGACTGACTGATAGACAGAACCTCTTATAGAGATGCATGGACGCATGTAAAAACTATAAAAATAATAGCTATCTTATTTAACAATTAAATTGACTCTTTCTCTCCATTGAAAACCTAGTTTATGTGTTTTTGTCATAATCTTTACTTCAACAGTGAACTATTAAGTGGTAATTATTTGTAATGGTATTTAATGATTTTTAATGGTATTTTTTTTTATGGAAATCGCTCCAGACACGGCATGAAGCCACTTGCTGTAAGGAGCTGACAAGAACGAAAGATGATTATGGCAAAAACAGGAGATGTCTATTGACCTTAGTTTTGAAAAGACCAAGGCTATAGATAGGAAGAAAACAGTCAGCAGAAAGAGAGTTCCACAAGCCTGTAGTTCTTGGAAAGAAGCTACTGGAATAGGATGCTGTATTAAAATAAGCCATCAAAACAGCGAATTGATGAAAATCACTAGACCAACAAGTCAAACGAGCTGGAACAAAGGAAGCAGAGAATAGATTACACAATTCTGAAGAACACATGCCATAATAGTATTTATAGAAAAGACTGAGACTAGCAACATCACGTCTGTGAGAGAGAGGGTGTAGAAAAAAAGAAAGGGTGGGGGCCAATCAAATTACAGACACGTTTCTGCACCCAATCAAGAACCCTCAAATGTAATGATATGAAACACTAACCCTAAGCAACCCCATTATTATTCATATTGTAGCAGTCACATATTTTTATGTACTATTTTCTTTTGCTGTAAATAGACAGGTTTACCACTGGCCAATCAGAGGTCTTAGCATAGGAACACAGGAATTTGTTGGACTATTTCTTGCAGAGCTCACACAATCAGTGTTTCCCGCCTAACCAGTTGACATTAAGACATCATATAAGCAAGACGTATGTCGTTGGCTTTCCCAACTTGCTAATGACATAATAAATCTACTAAGGTGAGTGACATTTTTTGTAAAGATTGACACTTAGCTCTTTTTAGTTCCTTCCCAGCTCAAAATGAAAGGTTCTATGTAACCTTAATGTCATCTGTTGTCGTCTATTTTTCCATCTATGGAATCAGATGGACTTTCTATCACAACCTATTATAATTATAATGGTGAACGGATAATTTCACCCATCTTTCCATTATAAAAATGGTGATCTCGACATGATAGAAATCTGCAACTGGAGGAAGCCTAGCCTGGAAGGCAACTAGGAATTGATTATTCTCAGTTACAGAGGAATCAAAGATTTGACTCACTTCAAATAAGACATTTATCAATTATTAACCATAAATATACAAACAATTACATAGACTACATAATAATATAAGTCAGTTGTGACAACGTAAGGATGAGCCAAAGTCTCATCTGGGCCTTACTTCTCCATATTATATGAAGTATTCCCAAAGTTATGCTATAGAAATGGTGATACCTCAAAAACTGTTTATCTGATCAGGATGAAATTTTGCACGGTGGTTACTGTTATCAAAAAGCATCAAATCGATACTTCAAATCTGGAAAAAGTTCAAATTCCGTAAAAATTTCATTCTGACCAAAATTTTCAGTTAAAGATAGCATAAGATCCGGAATTTCATTGGCTACAATACGAGTCAAGTAGTGCGTCTCTACGATGAATAGAACCAAAGTTATCTCCAAAAGTGTGACTTTCACCTTTTCTATGACCTTGACCTTTGGCCGAGATATCCCCAAATTAAATCAGTTCTAAGTTAGATATTTTGACCAAGTTTGGTGATGGTTGGTCAAGCGATGTGGACGCGAAGCTGTGCACAAACAAACAAACATAGTGACAAACAAATTCAACCGAAACATAACCTCCACTTTGGCGGAGGTAATGATTAAAATATTTTTTCCAAATTCCAAACTTTTGACAGAATTGCTCTTAAAGAAATCTAACTGCCTTTTCAATTAAGCCACATATGAAAAGAGTATGTTTGGATATGTACTTAAATCAAGTATCGCCATGACTTAAATGTATTAAGATTGTAAGGATTTTATTAATACACTTTTGACGATCAGATGTTCCCTGAAACTGCACTAAAGTGTTATAAGCCAAATTTATTACTTACTAGCAAGAAGACCCGACGTTGCTCAGGATTGAATGAAGATCACTAATATGTACTTTTTCACTATGCTCATAACACCATATTACTTTCTTTGTTTTTACATGCCCCCCACCCTCCTGTTTCGCTTGCTAATATAGTCAGAAGAAGCTGAAATATTGAGAAAACTTTCTGAATTAATGCCTTATACATATGGTTTAAATTTCATTAAAATTAGGTATACATATTTGAAGTTTTAAGGGGGTTCTGTTCCCATGAGTCACTTAGCGGTGGAAGCACGTAGATATTTGGCACATAGAGGGTAACGTAAAGATTCGGGACCACTTCCATTGTCTTCCCCAGAGAATTTTATACATATGATTTAAATTTCATAAAAATAAAATATATTTGAAGTTTCAAGGGGGTTATGCTCTCACAGCCCCCCTTAGAGATTCAGGAACACTTCCATTTCTTCCCTGGTAAATTTTACATAAGAATACACTTTTAGATTTTATATAGATTCTCAAACCTTTCTTTCTACAGGGAACACACAAACATCACACACTTACACACAGACTGAGTTTTATATAGATAGAAGATTACTGTTATAAAGCTCAACCCGAAAGGACAGAGCTTTTGTGTGTACAATGTCTGCAGTCTTGAATTGGTCCTGTTCCAATGTTGTCCAATGTCCTATTATTTTTATATATGTAATAACAATAATAAATAATTAATTTTGTTTATCTAAACAATTTACTACAGATCAGGGTTTATCTATTTCTCAGAAGTGTATTAATATTTTGCTGGGTATTAATATAAGCAATACTTATACATTTCACCATATTCGGGTTAACATCCGTTTTACATGCTGGCATGTGTTGGGTGGCTTTTAGAAATTAACCTTCATACTAATTTATCTCTGGACAAATTTTTATTAATTCCTCTTTCTCTCAAGTTCATCATTATCACTCTCTCCTATGTTTTCAAAAGCCTTCCTCTGCTAAATGACTCTGCTACCTCAACTGCTCTACATCTACTAACTCAAGAACTTTCATCCATTCCTTCAATATGACCATACCAATGAAGTCTCCTGTTCTGCACACATATCCTATACTGTCCAGATTTAATCTTCCATTGAAGTCATCAGATTTAAGCTTGTCTTTAAGGCTCACATTACATATCCATTGCATCATTCTCATATCATTTCTCTTTATGCAACTCATGTCCTCAACCCAACGCAATACTTATATATTTGAATACAAATTTGAATTTGTATTTAAACATTGCATTTATTAATAAGGGCAGGTAGAACACGTTCTTTTACCTTGGTAGACAATCACCTATAGATAATGCACTGGTCCCCATCACTTCATTGGGTTGGCATCAGGAAGGGCATCCGGCCTATAAAAATAGGGCCTCAACTAAGAAAATAACTTCCAAAGAAAATATATTGCATTTCAGGTTATGTAGTTTAAATAATTACCAAGCCAGAGATAGGTTAGTTTAGATATTCATGATTGGATGATTCCAATATTTTTCCATATCCCGATACAATTACCGTTCTGATTCTAAAATCGCCTAAAAAGTAGGATTTAATTTTTTTGGGGGGGTGAGGGGGGGGGGGTAACAGAGAGTCCTCTACTTTTAAATGTAGATATAATTTTCTTTTTAATTTGACAAACTTTTTAATATTTTCTCTTTATGTATTGTATCCAAGATTTAGATAAACGCATTGTGAAATTTTCATCCATATTTTTCACTTCTGTCATTTTTTCCTATTTATCCAATCATTCCATTTTTAGCAGTGTCATTTTTACAGACCAATTTTACCTCAATTCATTATCATGATCTATAAATTTAAGTTTTACTTGTAGTTTAAAATCAACAAATATTTATCATTTTATCATTAGTACTAGAAATGAAAAATTAAGTTTTAAAGAAAAAAATATTAAAAGAATCGTTTTTGAAATCGGAAATTAGGATAAAAATTTTTCTGATTTCGATTTCGATGCCGCCCAAAAACTCTGATTTTTCAGATCCCCGATTCTGATTAATCGTCTCAACACCAGTAAATTTAGAAGATCAAGCTTCATTTGAAAAGATACTGAACCATAGACATCTTGTATGAAGTATATTGTCTTCATTTGACTTGAAATCTTTACAATGTTCATAAAAAATTAAGGCAATAAATAAATTCCTTCTGTTCATACAATGAAGGTTGATGATAGGAAATGGGAACAATCTTTAAATTCTTAACTGGAAAGATGACCAGGCAGATCTTAAGATTGTGGAGAAATCAGCGCAAACAAGACTATTATATATCTTCGTAAAAATGAATAGAACATTCTTTGACCGTTATTGTTCTTTATATAAATAGTAAGGCAAAACAGTCTATCTGTGAATGACTATATATACATAATATATTGTCTCATATATATATTTGTCATTTAGAATGATCGTGTAGGACTCCTCAGTCTCTCTTAGATGTCTTATCTGGAAAAATCTACTCGAACCGCCATAGTGGATTTTTCCAGATAAGACATCTAAGAGAGGCTGAAGAGTCCCACATGGTCATTTTAAATCGGATTTTTTTTCAAACTTCATGAAACCTCGACACATAAATGTATTTCATTTACCTCCTCTCCAGGAGATGAGACAGGTGTGGGTTTTGATAAAAGTGTTTATGTGGAACAAACTGGATTTGAACCCGGCACACTCAGGTCCTCAGTCCACATCGTTAATCTCCTTTAATGTATAGTTTATAAATAAAAAATGTATATTATACTCTTGTATTTTTTTACGATTGAACATTTTGATTTGATTTTTTTTCTGATGATACGAGATACATGCCATATATTACAACTCCAACGTAAAAAGACTGAAAATTCTAGAGGCATTGTATATAAATACCAGACGACCTACAATAAACAATATTAATTATGAATCGAGTCAAAATATTTTTGAGTGCCTTGGTTAGTAATTAACTCTAAAATATCCTTAGCTGACAATATATATATATATATATATATATATATTGTCAGCTAAGGATAATTTTATTACAGAATATACCTTGCATTGAACAATCGAAGTTTGAAATAAATTTGGACATTCGTGCTTGTTTATCACTCTTCGTCTATCTATCTTTATAATTGCTCTATCTCGTATATTGAGCTTTTACCATTTCACTATAGGTTCTTTCTACTAAAAGTTGACTTTTAGTTTCATATTTATTCTATATATATATATATATATATATAAGAAAGGAAGGATGAAGGTAATTCGACGTGATGGGAAATGAAAAAGGAAAAACGAAAAAGGATGTTTTTTTTATATATTCATCAACGTTTCGTCTTTATTTTTAAGACTTCCTCAGGGTGATAATATTAAGAAAAATGTCATGCAAATACATGAAAATATTGGGTTTACATGATGGGTTGATGATGCTACTGACTTCACCAAGCCCGGACCCCGGTTCTACTGCTCCCAGCAGTGGCTACTACTTCTTCCCATCAACCCATCATGTAAACCCAATATTTTCATGTACTTGCATGACATTTTTCTTAATATTATCATCCTGAAGAAGTCTTAAAAATAAAGACGAAACGTTGATGAATATATAAAAAAAACATGTTTTTTGGTTTTTCCTTTTTCATTTCCCATATAATATATATATATATATATATATATATATATATATATATACACAGGGGTGTACACCCTCCATCAAAAATGACGTGAAAAAAATTATGCTTTGATAGGGTTTGCACTAATATTCATATTCATATAAAATAATAGTGAAGTTAAAAAAAGAAGAAAGAAAACGTCTCAAATTGGAAAGTGTAAAAAAAAAAGAAAGAAAAATGTATTGATTGGGACAGGAAAAAGAATGAAAACATCTCACTATGGGAATAGAGTGAAGGATTTATTTTCGAATTCATTTAAGACGGCGAGGATGGGAGAGCGGTAATCAGACTTGCTATTTGCTTCCTTCATTCCCCTAAACACTTGAAATGGTTTCGTCTAGCAGTTGTTTACTCACTAACTTTTGTGTGACGAGATGGATATATATAAAATAATAATAAATATTTGTTATTGTTTATTATCTATGTAGCAGTTGTTTACTCACTAACTTTTGTGTGACGAGATGGATATATATAAAATAATAATAAATATTTGTTATTGTTTATTATCTATGTACGTATACGTTTCGTCCGTTTTAATAATCGGGACTCACCAGCATAGAGATATGACTATTCACTATCGGTCATGCGATTCGAAACCCCGGACCACAAGTATTTTTCAACTCAAATCCGACGCCTTAACCACACGGTAGAGATGGGCGGTTTTACCGAAAAACCGCAGTTTTTCGGTTTCGTCTCCATACCGTATACCGAATCGGTTTTTTTTTTTAAACCGTAACCGTTCGGTATTGTGTTTTTATTACAGTAAGCCACCATATACAAGGAAACACGGTTGAAAAGATTTTCCGATTTGAATAAAATTGAATATTACCAAAAAATGTTATATTAGTAAGAGGACAGATTGAACAAATATATTACTGCAATTACTGCTATAAACACGAGGCGATTTTTGTTTATTTTCATTCTAGAACGAATTTTAAACATTTTAAAATATGAATATAGAAAATGTTGTTACATTTTTCGTACCCAACTAGTAAATAAATTAATCTTTCATCTTTTTTTATGCATTAAAATTATAATTGTACGTTGTTTTGTCTTTCGGTAATAGTAATTTTAAATTATCTTATCCTAAAAAATATTGTCCTTTTTTTTAGCGAAAGTCAACAATGGTTACTAGTATTGCTGATATAACAATCAATCAGCAGCAGCGTCTTGTAAAAAAAGATAAAAATACTTTTAAAAAAAGTTAATCCTATTTGGTTCTTTTATAAAAAATACTTTAAAAAATACTGGTTTTCACTCAACTTTCGAACTTCTAGTAGTAATGAATTTCTAGTCGCCAATTTAAAAAAAAAAAAATTAAGATTCTACTTTTTTAGGCGATTACGTCTTAAAGTCTTGGCGAAAAAAGAAAAAACAAAACAACAAAAAATAGTTTAGAATTTAGAGTGGGGGATCAGTTTCGCATATAAATTTAATGTAAAATGATCTCCGATTTCCCGGGCATTCTTGCCTTTTAGTGAAATTTATAAAATAAATAATTACTCTACCATTAACTCTAGGTACGACTAACAAGCCCACCTCCTAAAAATGCCACCTTGAACGTATCGTACCATTAACCTTAAATATGAGTGGCAAGCCACTCCTAAAAAACTCCCTTAACTCTAACACTAAGTCCGAATGGCAACCTCCATCCAAAACAAAACCCCTTCCTTAACCTTATCACTAACCCTAAGTCCGAGTAGGAAGCCCTAATCCTACAAAAAAGCTCATTAAAACCACACATAATCGTCTAAAAAAAAAAAAAAGCAGACGCCCATAAAAAAAAACGCACAGGATTTATTTGCCATAGAAAAAAATTGATTAATGCCCTAAAACGCTTGAATGGCCCGGAAATGGTGAATTATTCTGCATTAAATATATGTGAAACTAATCCCCCACTCGAAATTCTAAATGAATTGTTTTTTTTTTCTTTCTGGGTGTTCACACTTAATTGCCCCTAGCCCTACCACTAACCTGAAGTTCAAGTGGTAAGCCCCCCTCCTCCCACAAAAACCCTTATAATCGTCTAAAAAAACAGAAAAAAAACAAAAAACAAGAAAAACGCACAGGATTTATCTCCCATAGAAAAAATAATTAACTGTCCTAAAACGCTAGAATGGCCTTGAAATGGGGGATTATTTTATGTGAAACTGATCCCCACTTTAAATTCTAAAATAATTGTTTTTGTTTCTTTCTTTCTGCCAAGTTTTTCAGGGTGTTAACATGTAATTGCCTAAATAAAAAAAGTAGAATCTCATATTTTGGGGAGGTAAGGGGGTGAGTTAGCAGAAGGTGTAAATCTACAATAATGCTACAGAAATCTTGCAATATATTCATTTTTAAACAGTCCTAGTATTAGATTTTAGTTTCTTGTACATAAAATGTATTACAATTCAACTTTGAGTTTTCTAACTTCTTTCTTTTAATGGATTCATGGTATTTTTAAGGTATTGCAGCATATTTATGTGCACTTAGTGCAGATTACTTGGAAACCATTAATTTCTGGAGATTTTCAGTGGCATATTCTGATTCCTTGTACAAAAATACACTTATATGGTAAATTTCATTGCTTAATCTTGTGTTTTAACAAAGATATAACATTTTTACTGAAAAATTAGTGTAAAAAATGTGACGAAACGCATATGGTATTAAAGAGGGGAAAATATCCAATTGTGCGAGGCACAAAAATAGTTATAACTTCCTTATTTTTAATCAGATTTAAAAAATTTAAAAAGATTCTTTCTTAGATCATCAAGCTCTTCCTATGTATGCCATTATTGAGATATTTTAAGCAATTTAAATTTTTTCATGTGTATTGCTACTTGTAGGAAGAAATCTTTGTTTACAATTTGTTTATTAACATTTTGAATTTTCAAATGAAAAAGAGAGAAATACGACAGACAACATGACATCGTATTTTTAGCATAAACTATTTTCAAATGAAAAAGAAAAAATCAAACGCGTTCCGTATGATGTCGAAAATCTATTTGATTCAACTCAAAATTGTAAAATAATTATTTGTTTGTTTCAGAGTTATCTAAAAAAATAAGTTATTAAAATGAAATTTTGAAAAAATACTTGTAAAAGTAAATAAACGAAAAGTAGTGAGTAAGTATAAACATTTAAAAAGAAAAAAAGTAGTTGCCAATGCTAATGTCACTTTATTCGGATTTTTAAAATTATTTTAAACATTAGGCATTTCATTGTTTACTTTTGAAAAGCCACTTCATACATAAATTGTAATTTCTAGAGAACTATCTCTCAACTATACCGTTTTCTCTCCCAAAAATGGGTTATTCAAAAAGTAGACTATGCAACGATTTATATTTTACTAAATTGTTAATATGGTATTTATTTAGAGTTGACAATTTATTCGAAAGTTTAATTATTAAACTTTAATCCAAGTCATGAATTCTATGACTAAAATTACCTTAAAGCTTAAAAAATGACTTTAGATGAATTAATAATCTCTACTTTTTTTTAACCATCCTTCCTTTTCCCTTGGCGCGGTTTTCGGTTGTACTACTAGTCTTTTACGCATGTCTATAAAGTTTTATTACCCTGTCTTAAAAACAAATATTAACCCCAACACGCACCAGTTGACAGAACTTCGAGCACACAAAATGACAGACATCCCAACAGTCAACACCGGCAATTCGAGAAGTATATGGTGTGTTTATTTTACGCGACAAAACACAACGTCTTGCAAACATTTTCACCTATTAAAAAATTAAAATTTGTATCTGTCAAATAATTTTGACAATATTTCATTTTCATAATCATTTTTGCTTAATTTTATTTGTAAAATTATTTTGTTTGTTTAAATAAATTTTCGTTTTTTAATTTCTTGCATTTCTGAGTTATATTTTAGCTTCTGATGGGTTAAAGAATTAGATAGAATGTATATTCAAACTCAGTTTTATTCTTCAGAAATCTTTCATGAATCTTTGGTCACTGTTTTAACGAGTTAACTGTTAAAAAGGTATCAGAACTTTGATTACAACAGTCAACACCTTAAAACTTATGATTCATATCATGGAGAATGATTCAGTCACAAAATTATCGAAACAGTGGCATAATTCAACTAAACGTTGAATAATAACTAATCATCACACAACAGAATGAATAGCTTCCATAGTAAAAAATTTTTTTTCAACAAAACCGAAAAACCGAACCGTAAACCGAGGTTTAAAGGGAAAAAAACCGAAACCGATACCGAAACCAAAATTTCAAAACCGCCCAACTCTACCACACGGCCAATTTTAAATAGCGAATAAACGGTGATAATTTTAACACTTTATCGGCGGCTTAACGTCTAGAGCGTTCTACTTTCTTAATGGAAGGAACGATGCATTTAAAGCTAGTGACGTCATGCTGTGTTGCAGGTTTTCAGATTTTAGGAATGGAAATTGATAATTCGATCATTCAGACTACTATTCTCATCTTGATTCTAACATTCACAACGTTTCAACCAACGTAACCTCCAACCATCTCCAGGTGCATCTTTTCAATCCCTAGAATCTTTAAGTGGAACTCTAGAACCTCTATGGTACTGTTTAAGTACCACAGGGATAGATTGTTGACTGGGTAAAAGTGTTAATTCATGTTTTTTTATTATTATTATTATTATTATTATTATTATTATTGCCTATAGTAAGGATTTAAACTTCAACCTCAAATTGTTAACAAACCCTATTAACCATTATGCCATGGACCCATTCACCAGTTTAAGGGCTTTAAAATTACAATGTTAACAGATGTTGGTCTTTTTTCTTCTAATAATCATTTAAAATGTCTGATTTTGTATATACTATAGTCACCCTTTAAAATTCAAAAGTGATTATTTTGAAGCTTCACAAATAGAAAGTAATTAAAGGCAACAGTCAGGTATATATTATGGTTTATTTGTGCTTTTAAAACCAAAGGAAAAGATGAATTTTCGACAGCGGAAGTTGGGTCGTTGATTAGCTTCTAAAAGATTAAGCGTAATTTTCATAAATCAATCTTTATAGCTTTGGAAACGAGATAATCCGTAATTCTTGGCGAAATGCCAAATCCATTTCTATTCATGATGTTTTCCTCGCATTATCATACTTTTGTGATTACATCATCACCCATCAAAAGTCGGACTTATCGTCTCGCAAAACAAATTGAGTGGCTAAAATTATCCCCACCACCACTATCATCACAAAAAACCTAACCTCTTATTTGTTCCCTTGTTTTTCATGAATGTGAGTTCCTGATTGACCAAATAAGTGGAGTCAGAATACCATTAATGTCATCTGAAAATATCAAGGGAATTTGTTGGATGATATGAATCTTTTATCTGGAAATAATCAAGCAAATTAATCAATAGTTGTTCTTTTCAAAAGGAAATCCTAATGACAATGATTTCCTAATTTGAAAAAGTTCTTGAAGCAAGACAACGGGATTATATATTACTAGTTGTACCAACCTGGCGTTACCCGGGATTCAGTAATGTAATATTAGTTTAATGATTTTGTTGTTTTTTTGCACATTTTTAACCCCTTCAGTCCCTTGGTTCAGTGTATTGAACACCTTTTAAAAATGCTTGTAAATAGTAAATGGGAGGTAACTCTGTCCTCTTTATTAGACACGTTTGAAATGTGTTAGTTATACACAGAAAGAAGTAAGATTTTAGTTTTTATCGTTTGTTTAGATAAATATTAGATTAATAATACTAAATTTGAAAAAGTAATAATGTGTACTAATATAGAGATGGGGAAAAGGTTATTTCTTTTCTTTTTTTTGGAAATCACTCCAGACAAGGCATGAAGCCATTTGATGTAAGGAGCTAACAAGAATGAAAGATGATTATCGCAAAGACAGGAGATGCCTATTAGCCTTAGTCTTGGAAAGACCAAGGCTATAGGTAGGAGGAAATCAGTCAGCTTGAAGAGAGTTCCACAAGCCTGCAGTTGTTGGAAAGAAGCTACTGGAATAGGAATCTGTATTACAATGATGTATCAAAACAGTGAATTGATGGAGACCACTAGACCAATGAGTCAAACGAGCTGGAACAAAAGAAGCGGGGAATAGATCAGACAATTTTGAAGAACACATGCCATAATAGTATTTATAGAAAAGACTGAGACTAGTGATATCACGTTTGTGAGAGGGGGGTGTAGATAAGAAGAAGAAAGGGTGGGGCCAATCAAATTATACGTTTCTGCCAGAACCCTAAAATGGGTCATTGTGTAAGAGAGCAAACTCCCTTTTTAACATTCAAGTGAAAAATGAAGAGCTATGTTTCTTACATTATTTGAGTTATTTGTAGCAGTTACATGACGAAAGATTTATTTTCTCTTGTATGTACACGCAATCACTTGCAAAGTAATAAGTTGTGATTCGGTTGGCGAAAACAGGCACATCCAAACCAGCGTAGTTATACACAGGTGATTAGCGCATCACTGCACATGCGCACTCGCAACCTTTCTTAATTTCCGACAAAAGCTTGATTTGTGCCAAATATAAACAGACTGAGTCAAAGGGAACAGATGTGACTTGTTCTCATACCTTCGGCGAGAGGAAAATTAAAAAACTTAGACAATTAAAAGACATTTCTACTCTGATATGTTCCAGTATTCCTATGTTACTGTTAAATAAAAGTTTATTTATATTATTGTAGAGAAGACATTGGTAATTTTAGTTCTAACTCTAGTGACTCTTTTCTTATTCAAGTCGGACACATTACGACACGGCCGACTCAGCAGAATGGCTATCTTTCATCTCAACATTCAACATACACTCTGCATATTCTTCGAAAAAAAAAAATCATGACACTACTTTTTAGGTCATTATTTAAATTTGCCTCCATTTTAACAATCTTTCTAGCCGGAAGAGCTATTTTGTTTTCAAGAAGCCTAAACGAAATACATTATTTTCTTGCAAAGAACTTGGTAGAAGGAAGATGAAGACCAATTAGCTAGTCATAATCAAATATCGATATACCAGATGCATTGCTATTTGGATCTAACTTTGAAAATCCAATAAGATAACCTTATATATTAGATTATGTACTGGTGTGTCTGTGCCATTAAAAATGATGGCATACATTTTTCATTGCTGGTGGTAGAAATTTACACAGAAGAGGAGACAGTAGCCCAGCACCTGTCCAAATTCATCTTGAATTGCTGCGTTGTTGCCGCATTTATTACCTATTTTGAAAGTCTATTCCCAGGTCCAGGGATCCTGATTGAAAAATCGGGCCTTCTCCGGTTCAATCGAAATCGGCAGTGAAATAGTTTCTTGTGGTGTCTGCGTAGACCTCTTTCTGGTGCAGGAGTGAATAATAGGTCCTGAGATATATCCTAATGGCTATTGAAAAGATTGTAGGTCAAAATGAGATCATCGCATAATCATCGGCGCTCAAGCGAGAAAACGTTAAGTTTCTTGAGTCGGCTTTCATAGAGCAGATCCCATAGACCCTGCACCATTAAAGTAGCCAATCTTTGAACTCTCTCAAGATGCTGGATATCATGTATTAGTTATAGAGTAGATACTCTAACAGTGAGCTGACGAAAGAGACATAAAGTGGGAAAAGTATTTCAGGAGTAAGTTTGCAGAAGGAACGTCAAATGAGAAATAGAGTGCTCCTTGCTTTGTTTGCAGCCTGAATGCAATGTTTAGATGTCTTGAAGGACGATTTGACCAGAAAGTCAAGATCTTTTGTCTTGTTCGCCTCCTTGAGAAGAGCTGTATCATTGCCGAAAGTAAGAGCCAAGTCAGGAGAACCCACTACAATATGGCAACATTTATCGACATTGAGGTATAAGTCCCATTTAATGGACTATTTCTAGGCATGTTGAAGGCTAGACTTGAGATTGTCAATTTCGCTTCTATGAGCTACTAATTTGACGTCATGTGCAAATAGGAGTATGTTATAACCAATGACTTCCGGCATGTCGTTGATATAAAGTAGATAGAGAGTTGGATCCATCACGGAGCCTTGAGAAACACTACTATAAGCATCCATCTCAGATGACAGACTAACATTTATTTGAACATTGTATGTACGATCACCAAGAAAGGATCTTATCCACTTTATAACCGATTCATGAAGACCATAGGTGTTGAGTTTATATAAAAGTAAGTGCTGATTGATGGAGTCTAAGTCCAAAAAGACAATGTCAGAAGTATCTCTGTCGTTCTTTATACTCGTAATCCATTCTTCCGTCAAATAAATTTGTGAGACATGAACGTTTTGGAATTAAACCATTTTGAGATGGAGAGATTGTAGCAGTAGATGTAAGATGAGCCATGATTGCTCGCTTGAGTAGAACTTCTATGGATTTTGAGACGATAGAGGGGACGCTCACTAGTCTAATTCATTGGGTCTTCTTTGTCACCTTTTTTAAAGATAGGGCATATTGTGGCCACCTGCCAATCAGCAGGAACAACACCAGTAGTCAGTGAAAGGTTGAAAAGTGTTGCTAAAGATTCAGATAGCTCAAGTGCAACAGCTCGTAAAATTGCTGGATGTAGTCGATCTAGACCAGGGGCAGGCAACCTCCGGCCCGCGGGCCACATCCGGTCCAGGAAGGCTTAGCATCCGGCCCGCCACCCTGCTAGGCTTTATTATTGCAATCCGACCCACGGACCTCCCAGTAAAACCTATATCATTTTGTGACATAGACGTAAAAGTAGGTTTCAATTAAGATTTACAGTGGGATAAAAATGTATGAATATCAACGAACGATGATGCATGTATATTTCATTTTTCTTTAACTATTAATTTCAAATCCTTGGCCTGAGATAAAAATAGAAAAAGAGAAAGAGCGAGGCAAAGAGGAAATAATAATAATAATAATAATAATAATAATAATAATAATAATAATAATAATAATAATAATAATAATAATAATAATAATAATAATTAAGAAAAAGCAGAATGAATTACTTTGTAACGCTTCAAAATTTGAAAAGAATTTCGACTGATGAATAGAAAGTTAGGTGCTTACTTATAAAGAGATACATGTGAAATATGTCAGTTCAAAATATTAGTGTACACTAAAAATGACGGTAAATAAGCGAGTAGAATTTTAATAAGAAATGAAATTAATTTACTATTCGGAGTCAACAAACTGAACAACAAGATGTATGGTGTTTTTATATTAGAAGGGAGATAATCTTCTATGATGTCGTTCAGGGTTCGTGGACTACGAATAGTAAATTAATTTTATTTTTTATTAAATTCTACTCGCTTATCTTTCATAATTTTTTATGTATAATAATATTTTTTACTGATAAGTATATCCATAAGTTTTCCTGTTATTTTACTTTGGACTGACATATTTCACATGTCTCTCTTCATAAATAAGTACCAAAAGTTATTTTGGGTTTTAAAATTCTTAGCCAATCGACCTCATTTAATTAAAAGGTTGAAAGTTTTGGAAACTATTTACATTTAATCATTTTATAAATAGACATTAAAACAAAATTACCTTAACAGAATCAGTTATAGCTTTATAACAATTTGACTCAATTGATAATTTTATAACCAAATCTTATTTAAGAAAAATAATAATAGAAAAAAAAAAGTGAGATAAAAACATTTTTTTCACAAAAAGTAGCTTCCCTTGGAAGCATTTAAAATTCTTAGCAAATCCTCATGTATTAAAATATTGAAAGTTTTGGAAACTATTTACATCAAATAATTTTATCAACAAAGAGTAAAACAACATTATCTTAACAAAATTAGTTATAGTTTTATAATAATTTAGTTCAATTAATAATTTAATGACCAAACGATAACATAATAATTCAATTTAATTTTCAAAATCTTACTAAAATAAAATCAATCATTTTATAAATAGACATTAAAACAAAATTACCTTAACAGAATCAGTTATAGCTTTATAACAATATGGCTCAATTGATAATTTTATAACCAAATCCTATTTAAAAAAAAAATAATAATTTGGTAAAAAATAAAAAGCATGGTTAGAAAAAAAAAAGAGAGACAAAAATGAAAGTAACACCGGATAGGTACAGTTAGTTTATGTATAAACTAACGCATATGTTGAGTTAATCATATCAAATTTAGCAAATTTTGTAGCCTAATAAAACTAATGTCAGATCACTTTTATCAGATGAAAAAAATTGGTATCTTGCTTTTTTTTAGAACATGTTTATTTGACAGTTTCTTTTTTCCTTTTTTCTTCCTTCCAATACCATTACAAACCAGTAGAGCATTACCGTTGTCGACCAAGGGAAGAGTCTATCAGGCATATGTATGCAGTGTGATGATGTATGAAAGTGAACCCTGACCAGTGAAAGTTGAGGACATGTGTTGCATGGAGAGAAATGATATGAGAATGATACGATGGATGTGTAATGTGAATCTTAAAGATGGGCTTAGATCTGATGACCTGAGAAGAAAATTAAATCTGGGCAGTATAGGAAGATGTGTGCAGAACAGGAGACTTTGTTGGTTTGGCCGCATTGAAAGAATGGATGATAGTGATTGCATTAGTAGATGTAGAACAGTTGAGGTAGTAGGGTCAGTTGGCAGGGGAAATTTAAATAAAGCATAAGAGGAAGTAATAATAATGGATTTGAGAGAAAATGGGATGTTTTCATGTTGTGTGACGAAAGCTCATAGCCCACTCGGGAATGCTGATAACATTGTGCTAATGATTCATATCACCCTAAAATGTCGTCCAAAAGCTGATGAACCGTTGCTCAAAATAACGAGATACTACGAGCAGGCTAATTTTGAGTCAATCAGAGATCACATCAGCGACTCCACATGGAGGGAAACCTTCTCACTTCCTGCTGACCAGTGTGCAATTGAGTTAACGGAATGGGTCAAAGCAGGCATTAAAGCCTATGTCCCCATGCAAAAATTCTTTAGCAAGCCCCACTCTCCCCAATGGTTCACCTCAAAATGTGCAGCTGCCATTGCTGAGAGGCAGCAAGCATTCCGTAAATTCGGCCGCCATAAGTCAGCTACTAATAGACAGAAATTTATAGAGTCAAGAAATAATTGTAAGGCCGTGATAGGTGAAGCAAAGAGAAGGTATACTGAGTTAACAAAAAATATGCATTCAGTCACAGAAACTAGGTACTTGCGATTTCTGGAAAATTTACAATAGTGTGGTGAACAATAGTCAATCAACGATTCCCCCACTATCAAACCACAATGATGGCATTTGCATGGCAACTGATAAGGCTGAACTACTTGCCCAGCGTTTCGCCTCTAACTCCACTTTGGACTCAGAAAACCACTCCCTCCCTAAATTCCCATTGCGGACCGAAACCACACTTGATAACCTGGTCATCACCCTTTCCCAGATCAGAGACATCATAAAAACCTTGACACCTCCAAAGCTTGTGGGCTTCATCTCATACCTGTAATAGTAATAAAGAAATGATCTGCTTAACTGGCCCCTGTCCTCTCCAAACTCTACAATAAATGCCTAGCTGAATCTTGCTTCCCTGATAGCTGGAAAATTGCCTCTGTGGTACCAGTCTACAAGAATTCTGGGAATAGAACCGATCCTCAGAACTATCGCCCAATTAGTCTACTCCTGATCTTTGCTAAAATCTTTGAATCCTTAATCAATCTAGCGATAGTCCGGCACTTAGTAAATGCTAAACTTCTTTCTGACCGTCAGTATGGATTTAGACAAGCACAATCTACTGCAGACATCCTAACGGTCATCTCTGAAAGCATTTATCATACACTCGACAAGGCAGATGAAGCTAGGGCAGTAGCGCTTGATATATCCAGGGTCTTTGACAGGGTATGGTATAAAAGGCTTCTCCTGAAAATATGCTAATACGATATTACTGGGCAATTACTTAATATAATTAGATCCTTCCTAACCAAAAGAAAGATCCAGGTTGTCCTCGGTGGCCGTTCATCTAAGCAACATGACATAAATGCTGGTGTACCCCAGCGATCTATCCTTGGACCTTTATTGTTCCTGATCTTCATAAACGATCTCTCTGATGATATTGATTTTGAGATTGGTTTATTTGCTGATGACACCACGCTTTACTCTCATCATGTTGGCAAAACAGACGCGATCATATCCGAGGCAATGACTGAATCCTTAGAAAATGACCTCAAGGCTGTAGTGGATTGGGGGCAGAAATGGTTGGTAACTTTTAATGCCGCAAAGACAAAGCTCCTTTCCTTCAATAACTACAAGAAACCTCTCCAACCACCGATTGTCATAGCAAATAACACCCTACCTGAGAGTTCAACATTCAAACTCCTCGGCCTAACCTGCACAGGTAACATGAATTGGAACAAATACATTGAAGACATTGCCAAGGCTGCAGCAAAGAAGGTGGGCTCCCTCTACCGTGCTAGTAAACTCCTCACACCTGACATTATCCTGTATCTCTACAAAGCCACCATCCGCCCATGCATGGAGTATTGTTGCCACATCTGGGCTGGTGCATCATCTACTAGTCTCTCCCTCCTTGACAAGGTCCAAAAAAGAGTCGCCAACTTAATAGGTCCCTCACTGTCAACAAAGCTCCAGCCCCTGTCCCATCACAGCAATGTAGCATCCTTGTGCTTGTTTTACAAATATTTCAATGGATTATGCTCCGATGAATTGGCTACTCTGGTGCCCCCTCGACGTAAATTCACTAGACCAACTCGACAATCAGCTAAGTCCCATCCATTCACTGTGGAGGTCCCCAGATGCCGGAGAACTTTCTACTCCATTAGCTTCTTTCCTCGTGCTGCTGGCCTCTGGAACTCCCTCCCTGCCCCCCGTTTCCCCGACAGTACCAACATGCAGAGATTTAAAACTAATGTAAACAGACATCTCGCTGCATAGCTCCCAACTTAGAATGACACCCTAAACCTACTCTCTAATTCTCAGTAGCTCCTTACGTCTACAGTGGCGTCCTGCCTTGTTTGGAGTGAAATATCATTAAAAAATAAAGAAAGAGAAAAAAAAATAAAGACCTGACCAGAGATAGGTTAATTTGGAAGTCAACTTCTAAAAGCCATTCAACACATGCCAGCATGTAAAACAGACGTTAAGCTGAATATGATGATGATTAAGTGATTAAAACGAATTCATTAGTTTTGATTTCCTGCTGTTCATGACATTAATTACTGTTTTATTCCAATGTGGCTATCAGTTTGTCTTATGATAATGCCATCTCATGCAGAAAATAATGAGAAGTTAACATCAGTTATATTTCATCTTTGGTTATAGGATTTCCTTTGTACATGTTTCGTACATGCTAGCTGGACGTGTAAATTACACAGTATTAGCATTATTTTCCTTTCATCTATGTCCGACTTGTCTTTTGTTCATCGTCAACTTATTAATAACTAGCAGGATCCGTGTCTCGGCGTTACCTGGGAAAATTAGGGAAACCACGAATCCCAACTCTCAAGAGCATAAACTGAACAGAAAGGGAAAACTCTTTTCATTCAAAATGCTAAACCTTTAATCACGATATAAAAAATATTTGTAAAAAGTTATCAAGGAGGAGGGGGTATAATCACAGTGTGTGTGTGTGTGTGTGTGTGTGTGTGTGTGTGTGTGTGTGTGTGTGTGTGGAAAGGGGGTTTGGTTTAATTTACACTGTAGAATGCAACCCTCCAGAAGTAAATTGACCTGAAAAGACTGAAAAAACACTTTTCACCCAAAATGCTAATTTTCTATCCACGATAAAAAAAATGTGAAAATAGAACTCTATGTATAATAATGAAATTAAAACAATCATTGAATTAGAAAACAATAAGAGCGAATAGTGAATTAATACGATGTTCTTTTGCAAAGCAATATACAAATTAGTTAACCTTAGGGTGTCGATCACATACACATGATCAGTATATTAGAAAGCTATTCTTATATTTTTTGAAGATGAATTTGGTGCTTTAATTTCACTATCAATGCGATAAATTGCCCAACTTTATAAATGGAGATATCCTTGATTGCTGTGAACATTTTACGGAAGAAGATTCGATATTTTTTTCTTTTTTAATATTTTTAATCTTTCTGGGGTATATTTAGGACATTTTATGTTGTAAAGTAATGATTGAATAAACATAATAAGCTGATGTAGTTTGATTGAAGCATTGTGTGTAATATTTATAGAGAGTATTCATAGAAGGCTATCACAATGCAAGACGTGGAAATATGCCGGTGTTGAAAAGGAGGACAAAAACGAAGTGATTTTTTTTTTTTTTTAAATAAACAAATATTTTCTTTTAGAAATCTTACTTGATACAGTCACAGCTTCTACACTATGATCTAATGTGTGTAAGCGTATTCCATAATATAATAATATATTTCAAGATAAAACCTCTTTATCAAATATTGGGTGTTTCAAATCTCTTGAAACTCACATGGACTTAAACGGTGGTAATATTGTTTTGCATTGCATTACTTCAGTAAATGTCAGTGAAAATAGACTTAAATGTTTTAAATTTATTTAGTATTGTTAAATTTATTTAGTATTGTTATATTTATTTATTAATTTGGTGTATGATAGATTCCTTTTAATAAGGTGTCATTATATTAATTTATTCCAATGTTAAAATTCAAAATTCAATCACTTAACGACTTTTTTTAAATTAAATATTTAATATTAAATTGATGAGTGGAAACAAATATTAATTGCTTGAAATATTAGTTTTGAAAATAAAACTAAAAATGAAAGACTTCAGTGACATCAAATAAATATTAAATTATTTAAAATCTTTGTACCTGGACGAGTCTGTTATTTCAAATAAGGAATATTAACATAGGAACAAGCTATTATTATATTCATGATGATAAATTCTCTGTTGCTTCTTAACATATTTTGTCTTGGACTAATCCAATTTGATCAAAGGACTATGCATTTAACAACTTAAAATGCACAAAAAATTTTTTACATTTTCAATAGAAATGTATATGCCTGCTATTTTATCTTTATTCTATTTATTTTTACAGGGTGTCCATAAAGTCTGGATGCATAAGTAAAAGTGCAAGTTTTTATCCAATTAAAATCTTCAATATGATTTCGATCATTTACAATGCAAATATTGATGTGTTTCGCAAAACTTTTGTGACCTTGATAAAATAAATCTACATTGCCTCCAATTTTGGCATATTCACTCCTTATTTGTTGAGTCAAGTGTATTGGATCGCTTTCTCCTTTAGCATATCCTAGAAAAAGAAATCAAGAGGACTATGGTCAGGTAAACGACGAGGCCACTTCACATGACTTCATCTTCCAATACAATTAGGGAAACTGCAATCAGCTAATCTCTTACTTTCACAATCGGTCAAAAATATTGAATTTTGTATTTCATTTGATTAAATGAAAAATATCCAATCATCGTATATGTCTAGACATCACGGACACCCTGTATATTTATCCAAGGATGTAATTGAAAGCAAAGCCCTATACCAAGATCAAACAACTTTTCCCAAGTACAATGTTATGAGGAATCTAATGATGGCATTCATTTTGTATTAAAGGTTTTTAGAACATCATCATCATATTCGGTTTACCGTCTGTTTAACATGCTAGCATGTGTTGGACAGCTTTTAGAAATTGACTTACAAATTAACCTATCTCTGACCAGGTCTTTATTTATCCCTTTTTCTCTCAAGTCCATCCTTATAACTTCCTCCCATGTTTCCCTTGGTCTTTCCTTGCCAATTAACCCTGCTACCTCAACTGTTCTACAGCTATTAACTCAAGAACTCTCATCCATTCTTTCAATGTAACCATACCAACAGAGTCTCCGGTTCTGCACATATCTCCATATACTATCCAGATTTTAATCTTAATAAACAAAAATAAATTATTTATTTTGATGATTAATCAATGTTTAAAAAGTAACGTTCTTTATTTATTTTCATTATGTTGATACTTAGAAGGAATAAGTCTAGTATTTTTATTTTTGTTAAAGTTCTTAATCTAAAACAAAATGATTAAGTCCCATCAGCTGCATACTACTTATTCAAACATCACTTCTTCTTCAATATAATCAGCATAAAAGGACATTAATGTTTTTCTGCATACCAAAGTTTAATTACATAACATCCCCACCCATCACCTTTTGTACTCTGTCTTGTCACTATTCTCTCCTCTGCACACTGCGGTGACTAATATATATGCTATCCACCAACAATTTAGTTTGAGGAGAGAACCCATATTGTTGTATTCTTGACCTACATACTTTATCTAAGACTAGCAAGGTTACATAGTGTTGCTCAGGATACTGGCTAAGAAAATAGAAGAGTTAAAAGAAAAGTCAGTCAGTCAGTTAGTCAGTCTCTCTCTCTCTCTCCACATGCTCAGTCATGTTACTTTTTGACTCCCCCCTCCTGCTCACCTACTGCATCTTTTTCTTTCATTCATGCATAAACTTTGGCAACTCAACATCATTATCATATTTGGCTTAAGGTCCATTTTACAGGCTGGCATGTGTTGAACTGCTCTTAGAAATTGACTTCCAAACTTATCTCTTGATGCAAATCTTTTATAGGTCGAATTCCCTTCCTGACGACAACCCAGTGATGTGATGGGGACCAGTGTTTTTATCAACAAACCATTTCTAGCTGATTGTTTCTTTTCTCAGGCAGTTATCAGTAAGAATGAAAGAAAGTTTTATTATTTTTCTGACTCCTCCACCCTTGCATTGATTTCGTTCCTGGTGATCCCAAGGAAATGAATATTAGAGTATTTTTTCTTTTACCATAACCTGCTCGGAGTCATATTGAATTGGAGCATGTAAAGTGTATAAATGTATCAGGCAAACGACCTGATAAACACCCACAAAATTATTAACCATCTTGCCAGCATCAAGCCTGAACACTTTTTTTGATCTCCATGTGCCTAACACACATGGACATGCCTACACAGTCAGAAAAAGCACAGCTCTCTGACTTTGGGGAAACATTTTTTCAAGCTCAGAATTGATGAACAAAATGCTGTTGGCTGCCAAGACACTGTATACTTTAACACCTTCATGATTCCCGAAATTCATCAAAAATACACCTGATATTTCCCTCCATAAACATATACATATATATATGTATTTATATTAGAGTTGGGCGGTTTTGAAATTTTGGTTTCGGTATCGGTTTTTTCCTTTAAAACCTCGGTTTACGGTTCGGTTTTTCGGTTTTTTTGAAAAAAAAATTTTTACTATGGAAGCTATTCATTCTCTTATGTGATGATTAGTTATTATTCAACGTTTAGTTGAATTATGCCACTGTTTCGATAATTTTGTGACTGAATCATTCTCCATGATATGAATCATATAAGTTTTAAGGTGTTGACTGTTGTAATCAAAGTTCTGATACCTTTTTAACAGTTAACTCGTTAAAACAGTGACCAAAGATTCATGAAAGATTTCTGAAGAATAAAACTGAGTTTTAATATACATTCTATCTAATTTTTTAACCCATCAGAAGCTAAAATATAACTCGAATAAAGTGATACTAGCATTGGCAACTACTTTTTTCTTTTTAAATGTTTATACTCGCTCGCTACTTTTCGTTTATTTATTTTTACAACAAGTATTTTTTTAAATTTCATTTTAATAACTTATTTTTTTAGATAACTCTGAAACAAACATAAATAATTATTTTACAATTTTGAGTTGAATCAAATAGATTTTCGACATCATACGGAACGCGTTTAGTTTTTCTTTTTCATTTGAAAATAGTTTATGCTAAAAATACGATGTCATGTTGTCTGTCGTATTTCTCTTTTTTTCATTTGAAAATTCAAAATGTTAATGATAAACAAACTGTAAACAAAGATTTCTTCCTACAAGTCAATTAAATGTTTTTATCATATATTTGTTCAATCTGTCCTCTTACTAATATAACATTTTTTGCTAATATTCAATTTTATTCAAATCGGAAAATCTTTTCAACCGTGTTTCCTTGTATATGGTGGCTTACTGTAGTAAAAACCCAATACCGAACGGTTACGGTTTAAAAAAAAAAACCGATTCGGTATTCGGTATGGAGACGAAACCGAAAAACCGCGGTTTTCGGTAAAACCGCCCATCTCTAATTTATATGTATACTTTTGATGAGGTGTAGTGCACCTAAGCACTGTAGACGATGATTTAATTATTAGATCTTTGAGAGTTTCCAAGTTTTAGCTGGACATACAGACAGATAGAAACAATAGATGGCATTCGTGCTGAATATAGAGTCCAGTTATATTGAATTTGAAAGGACAATAACATTTTATGAGTATAACAAGATAGGTGTTAACACCGAGTTTACGGCTGTTATCAGTATATATGTATCAAATGTAATACTTTATTGGTCAAGTAATAACCATCTTCACATCTTCAGTACATATGTATCAAATGTAATACTTTATTGGTCAACTAACAACGATCTTCACATCTTCAGTACATATGTATCAAATATAATACTTTATTGGTCAAGTAATAACCATCTTCACATCTTCAGTACATATGTATCAAATGTAATACTTTATTGGTCAACTAACAACCATCTTCACATCTTCAGTACATATGTATCAAATGTAATACTTTATTGGTCAACTAACAACCATCTTCACATCTTCAGTACATATGTATCAAATGTAATACCTTATTGGTCAACTAACAACCATCTTCACATCTTCAGTACATATGTATCAAATGTAATACTTTATTGGTAAACTAACAACCATCTTCACATCTTCAGTACATTTGTATCAAATGTAATACTTTATTGGTCAACTAACAACCATCTTCACATCTTCAGTACATATGTATCAAATATAATACTTTATTGGTCAAGTAATAACCATCTTCACATCTTCAGTACATATGTATCAAATGTAATACTTTATTGGTCAACTAACAACCATCTTCACATCTTCAGTACATATGTATCAAATGTAATACTTTATTGGTCAACTAACAACCATCTTCACATCTTCAGTACATATGTATCAAATATAATACTTTATTGGTCAACTAACAACCATCTTCACATCTTCAGTACATATGTATCAAATGTAATACTTTATTGGTCAAGTAATAACCATCTTCACATCTTCAGTACATATGTATCAAATATAATACTTTATTGGTCAACTAACAACCATCTTCACATCTTCAGTACATATGTATCAAATGTAATACCTTATTGGTCAACTAACAACCATCTTCACATCTTCAGTACATATGTATCAAATATAATACTTTATTGGTCAAGTAATAACCATCTTCACATCTTCAGTACATATGTATCAAATATAATACTTTATTGGTCAAGTAATAACCATCTTCACATCTTCAGTACATATGTATCAAATATAATACTTTATTGGTCAACTAACAACCATCTTCACATCTTCAGTACATATGTATCAAATGTAATACCTTATTGGTCAACTAACAACCATCTTCACATCTTCAGTACATATGTATCAAATGTAATACTTTATTGGTCAACTAACAACCATCTTCACATCTTCAGTACATATGTATCAAATATAATACTTTATTGGTCAAGTAATAACCATCTTCACATCTTCAGTACATATGTATCAAATATAATACTTTATTGGTCAAGTAATAACCATCTTCACATCTTCAGTACATATGTATCAAATGTAATACTTTATTGGTCAACTAACAACCATCTTCACATCTTCAGTACATATGTATCAAATGTAATACTTTATTGGTCAAGTAACAACCATCTTCACATCTTCAGTACATATGTATCAAATATAATACTTTATTGGTCAAGTAATAACCATCTTCACATCTTCAGTACATATGTATCAAATATAATACTTTATTGGTCAAGTAATAACCATCTTCACATCTTCAGTACATATGTATCAAATATAATACTTTATTGGTCAAGTAATAACCATCTTCACATCTTCAGTACATATGTATCAAATGTAATACTTTATTGGTCAACTAACAACCATCTTCACATCTTCAGTACATATGTATCAAATATAATACTTTATTGGTCAACTAACAACCATCTTCACATCTTCAGTACATATGTATCAAATATAATACTTTATTGGTCAAGTAATAACCATCTTCACATCTTCAGTACATATGTATCAAATGTAATACTTTATTGGTCAACTAACAACCATCTTCACATCTTCAGTACATATGTATCAAATGTAATACTTTATTGGTCAAGTAACAACCATCTTCACATCTTCAGTACATATGTATCAAATATAATACTTTATTGGTCAAGTAATAACCATCTTCACATCTTCAGTACATATGTATCAAATATAATACTTTATTGGTCAAGTAATAACCATCTTCACATCTTCAGTACATATGTATCAAATATAATACTTTATTGGTCAACTAACAACCATCTTCACATCTTCAGTACATATGTATCAAATGTAATACTTTATTGGTCAACTAACAACCATCTTCACATCTTCAGTACATATGTATCAAATGTAATACCTTATTGGTCAACTAACAACCATCTTCACATCTTCAGTACATATGTATCAAATGTAATACTTTATTGGTCAACTAACAACCATCTTCACATCTTCAGTACATATGTATCAAATATAATACTTTATTGGTCAAGTAATAACCATCTTCACATCTTCAGTACATATGTATCAAATATAATACTTTATTGGTCAAGTAATAACCATCTTCACATCTTCAGTACATATGTATCAAATGTAATACTTTATTGGTCAACTAACAACCATCTTCACATCTTCAGTACATATGTATCAAATGTAATACTTTATTGGTCAAGTAACAACCATCTTCACATCTTCAGTACATATGTATCAAATATAATACTTTATTGGTCAAGTAATAACCATCTTCACATCTTCAGTACATATGTATCAAATATAATACTTTATTGGTCAAGTAATAACCATCTTCACATCTTCAGTACATATGTATCAAATATAATACTTTATTGGTCAAGTAATAACCATCTTCACATCTTCAGTACATATGTATCAAATGTAATACTTTATTGGTCAACTAACAACCATCTTCACATCTTCAGTACATATGTATCAAATATAATACTTTATTGGTCAACTAACAACCATCTTCACATCTTCAGTACATATGTATCAAATATAATACTTTATTGGTCAAGTAATAACCATCTTCACATCTTCAGTACATATGTATCAAATGTAATACTTTATTGGTCAACTAACAACCATCTTCACATCTTCAGTACATATGTATCAAATGTAATACCTTATTGGTCAACTAACAACCATCTTCACATCTTCAGTACATATGTATCAAATATAATACTTTATTGGTCAAGTAATAACCATCTTCACATCTTCAGTACATATGTATCAAATGTAATACTTTATTGGTCAACTAACAACCATCTTCACATCTTCAGTACATATGTATCAAATGTAATACTTTATTGGTAAACTAACAACCATCTTCACATCTTCAGTACATATGTATCAAATGTAATACTTTATTGGTCAAGTAACAATCATCTTCACATCTTTCATTGAGATGTAAAGGTAAGTTACTCAACCAATAAAGTATAACATGTAACAAATATACAAATATACAAATATACTGATGACAACTGTATACTAGGTCTTAATGTCTGACTTGTTATATTCATAAAATGTTATTGTGCTTCCAAATTCAATATAACTAGATTTTAGATTTTTGTTTGTCCATCTATCAGTAGGGCAATAAGTCTGTCAAGCTTCAGTCTGACATTTTCATTGATAAACACAAAGATTAAATGGACGTATCTTATTTTAGATTTATTCAAGAATCTCTAAAAGACGAGCTGTCGGTCGGTCTGTCACGCTTAAGTTTGAAATGCCACTTTCCTTGGTCTGTCATGCTTTAGTTTGAAATGCCACTTTCTTTGGTCTGTCATGCTTAAGTTTGAAATGATATTTTCCTTGGTCTATCATGCTTAAGTTTGAAATGATATTTTCCTTGATCTATCATGCTTTAGTTTGAAATGATATTTTCCTTGGTCTGTCACGCTTAAGTTTGAAATGCCATTTTCCTTGGTCTATCACGCTTAAGTTTGAAATGATATTTTCCCTGATCTATCATGCTTAAGTTTGAAATGCCATTTTCCTTGGTCTATCATGCTTAAGTTTGAAATGATATTTTCATTGGTCTATCATGCTTAAGTTTGAAATTATATTTTCCTTGATCTATCATGCTTTAGTTTGAAATGCCATTTTCTTTGGTCTGTCATGCTTAAGTTTGAAATTATATTTTCCTTGGTCTATCACGCTTAAGTTTGAAATTATATTTTCCTTGGTCTATCACGCTTAAGTTTGAAATTATATTTTCCTTGGTCTATCACGCTTAAGTTTGAAATGATATTTTCCTTGGTCTATCATGCTTTAGTTTGAAATTATATTTTCCTTTGTCTATCACGCTTAAGTTTGAAATTATATTTTCCTTGGTCTATCACGCTTAAGTTTGAAATGATATTTTCCTTGGTCTATCACGCTTAAGTTTGAAATGATATTTTCCTTGGTCTATCACGCTTAA
This sequence comes from Sepiola atlantica, assembly GCA_963556195.1. Classification (NCBI taxonomy): domain Eukaryota; kingdom Metazoa; phylum Mollusca; class Cephalopoda; order Sepiida; family Sepiolidae; genus Sepiola; species Sepiola atlantica. The sequence goes on along the minus strand of OY744524.1, from coordinate 162,924,499 downwards.
GTTTGAAATGATATTTTCCTTGGTCTATCATGCTTAAGTTTGAAATGATATTTTCCTTGGTCTATCATGCTTAAGTTTGAAATGATATTTTCCTTGGTCTATCATGCTTTAGTTTGAAATGCCATTTTACTTGGTCTGTCATGCTTAAGTTTCAAATTATATTTTCCTTGGTCTGTCATGCTTAAGTTTGAAAAGCCATTTTCATCACTAAATGAGCAGATTGAAAAGCTGCATTTTAATATCCGTTTTTGTTTAATTAAAGAATTTGTCAGCTACTTTATTTGATGAGTATTTCAAGATTTAAATGTGTTTTATTGATTATTTTATAAAATTGTTTCACCGCAATATTTCCATTGAAAACCAACAACTGAAATATATTCATTTCGAGATTAGTATCAGAGATTAAAAACAGCGGCCATTTTTTTTTTGACATATGATCTGAAGCCTTATACGCATGACCATAAAACATGTCTCTGTTAAGAAGATGAGAAAACAATTCCAAGCCGATTTCCTGCAATACAAAAGACACTGCAGCTTTATTGTAAAAAGAAAAAAGGAACTATTTAGATAAAGAAAAAGAAAGTGTGTGTGTGGGGGGGGGGGCTTGTTTGTTAAACAAGACACAAACATATGACACATTTAATCTTTTTTTCGTTCAAGATGATTCCCAATCAGTGATTACATTTTAGAAGAAAAAAAGAGCCATAGACTATTTACACAGTTTATAAGACAGATGACTTTCCTGATCTCCGGGCTGGGATCAAAGTGTAGTATTTGTTCTGTCCTCGGTCAGAGGAAAAGAGATCTCTCATGACTGGGGCAATTTTTATTTTTGTCCCATCTAGAGTGACTCTCTTGGGGGATCTGGATATCCCCTACATAAAAAACGACCTTGTGTCGAACTTTGTTCTCGTGAAAGAGGCAAATAAATAGTGACTAACAAAAGTGTTTTCCTTCTCCTATGTAAGTTATACAAACATATTGTCTTATCTTTTCTTAACATTGAAGGCTCAACTGTTAAATCTATAGCGCCAAATATACATAATGGGTTATTATGTTACATAAGCCTTTAATGAGGGATATACATGCTGTTTGTCTCTCTATGCTGATGCTGTAGTCTGTTCCGGCTTCCTGGCTGAACACAAAACTGAATCCAGTGGTGAGACCCCAATTTGGGGACTTTGGGGAGTATGGAGTCACCCCTGAGTTACCACAACTCCCAGGTCACATCTAACCCAAAATGGGAGTACCTGTTCGAGACACATCTATGAGTTAAATAGAAACTATCGTTCACAAACTCGAACCAAGTATATACAAAACAAATAATGAAATAATTGTGTACAGTGCTCAGGTGCACTATAAGTCCTCAAAACTGCATGAATAGTACATAGGATAATGTACAATTGGATAATGTACAATTGGATAATGTACAATTGGATAATGTACAATTGGATAATGTACATAGGATAATGTACATAGGATAATGTACATAGGATAATGTACATAGGATAATGTACATAGGATAATGTACATAGGATAATGTACATAGGATAATGTACATAGGATAATGTACAATTGTCAAGGAAATGAACAGTATGAAACTTCAGTGGCCTTTCTACTGGTGAGAAGGTTTCCTTTTTCGGTGGTTGAAGGTGTTTCTCACAGGTCCGGAGTGGGTAGTATCAATGGGAGATTAGAATGCCATCCTTGATCTCAAGATAGATAAGGTTGGGGGGGATTAGCGGGCCGGATAAGTATGACAGCAGTCTGTCTGATCTGACGGCTTCATGCGATGTTGTCAGCAGATTTCGTTTGGATTATCCGGGCGAGAGATGTGGACGTAGTCTAGTAGTGTGCTTTCCGTTTCAAGTACTTACTTGGATCGGATATTAATTAGAAGGGACGACGTAGATTTTCTATTTTGTTCCACATTCCACTCATTAGGTCATTCGGACCATAAACTAGTTATGGCCCATTTGAATTTATGTGATAAGTCTAAATTAGCCAGATACTGGAAGCTGAATACCTCCTTACTGGAGATACGCAACTTCGAGGAGAAGGTGATATTAATTCTTCAGCGGGCTCTAGTGGGGGCGATAATTAGTAGTAAGTAGTGGGTTAAGCTAAGGTTAGGCGCTTTTCCGTCAAATACAGCCAATGCCTCACCCTAGATAAGGCTAGAGCAAAAAGGTGATTAGATGATAGGCTAACTCAGGCGGTGGCTGGGGGGGGGGGAATATCCTAGATATAGCACTAACTAAGGGAGACCTTAATCACTTGGCTAGCAAACAATATGAAGGTAGTTAGGGCTAGGTTAAAGAAAGTTTCAAACGAAGCCGTGAATGTTGACGCTGTTGAGTGTAAGTCTGCTCTATACCGTGGTTCGGATGGGTACATTCGGGATGTTAAAAATATGGAAGGACGTACCCTTGTATCGTCTCGTGAGATTTGCGAGAGGTTCCATGACATTTGAAGGAGCACTTCACCCAACTGCCCAGACTCCGCGTCGAGGAGTTTGATAGCTATTTAGTCGACCCCCCCCCCCTCTCATCTTCTGTCGGCTCAAGCGGCTGGCTGTGATGGCATGGTTACAGAGTGTGAGATCCTTACTGCGTTGAATCAGGTCTGCTATAACAAATCTCCAGAGCTTGATGGTTTGCCCTACAAATTTTACTTGAGGCTGTTGCCCATGTTGGTACCTATTCTGAAGGATGTGTTCAACCATTGGTTTACTCAGAGATCCATATGTCTGTCAGTCACAATTTTTGTAAATGTAAGAAATACATTGCGGAATTTGTCTCATTTCAATATCGAAATATCTTAACTTCTTTTAGAAATGGAAAATGTTGCATTAATAGTAAATAATAAATTCCCAACACATAAAGCAGATGACATGAATGGAAATTGAAACCGAAACCTTGAGATCTTCAGTCTGATATTCTAAGAAATGAGCTATTTACATTTTCTTATAAATAGATCTTAAAATATTACCTCAACAAAATAATTATAGCTTTGACATGACATCATAGATTTATGATTTACACCATGTTTCAAAACATATCTGTAAATATATATAGGGGATCAATGTATAGTTTTTGAATAAATAATTTGTATAAATATTATATAATTCTAAAAATGCCTCTTCTATTATGAGTGGATCTACCAGGCTAGCAAAAATATATTTGCTAGTCTATAATATAAAGAGCAATTGTCTGTGTATGTATATTCGGCTTGAACTAAAACAATACAAAACAAACACCCACAAAGTTGGTATTTGTTTTAATCGGCGTAACCCCGGGAAAAATAATATCTAAAATTTAGAAAAAAGTATTCATTCTTTGACCCTAAAGTGGCGCAGATTTTGTCACGGAAGGTCAGTTTTTCCGCCATTTTATGTACTAACTAAAGGGAAGTAACTCTGATTTTTTAATCAAAGATTTACTTCCCTTATGCCAACTCATTCTTTGGGGTAGAGGAAAAACTTGCCCTGCTAGTCCCTAATAAAGGGACATATTTGGGAACTATCAGATGAAATATTTTACAGAATTTTGTAAATGTATAAAGAGTTTAAATGTTCTGTGCATTGTTTGTTTTTGTTTTTTTCTTAAGGTTTGAAATAAGAAAATAGTTTGTAAAAAAAAAAAAGATGTTTTGTTACCTTAGTGATACAATTGGAGCACAGGGAGGGTATGGTGTGATTGCAAAAGTTATGACTAGATGGAGTAAGTTTATGGAACTTCTGCTGTTACCAACCAGTACAGCGTTATCACTGTCGACCAAGGGAAGAGTCTATCAAGTAGGTATACGAAGTGTGATAATGTATGGAAGTGAAACTTGGCCAGTGATGGTTGAGGAGATGTGTTACATGGAGAGAAATGATATGAGAATGATACGATGGATGTGTAATGTGAGTCTTAAAGACATGCTTAGATCTGATAACTTCGGAGGAAGATTAAATGTGGACAGTATAGGGAGACGCGTGAAGAACAGGGGACTTTGTTGGTTTGGTCACATTGAATAAATGGATGAAAGTTCTTGGGTTAGTAGGTGTAGAACAGTTGAAGTAGCAGGGTTAGTTGGCAGAAGACCAGGGAAAACCTGAGAGGAAGTGATAAGGGTGGATTTAATAAAAATAGGAATAAATAAAAACCTGGCTAGAGATAGATTAGTTTGGAAGTCAATTTCTAAAAGCCATCCAACACATGTCGGCATGTTAAACAGATGTTAAACTGAAGAAGATGCAGCAGCAGTAAATGTTTATTTGCCATGTTTTTCTATTAGACATACTAAATTTTCAAGTAAACAAATAAACTCCAGCATTTTGTGATAATAATGTGCAACGACGAGATCAGCTGCGTTTCAACATAATAAATTACCGCATATTCCGAGTAAAACCTCCACATTCTTTCTTCATTGTAAATGTCGTGATAAAAGACTATTTGACATGATAATTACTACTTTAATTGGAACTCTTGCCGCTGGTTACAACAAATGCCAGTGATTGAAATGGATTCAGGAAATTAACCACTTAACTCAGTGACTTGTTTCAAAGAAACAATAATTAAAAGAAATTATGCCACACCCACCATTGAGAAGATGATTAGTTAATTAAAGAACCAATGTTTATTTTCAAGGATTCTACTTTCATTTTTAGCATTTTGTAAATCTATAGCAAAATCTAAACCTGAAATAAAGTGAAAAAAATGAAATAATAAAATAAGTGTTTATCGCTTTTCTAATTATTCTTACACATAAGCAAAAGAGGTTAAAAACAACAACACTAAAAGCTATACATACAAAAATATTGGAAGAATACGCATCTCAGACTAGAACACATTTGCATCACTTTTATGTCTCCTTACGAAGATTAAAACCAAGATATAATGATACTAAACCTTATGTCTAGAATTCTTAATCAAATTTTAGACAAAATCCATTACATGATTTTGATTTTAGAAAATGTCTCAAATTTAAGACTTAAGCTTAAAAGGTGTTAAAAAGAAATTGAAATTCAGGGAATCTTGCTTAATTGGTATATAATGACTATGGATCAAATTCAATGCAAATCTGAAATATTTGAATTTTCAAATGGGAGATTGTGCACATATTATGCTTTCTAAAACCCTTTAAAATATCCCAAAGAAACTGAAATTCAGGGAATATTTATTAATTGATGTCTAATACCTATTGCTAAAAATTAAAATATCGGAGGGATCTAAATTTTCAGAAAGAGCTTCCAGCCCTTCTTTTCCCCTTTTGCATAAAACTAAATATAGCACACATTACGACCCTTTACGCTTAGCAGCTGTGTTCCTAAATTCATAATGATCGGGTAAGTAGTTCGTGAGTGAATCCTGTACATACAAATATAAACATATACATATACCTAACTTTGTATATAGAGAGATAACTGTATTTATTAATGCCGACAAGCAATATACAAAATATTTAATGTCATCATGATATTTGGTTTAACGTCTGTTTTACATGCTGCCAGGTGTTAAACAACTTTTAGAAATTGACTTCCAAATTAACCTATCTCTGGCCAAGTCTTTATTTATCCCTCTCTCTCACACACACACATCTTATCACTTCCTCCCATGTTTTCCTTGGACTTCCCCTGCCAACTGACCCTGCTACCTCAACTGGTCTACATCTACTAACCTAAGAATTCTTATCGATTCTTTCAATGTGACCACACCAACAAAATCTCCTGTTCTGCACACAGCTCTCTATACTGTCAAGATTTAATTTTCCTCTGAGGTCATCAGATCTAAGCCTATTTTTAAGACTAACATTAGATATATCCCTTGTATCATTCACATGTCACAAATTGTTAATTTGTGAAGATATGAAACGGTGAACTTACTGATTATGTGTAGGGGCAACGTCAAACATGACTGGTATGAATTTATCAAACGACGCACCTTGATAGAATTAGTCTCGTGATGAGGAAACGACTGCATGTCCCAGAACTAGTCTGGACGAAACAGGCAAAATGGACAAGCGAATGTTGTCACTTCTGTAACTAAACAAAAAGAGGAGAAGAGAGAGAAGGATTCTGACAAACATGCTGCTTCCTCAGCAGTCAGACCCAGGAAAGAGGAAGTGTGGTCTGAGTTGTGGCTTTTATATCAATAAACACATGGCTAAATCAACCAATGGTTGACCGCCTAGTGGTCACATGATCTAGGACTCCCCGAAAAAGTGAATCCCAACATAAATAACAAGACCAAAATTAAATAAAATTTTTAAAATGTAAAACTCCCAGAATGCAACGCAAGAGAGGCAAAGTTCACGTCACGACTATTAATCTCGGGACACTCAGAGAAAAATCGTAAACCAATACAGTAATTGCAATTACTTTCCGATTCAACATGATCTATGAGTAATTAATTTAGATAATATACAGACGTATATTACAAACCCTACAGCAAACTGTTTTAAATGACCAAGGACCATACAAAGAAGATTTTTTATTATTTTAGGATGCAGACTTTTTCAAGGAACAATCTTATTCTATGGTTTTGTAATAAACTTTGTGCTTCTGTCATTTTGTCTTCTTAGAGTAGTGATACTCATCATCATCATCATATTCAGTTTAACGTCCAGTTTACATGCTGGCATGTGTTGGACGGCTTTTAGAAATTGACTTCCAAACTAAACTATCTCTAGTCAGGTTTTTATTTATTCTTCTTTCTCTCAAGTCCATTTTTATTACTTCCTTCCATGTTTTTTTCTTGGCCTTTTCCTGTATAAAGCGAAGAAAAAAGGCATCCATGTGCAAGAAAAGAAATAATGTTTTTCCATTCGTAGTATTATTTAATTACCACACAAACCAATTTCTTAACAGATAGCTATCAAGGGCAGATAACTCCATATCTCTTCTATCTCACACAATCAATGCGCAAAAATCTCTTTTTTTCTTTCTCACAAACACTATCTAAAACAATACTCCTCTTCTTCTTATGCAATAATCCCGAGCTACGGTGAGGTTCACAATTATGGATTTTTGTCTCCACTTGACATGATCACAGGCTTAGTCCGGATGAAGGCCAGTTTTACAGAGATCTTTGTGCAGGGTGTCTGCCCATTTCATAATCAGCCTTCCTCTCGCTCGCTTTCCGGCAACTTCTAATTCAAAGGCAAGTTCTGTGATGGTGTCGTTGTTGGCCCTCAACACATGTCCAAACCATCTGAGCACCCATTACCGTATCCAGCAGAGCATTTTGGTTACAATGACAGCAAATATTCACTCCACCTTCCTCGTTGTAAGCACTTGGAGCTGTACAAAGCGACAGGTCTCACAGCAGTCCGGTAAATCTTCGACTTTAGATGGTCACTGATTTTGCAATCACTCACAGAGGATGCAAGTGGTGGCGCACCACTTGAGTCACATCGCATTGATGCGTGCAGCAACTTCACCGAGGATGTTGTCGTCATTGCTGAGTGTCGAACTAAAGCAACACTATTGTATTATTATTGACCGAAAATTAAATAGTCACTTCTATATGTTTCTTTTTATAGAGAATTCTTTAACAAAAAACACCTTACATCATAAAACAAACTGTTGTACATTCTCTGAATAAATCGTATATCATTGTTCTCTTTCATACAAAACTATTGTTGGGGTTGCTTTTTTTCTAATGCATGTGAAGTCTCAGATAATGTGAAGACTGGGTGGTCAACAATTGGTTGATTTAGCCACATGGTTACTGATATAAAATGTGACTCGGAATTCACTTCTTTTTCTCTCCCTTTTTGGGCTGACTTTTGAGTGAGCAACATGTTTGCAAAATCCCTCCTTCTTTTCCCAGTTTAATGACTGCAGCCACAACATTCGTTTGTCCACTGCTCCTATTTTGTTCGGACGAGCTCTGTGAAAGGCGGTTGTCTCCTCACCACCAGATCAGTTCTAGAAAAGTGCCTCTGCGACACCATGTGGTCAGTTGTTGCTACGTTCATACAAGTTATGATCAAAATACGCTTAGCGGTAAGTTTGCTTTTTTATATTTCAACATATTTAGGAAGCTTTTGATGCATATTGCATATTTTGTGCATTATTTGTGAGCATAAATATATCCTGTTATATTTTTATAAATACGTTTTTTTTTAGTTATTTTTTGTTTATCTCTTTTGTTCATGGGTAAGATCAATTAAGAGACCAATAATTCTTATGTTTTCTTGGTTTTCTCTTTTATATTGTGGGTTCCTATTTACTTGCTTCCCCACGAGGGCAGAGTTCGACACAAGATCGGCGTTTAATGTGGGGGAAAGTTCAGCTCGCTAAAAAGGGTCCCTCTGGATTGGGACAAAAATTTAAATTGATTCAGTCTAGAAGGATTTCTTCTTTACTGATCGAGGACAGAAAAGATGAAATGTAGTATCAGAACAGATACTACACTTAGTGCTACTTTGGCTTGATATCTACAAGGAATAGATTACTGAGCCTTCAGCGACTTCTCATCGAATAATTGTCTGAAGTGTCGCACGGTCTTTTCTTTGAATGTTAGGGTTAGGGTTCCAGGCTCTCTAATCACACATTCTTTCAAAACCAATTGGGAGAAGTGTTTTCCTTGCTCTTCTACCATGTTGATTGCAATATTAGGTGTAGATCGCATGACAAAGTAGATTCATGAGACGTAGATTGCAATGTAAGTGTAGATATCATACCAAAGTAGATTCATGGTACGTATGATAACAAGACAAAGCGGCAACCTACACTTTGCTCCGTACTATGGGTTTAGCACACGTGTTTTATTATAAAATATTTTGATTCTAAAATCTAAAAACCAACACCAGATCACTTGGCTGTTATCCTGCAGGTTTAACTATTTGTAAGTTTTGTTTGCTTGTTTAAAATGACTAAGCAACTTTTCTAGAAAGACATTTCACCAAATGTTATCAAAAACGGAAGAAACTTTTTGACATTGTCAGGGATTTATAGATATTGATTACATCTGATAGCATTTATGGGCATTATATATTTTGCGATAATAATTTTAGCAGTTTGTACATTTTTGTAGAGATCTCAGATAACCAAGTAACAACAATAGTCCATAAATTAGAGAGGCTATCCTAGCTATGTTTAAACAATAATCTATTCTGTATAGCAACCACTTGTGTGGAGGGGATGGAGGTAAGAGAAGGTAGGTGTGCGTGTGTGTGTGTGTGTGTGTGTGTGTGTGTGTGTGTGTGTGTGTGTGTGTGAGAGAGACTAGACTAGAAGGTACTACAAAATAAATGTGCCAACTGTTAGGGTTCGCCAGTTGTCCCTATTTACTTGCCTCCCCATGAGGGCAGAGTTAAACACAAGGTCGGTTTTTAATGTGGGGAAAATGCAGCTGCCCAAAATAAGGTTCTTGGGATTGAGACAAAAATAAAAATTGCCTCAGTGTAGAAGGGGTTCTATTTCATTAACCAAGTACAGAACAGATAAAGAGTAATATAAGAACAAATATACTACACTTTGATCATTGCCAAAAGGTCAAGGGTTCTCAAGTTGTCATACCAGCCATGGTTCGCCTTGGCATCATTCTGACAACCTAGAGGCTGACTTGATCCATCAGACCCTGGTTTGTTGGAATGAGGTGTGGTCCGACTCGGTCCTAGGAGATGCACCCTTCCAAGTATTACCTCCTCCTTTGAGAGGAGTTGGTTGATTTATTGCCAGTTGTTTGAGGCGCTTCTACCAGGGAATGCCGACAGGTCTGTTCTCAGCTATTTTTGTACCTGACCAGAGTCACATCTAGCTGCCATGGGAAACAAGTAAATACCAACTCTTAGACACGTCTATTAGGACTGCACACTATGCTAAAACATCTTTACTTCATACCAGGTCTCAGGACCTGGCATAGAATAGAGTATAGTTAAGTTTGGTTCCATGAAGCCATCCTACCAGGTATTACCTCCTCCTTTTAGAGGAGGGATCGGTTTATTGTCAATGCACCCCCACTTGGGAATGCTGATGAGGCCCGATTACGACAAATTTTTCGATTCGATTCTTTTTATATTCATTGCTTTAAATTTCTTCCGTTTAAGCAAATGCTTGACATGTTATAGCAGAGCTGCTCGAGGTGTATCCTACAGAGTCACAAACGTTGACGTTCTGCATAAAGCCGGCTCAAGGCCATTGCACAAAATGATCACTACATGGCGGGTGAGACTGGCTGGTCATATTCCTTGACTACAATCTACAAGACATGCAAAGGTGGCTATGTCTTGGTTGCCCCAAAATTGAAGAAAAGGTCATCGAAAGATGACGTGGCAGAAGTCTCTTATGGGCAACTTTCGTTTGTCAAGTTCCCAAGCTGGTTCACGCGTCATGTGGAAAACAATGAAGAGAGTTGCTCAGGGCAGGTGGCACTGGAGAAGATTTGCTGACTTGTGTTCAACTTTGAACAAGACAATCTAAGTCTAAGTAAACACAGGTGCCAAGGTGTAGCAAGCGCAAACCCTAACCTGTGCCAAGGTGTAGCAAGCACTAACCCTAACATGTGCCACGGTGTAGCAAGCACAAACCCTAACCTGTGCCAAGGTGTAGCAAGCACTAACCCTAACATGTGCCAAGGTGTAGCAAGCGCAAACTCTAACCTGTGCCAAGGTGTAGCAAGCGCTAACTCTAACCTGTGCCAAGGTGTAGCAAGCGCTAACTCTAACCTGTGCCAAGGTGTAGCAAGCGCTAAGCCTAACCTGTGCCAAGGTGTAGCAAGCGCTAACCTTAACATGTGCCAAGGTGTAGCAAGCACTAACCCTAACATGTGCCAAGGTGTAGCAAGCACAAACCCTAACATGTGCCAAGGTGTAGCAAGCGCTAACCCTAACCTGTGCCAAGGTGTAACAAGCACTCCCATTTTTCTCGACCTTACATAACAACCATGTGCTTTTAAAGATTGTGTCAGTTTCCACCTCCTCCTTTGACTTCTAACTTTATGTAATGGTGTGTGTATTATTCGACTGCTTTCGTTTCTCTACTAGCGCAATATAATAATTGATAAACAACAAAAGAGAACATCATCGGACAGATGTTTGCAGGGTTTTTGTATAAAAAGGTACTTAAAAATATAAACCCTTTTATGTGTGCGACAATTCAATGAGACCATCCTCCCAGGCTTTCCCTCCCTTCAGCAGGCCAGTTACTAGGCACTTTATCTTAACAATGGACAAATGGCGAAAGAGAGAAAGGAACAGTTCTTGGACGTATTGTGGAAATTTCGGTATGTTTTCTAGTAAGTCATGGGTTACTTCCCTTTGTTTGAGACCGTTTGAGGGTGAAGGCTGTCGGTTTTTGCTTACGTGCCAGGTTGAAGGTCACATGGATTATTTTGCGTAGGAGTTGGGTTAGGTGAAGCCATTTTGTGTCACGTGGTTTCTATTTTTAGAAATGATGCATTAGTTCTGTCTCGATTGATATTGGCGCGAAGTTTAATCAGAACAGAGTTGGGCGCCTGACAGTCGACAACTGTAAAAACTGTTTCTCCGTCCATAGTTGGGACGTTAAATTTTGAGAAGAATTTCTACTTGAAGAAATTTAAGAGATAGAGTATCTCTTGGCAAGAATTGCCTTTTATGTATGAAATATTCTTCCTTCGGTCAACGAATATTTCCCTTTGAAGATGTTTCAGGTCAGAGACTTGGAATGAAGAATTATGGAGAATTTGAACGAGATAAAAATATCTCCGGGCACGAAATTGCCTATGTTGAAGAGCTTAGCTCCCGGGAACTGGAATACTTTGCTGTTGATAAGATTCTAAATCAGAGATTAAGAATCGTAAAGTGTGATCGTCCTTGCAACACAGATCGATTTGAAAGATATAACTTTGAAAATTGGATCCTCACCTGATCGTGTGTGATGCTATTTGGGACAAACTGTGAAAAAATCAAGTATTATGTTTATTTGAAATTTGGACTGTTCTAGTGGATGTATTATAAGAAAATTATTGAAGAAAAAGAAAGAAAAAAGGAACTTTGTGACAGACGTTTGATAGAATAAAAAAAAGGTTATCTTTACCATGGAAATTATGTAGGCATTCAGCACGGTTTGTCAATTTTATTACTTTTGATTGTAACTTTGGTGTAAAGAAAAAAAAGAGACTATTTGATTGATTTTGTAAGAATACTGCCTTTGCTTAAATTGTGTTTTATTTGTGAAGAAAAAAAAGGGATTACTTATTTTGCGAACGAAAAGTAAGGTTTTATTTTCTGCCTCCCTTTTTAAGATTGTGTCTATTTTTGTTGTATATAACTTTAATGTTAAGAAATCCTGATGTTGTAATTTTTTTGATTTTTATTTTTTTTGTACGTTATCTAGGAATAATTTATTTATTCCAGCTCTGGAAAAAAAAAAGCAGTCCAAGCTACCTTTTTTTTGTAAATAAAACTTTATTTTAACTTTTATGGACATCTTGTACTCGTCCATTCCTTCTCTCTTGTTATAATTTTTTTTGTGATAATTCTCCTAGGTAACATGACTTTTGTTTAGAGCGGTTTTCGTTAACGCCCACGAAAAATCCGACAGTATTGGTCAAAATGCGTTTAGTTAAGTGTATGATAGACAGAGGATGACCATCGACCCTCATTCCCCAACTTTTGAGGGCCTTGTGCCTAATTTGTTAACTTATGTACTTGTTCCTTTTTGCAAATAAATGTTTCAAAGTGTAGTATCTGTTGCTGCTTTGTCAGGGTTTGCTTTACCATAATTCTGACAACAGTGTGGCATCAGACCCTTTTTTGTCAGAATGAAGTACGGTTCACTTCAGTTGGGTCCTATGGGGCTATCCTCCTGTGCATTACCTCCTCCTTCGGCTATTTTTGTATCGGTTTTATTTGCCACATCTTACTGCAGTAGGAACCTTATACCAACCCTTTTCAGAGAGAAGGGATAGGTTCACTGAGGACGTCCATGGCGACAGACAATAAAGTTTATTGTCTGTCACCATGGACGTGTTCAGCAAATTCTTTTCTCTTTTAACTTAAAAATTTTGCAATAAAGGCACTGGGATGAAAGTATAGTATCTGTTCTTTATTTGGTCAGAGGAGGATAAATCCTTTGCTAGCGGGGCAATTGTTATCTTAATCACAATCCAATGGCCCTTTTTAGGGAGCTGGATACACCCATCCCCCACCCTACCATGTGATGTTACATCATGCGTTGATGTAGAATGCGCGTAAATAACGCTCACTTACGTGTAATTTGTGAGCAGTTGGATGTGGGCATTTTTTTTCATGAGATCTTTTTTAAAAAATCTCAAGACATGTAGATGAGGAAAGTAATTGTTTTAGCATCTTCTTTTATAATAAAATTATATCGCAACAAGAAAATATACTGCATATAAATAGCCTCACTTATTTTTTTATTTTGATTTGATTCAATGTTCCTTTATTATCACCAATTAAGGGAATTATTTACTGAAGTCAACAGAACAAAACAGGGGTAAAAAAAACAAAAAAAACAACTATGCACAAATAAATGTTACCAAAAGATTTGTTTCATAGTTGTTTTCTTTAACCATTTTCTGTTCTATTGGCTTCAATAAATAATCCCCCTAATTAACTGTACCTATCCGGTGTTGTTCGGGAGTCTTTTTTTAACTATGCCGTTTTTTGTTGTTTTTTTTTGTTTTTGTTTTTTTGTACCAAATTATTTCAGTTTTTTAATACATTTGGGAATTTGCTAAGCATTTTAAATCCCGATATCACTTTCTATTAGGCAGTATGCCTTAAAATTAATTTCAACTTTCACGAATTGAAAGTATTTTTTTGTTTTTTGTCAACTATTAACAAAATATCAAAATGTCTGACTTGTTTACGAAGAAATAGAAATGCATTCTGATGGAGGTAAATTTGTAGATTAATACCCTAAGTTACCCCCACCCCCCAAAAAAATTCTACTTTTTTCAAGGGATTACGTTTTTAAAAGAAAGAAGAAAAAACAATTATTTTAGAGTTGGGGATCAGTTTCGTATATAAATTTATTTTTTTCAGTGTGTACACACGTAATCGCCTAAAAGTAAAATCTCTTTTTTGGAGGGGGGGGTAGCTGATGAGGCATTCATGCAGCATAGTAGTATCCGTTCTGTTTTCAATCAGGAGGAAAGACCCTTCTCGACTGGGGTAATTTGTTATTTTTGTCTCAAATTCATAGTGCCCCTTTTGGGGGAGCTGGATATTCCCACATTAAAAATCGACATTGCCTAACTTTGCCCTCGTGGGAAAGAAAGTAAATGGGGATTTTTAAAGCGATTATAATTATGACTAAGATCTAAACGTAAGTTACGAAAAATAAAATAATTATGTAAAAATTCAGTAGAAAAAGGGAATAATTATTTTGAACAATTGCCTAATAATTAAAATTGATATTCTTTTAGAGTCATTTTCTTTATTAATATTTTCAAGAATAGTTAACAGAAAAAAGGATGAAAACACAAACAAAATAACAAGTTAACAAATAACTGTTACCAAAGGCAATAAAAGTTACTTTTTTACTTACCTGCCTAATTTCTTGTTTTAAAGTATTTTAAAGCGCTTTTATTTACATTTTTATCGTTTCCTTCGGAGTCTTGTAAACCCGACGAATTAAACATTGCGTCGGATTTTACTCGATGTGGATCTTCGATGTCTATGATGAACAACTCAAAAATTAAACAAAAATACAGCAAATAACAGTCACTAATCGGTCGAAAATATAATTTTCAACCGATCTGTATATTTTATTAGCTGTATTTTTATTTAATTTTCGATTTGATTACCGAGGCTTTCCATCGAGTAAAATTGAATCTGTCGGGTTTACAAGACTCCGATAGAAACGATAAAAAAAATGTAAATAAAAATACTTTAAAACACAAAAAATTTTATAAAAGTTGGAAATATTTATTTGTTGCTTATTTGTATTGGGGGGGGGGCACCCTTTTTTTCTGTTAACTATTCTTGAAAAGCGCCAAAACATTTTTTTTTTTATCAAAATTCACTATTGTCTCGCCACGATAGCAGAGTTAGACACAAGGTTGGTTTTTAATGTGGGAAAAATGTAGCTCCCCCAAAAAAGTGCACTCTGGATTGAGTAAAAAATTTAAATTGCCTCAGTCTGGAAGGATTTCTTTTTCACTGACCGTGACCGAAGACAGAAAAGATTAAGTGTAAAATCAAAACAGATACTACACTTTGCTCCTAGCCAAATGACCTGAGACTAATCTGGTTGATGATGCATTTTTTTTTTTACTAGCTGTAATTACCCGACGTTACTCGGGTGGGGAGACACATTGTCGGCTGGCGGGTTTAGAATAACATAATTCAAACTATAACAATGTTTATAATTTTTTTTAATAGGATTTGTAATGTTTCTGTTAATTTATTTTTATTTCAATAAATATTCGATTAAGAGTAAACAACAACCTTGGCTTTTTGGCTAGGAGCAAAGTGTAGTATATGTTCTGATGCTACACTTAGTCTAATAGACTAAGTCTATTCTGTCTAGTCTTCGGTCAATGAAGGAGAAGTCCTTCTAGACTGAGGCAATTTTAATTTTGTTCCAATCCAGAGTGCCACTTTTTAGGGAGGAGCTGGACTTTTTCCCCACATCAAAAACTAACTGTGTCCTCGTGAGGAGGCAAGTAAATAGGAACAGTAAATAAACAAAAAATAATCCAACGTGTATTTATCAGAGTTACGTATCAGCTAGAAACACATATACACTAGATTTTGTCTGATAATTTTATCATTGAAAAGTGTGCGCTTAATTTTACGTGATGCGTTTCATTTAAAACTATTTTTTTAATAAATTTTTTTTAAATTCGTTATAGTTTAAGTTTTCTTATTTTATTGTGTATTTATCGAAATTACGTATGGGCGAGAAACACACAGACACACTGTTTTTATTAAAACAGATTTACTTGCGTTCTATCACCATATATTTCATTTAAAGTTAGCTCTGTAGTGAAGTGTTTATCTTCCAGATGTCTTTCGTAAAGTGAATAGCACTTTACACACCAAGCCACATTGTGGTGTTACGTCACATTGTTCTCTTGTGTTGTACTACGTAACGATTATTAAAAGAAATGACACCATGTGCTCACCGGAAAATGAAACAAGCACACTGGAAATGTAAAAATATATATCGATATTATTTTTTTAAATTAGTAAAATTAAGATAAGAATCTACAAGAAGCTTATTTTGTTTTGAAGCTACGAAAATAAATTTTGAAAAGTAGGGAACGAAAGGACTTCCCAAGGCCGATATTTAAAAAAAAATTAAAAACCTATCGCAAATTAGTTATCTTTGTAACAATTATTTCTGGTTTTGATGGTAATAGGGAGTTAATTCCTATTTTAATCACGTAAATTATTTGGAATTAAATGGTTTCGCCATTAATTCTAAACAAATTATTCTACTTAAACAATGGTTTAGTACAAAAAAAAAACAATAATAACGTTAAAAATGCTAAGTTATAAGTTTCATCGTACTACACGTGAAAATATGAAATTAAAAGTCGCTAGGAAACATATAGTCGCCATCTTTATAAACAAATCAAGAACGAGGCTACCAAAGGAGGGAAATAATTACATTTTAATAATTTTCTAGTTACAGGATTTTTAACTAGAAATATACATTTATTTGTTGACTATTTGTGTTTGTTTTGTGTTTTTATTTCACCCATTTTTTGTTCTGTTGGATATTAAAGAATCGACGAAATATGTTTCCTGGCGACTTTTAATTTCAGTGTTTCACGTGTATGGTGAAACTTGCGATAGCTTAATGTTATTTTTTTTCTCTTTACTAAAAAAATAAGTTGTTTGGGAGTAACGCCAAAACCCATTTCACTATAATTAACTTACGTGAATAAAAAAATAAGAATTAATCAAAAAATGAAGCATACCCTCTTAATTCACTTTTTGGTTAATTCTTATATTGATATTGTAATTGCACTAATTGCGTAAATGTTTTGTGTAATTATATTTTAGGGCTTTAAGGGAGATTCCCCAAAAGAGGCATAACAAATAATAATTTAAATAAACACACTAAAAAATAAAGTATATACAGCCGAAGCTGGATTTCGAACGAAATGGCAGCTGAAACATGTATGCACATATGTAGCCAATAATGTTTGTATTAATAAAATAATTTATACTAATATATATATATATATATATATATATATATATGCAGGTAGGTAGAAAAGTAACTTTTCTTGAGTTTGGTAACAATTATTTGTTAAATATTGTTTTTCTGTTTTGTTTATTTGTATCCCTTTTTCGTTGTTAACTATAATGTACCTTTTCCGAAGTATACGTTTTGTTTTCTTCACGAACATTGTGGCACTAAAAAATATTGATTATGAATGACCCAGTTGACCCCTTCTTCAATTAGTGAGTGAGTTATCCCTATGAAAAGTCGTTATTTCATATATACGGAGAATGTTATTGAATTTGATCAACACCGACATTTTTATTTTTCACCTTTAATTTTACAAATTTCATAAAAAAAAAAAAATCTTTTTAAATCTTTTTTTTTTTTAATCACACAACTCAAAGAAAACTAATTCAATGGCTACTAAGATCAAAGTGTAGTATCTGTTCCGATGGATACTGCACCCCCATAGACTGGTATTGTCTTGGCATTTGGGCTTGATTTACGCCGGTCTATGGGTCTGTCCTGTGCAGTTCTAGGAGGTCCACCCTCCCAGGCTTCGCCTCCCCTCTTTGTGGAGGAGTAAGTTTATTGCTTACTGCCTGAGGCGCCCCTACCGGGGAATGCCGACAGGGCTGCCCAGGCAATTTTTAAACCCCACTTTCCTTGGGTCACATCTTACTTGTGGGAGTAAGATAAAAACTGGCCTTGTGCCTAACTCCTGGAGAGGAGTAAATCAATACTCTTTGGCTATGAGCAAAGCATGTAGTATCTGTTCTGTCCGATACTACACTTCATCTTTTCTGTCCGCGGTCAGTGAAGGAGAAATGTTTCTAAATTTAGACAATTTTAATTTTTATCCCAATCAAGCTAGCTCCCCACCCCACCCCACACACACACACACATTAAAAAACGTACTTTGCATGGAGAGGCAAGCAAATAGGGACTCTTAAATTAACATCTGTGAGGTCTGGTCACGCTAAGGACCGTTAAAAAAGGATTTAGTCATACCGATTCTTTCTCTTTTTCAAAACTAGCTGCCCTGCTGTCGCACTCGTCTTTTTACTTTCAATTTTGTTTTGCATTGTTTATTAACTTAACGAGGTTTTTCTTTGCTTTTTTTTTTTTTACCAAATTATTATTTTTTTAAATAGGATTTTCAATGTGTATTTTTTTGTGTATGACATTTTTAAAAAAAAGTAAAAATATTTCTTGGTGTCAGAAAAAAAGGCAGTGGTCGCCTGTGATTTAAATATTGCTTTAAAGTTACATTCTCAACACCTTAAAAAGTAAATTAGAATTTTATTTGAGAACAAGAAATAAAATTCATCAATTTTATCCAAAAAAGTTAGGCGAAATGGATGAAATATTTCAACGTCCCCATATTACAAGTGAGCCAGTGTTTCACGTTGATATTTATCGGCCTCTCACAAAGGAAAAGTTAGGCATAAAATCCCTATTTACTTGCCTCCCCACGAGGGTAGAGTTAGACACGTTGTCAGTTTTTAATGTGGGGAAAATCCAGCTCCCCCAAAAGGAACACTCTGCATTGAGACAAAAAATAAAAATTGCTTGTCTACAAAAATGTCTCCTTTAGTGACCGCGAACAGAAAAGAAAAGACAGATACTACACTTTGCTCCTAGCCAAAATATCGTTTTTAGTTGCTTCCCTATTTAATTGCCTCCTTACGAGGGCAAAGATAGACATATAATTGGTTTGTAATAAAGGGAAAATCCAACTACCCAGAAAGGAGCACTTTGGGTGGGAACAAAAATACCGATATGCTACCATCGGCACCCCTCACAAATAAAGGCGTCTTAGAGTGATGGGTGACCCATATCTCTAAGAGATAATGCCTGGGGGAAAATGTCTCCTGCAACCGAACAGATGCCACACTTTGATCCTAGCTAAAAAAGGCCTGATAGTTTAGTTTATTGTTGTGAATCTAGCTCTCAAAAACTGACTGCAAAAACAATAAATGTCATTTGTTGCCAGCGGAGTTGTCGATATAAAAAACATTGTTTTAATACAAATTCACAGTTCCGCATTATCTTTGACGCAACAAAAACATTACACATGGGCTTATTATTTCTCTTACCATAACCATATGTGCCACCACACAACAATAAAATGGTATTAAAAAATGGCATCACGCAAAAGAAAAAGATAGTTGACCAGCGAATAAAAATCATTCTTTGTAGTTTTCACTCATTGAATTTATGAGTTCGTCGAATGCGTGTCCTCTGTTTTTCGCCGTGACATTTAAAAACCAGGCAACAAGCACTTTTATCTGATGACGCTCAACCAATATATCACAGTGTCTCCCAAGGAGAAGCAGAAGCCGTAGTATCACGATGACTCTCTCTTATTCTCCGATGCATAAAATAAAACCCCGTTGGCGTTCGTTGTCTATTTCTTTTCTTTTTATTGTTTTGTAAAAGTTGGAACGAACAAATCATATGGTTCAATCTTTTAGTTCCGTGAAGGGTTTCATTATTATGAATATATCTTACTACACCGATCAAGCTATTAAAGACCATTTTCGTAGATGGTTGTTTCTTTTTTTTCCGTTTTAAGCACTGAGCTTCCTTAATTCGACCTGAGCCACTATTACCGAAAATTCGAAATATGATTTTTTTTTTTTTAGTTTAATAATTATTTTCGTCAACTTATTGTACAGGTGACGTGATTTTAAACGTATATTGATAAATTAAAATTAAGTATCAATACAAATAATACTGGATTTGTTTTAAATTGGAAACACATCGCATCGTAAGTCCTCTTTTAATCCTTTTGCTACGACATGGTCGTGCCTTTAGCAGACGTATTATTGTATGTTTTATATAGGCCTCAATTACTCGCTTCTCCGCGAGGGTAAAGTTAGACACAAGATCGGTTTTAATATGCGTGCGTGTGTGAGGGGGATCTAGCTCCCCCAAAAGGAGCACTTTGGATATGCTGGCCACAAGCAATAAACTCACCCTCCCTCCGAAAGAAGAGGGTAATGCCTGAGAAGATGACCTCAGACCCCGAATAGATACTTTGAATCATTTATTTGCAAAAAGAAGTAAACAAACTTTGCAAATTAGGCACAAAGCCATCAAAAGTATGAGCGTGAGAATGGGTGGTTGGGCATCATTAACTCGATGCATTTTGTACTACACTTTGATCCTAAGCCGGATAAATATTGTTGTGTTTTTTTCTTTTTGAGATCGTGACTCATCATTCATTTTCACACTTCTCTCGAAAGAAATCAGAAAAATCTGGTAATTTCATTTGTATAAATGGGGGCCCTCACATCAGTGAGGGGAGTGCAAATAAAACCGTTGAGAGGGAGGCCCCGAAGCGGTACACTCTCTCCTGATGAGCCCTTGATATTCTACTTTTTTAGTTGATTATGTGAAAACAAAACACCCTGAAAAACTTGTAAGAAAGAAAAAAAAAGCCAATTGTTTGGAATTTAGAGTAGGGGATCAATTTTGTATATAAATTTAACGTAAAATGGTCCAATGATTCAATAATGACTAAGATTTAACTAAAAATAAAAATGAGATGTCCTTAAAACGCTATTTGGTCGGAAAGTGGGTGATCATTTTACGTTAAATTTATATTTAATTTTTTTTTTTTTAATTGTTTTATTTATTTTTACCGCCAAGTTTTTCACGCTGTTTACATGTAATCGCCCCAAAAAGTAAAATCTCATTTTTTTTCTTTTGGGGTGAACTGAACTATCATAGGGTGTACCGATGCAATAATAATACCAAATATATTTATGTAATAGATCTGCACGGTGGAAATGATGACATGAGAAGCATTTTATTGTCCGCTCGCTTTCTGCCAAGTTTCTTTTTAAATAATTTATTTCTGCCCTCGTGGGGAGGCAAGTAAATAGGAACAATCTAATTTTTATTTTTTAACGAAGGAAAAAAGTGGATGCGAAGTTGGGTTTTTTTTTGGGGGGGGGGGCTTGAAACTAAAAGAAAACTGAACAAAACAACGGCTCAGCCTCTCGTCTCAATGCGTTCACACACACGCGCGTGCGAGAGATGTGACTCTTCGACTTTCTATCTTTTTTTCCTGATCTTACGGATGAAGAGGGGGGAATTGCTTCAAGTCTAAAAATAAAACTGACCAGATGAACTCTCGTCTAAGTAACGAAGCAATGTTTTTAGATGAAGATTTTTTTTTTAAGATCTCAGTTGTTTTGTTTGAACTTACCTTATCTGAGTGTGTAAGCAAGGCATTTAGAGAGGAAAGCCT
The DNA here is from genome assembly GCA_963556195.1 of Sepiola atlantica. Lineage (NCBI taxonomy): Eukaryota > Metazoa > Mollusca > Cephalopoda > Sepiida > Sepiolidae > Sepiola > Sepiola atlantica. The sequence continues at coordinate 162,903,116 of OY744524.1, read as the reverse complement.
CTGAAAAAGATGTCCATTCGTACGAGTGCGTTTGTTGTTGTGTAATAATATGTTGTACTTGTCGCGATGATGATGGTGATGGTGCTCGTGGTGATTGGCGAACACTAAAAAAACACTCCACGATTGCTCGTTGTTTGGGCCGCGTTTTTATTTCATTCGAATATCGCAGCAACGAAAATCGCTGCTCTTCTCTTCTTGGCAACAGCAGCAACGGACGAGGTTCGGGTAAGCGATCAGCTGTTTATGGCGGCTATAAATAGGCATCGTGGCCAACGGATGAAGGATGTGATGTCGAGCAACAGTGTCCCCCCCCTCTCTCTCTCTCTCTATCTCTCTATCTATCTATCTCTCTATCTATCTATCTATCTCTCTCTATCTTTCGCTCCTAAATTAATTTTACATTTATATAAAAGATGTAGAGAGAGGGTGTGCTTACTGTTATGGGAAGGTCAGTAGTTCGGAAATATCGAAAAGGGGCACGGAAAGAAAAGGAATTTCGCCGACAGAAGATAGGGGAGTGAGAAAAGAAATCTTAACGGTCAGCACTAACAGTACTCTCTCTCTCTCTCTCTCTCTCTCTCTCGTCCCCTTCTCTTATCTGTAAAAGTTATTAGTCATTTATTTTGTGAATAAAACGATCCCCCCTAACCCAAGTAAATCGGTTGTTTTTGTTTATTTCCTTGTTTTAAAAAGAAAATTGATGTTTTTCTCCGAAAATACAAATCAAAAGTTTGCATGTAAAATTACACAAGTTCTTGTAAGGCTGTTAACGTTAGGAAATCAATTTCGCTGTTTGTATTTAAACAAAAATAAATAAAAGTATCACCCTCCTTCCCCTCTTTTTTGGAATGAGGAAGAGACGTCTTGGCCAACTAATGAAATTCAGTATTAACTTTTTGGGCACTTGTACAGTTTAACATTCCCCTGCAAATTAATTGTTTTCATTTTAGGAGAGTTCCGTACGCCAACGGAAGAGTTAACAACCCTCCTCCCCATGTTAAGAATGGTTTTCTAAATTGGCCGCTGGATGTTAAACTGTACAAGTGCCCTTTTTTTTTCCTTTCATACTAATGCATCACCACTTATGAAGGCCCAAAGGTCACTTAAGAATAAGGGTTGATGGGATTGTCAATTGGATGATGAAGCAGTATTATGATAGGCTTGAAAACAATGGGTGAAAAGAGCAGGATTTGATTGTTTAAGAGGTCGGTTCAGCAATTATTTGCTGGCATTGGACTTGAAGATGACTATGTTGTAGTCAGCAGGGTAGCACTTCTGTGGTATTGTGTTTCACAGATGTGAAGTTCTTGGAAAGAAGCTCCGTTCCTCGAAGTTCCGTATGGTTCTAGATACACAGAGGAAGAAAATATAGTTCCTTGCAGTGGTGGTAGCTAGATGGGAGGCGGGGAGCATAGGTTGTAGCTTAGTATAGCACCTACTACAAAACTAACTCTTACCTAACCTACCACGAAACTAACGAAACTATTTCATATTTGGTCACCAATATATAAATAATCATAAAGGAGTTTAGTGCTTCTGCATCTACCTCCCACAAAGTAAAATGTGACACAAGGTCGGAAAGTGGGATTTGATAAGTCAGTACCCTAGAGGAAGAGCACTTGTGACCCTCAAAAAATGCCTGGGTAGCCCCGTCGACATTCTCCGGTAGGGTGAGAAGGCAAAGCATGGGAGGGTGGCCCTCTTAGAACTGCACAGGACAAACCAACAGACCGGCGGAATCAAGCCCCGAAAGCCAAGACAATACCGGTCTATAGGGCGTAGTATCCATCGGAACAGATACTACATTTTCATCGTAGCCAAAAGGCGTTGTGTACATATGAAATATTTCCGTATTTAATTTAAAAGAGTGACATGAAAGAGGGAGATAATTCAAACTTTCGGGAGGGGCTAAATACATAATCAAATAAAACTTGTCAAATCTGATTTCTCCAGAAATGGACGTAAACGATATGAACCTAAAAAAGCTGGTGGAAGGGGTAATTAGAGACAAGAGCAATTTAATTAATTTTTTGCAAGCACACAGACTTATTTCAGGTGTCGAGACCTGCATCTGTGGTGCTGCGGTGAGACTAATCCCAGACACAATTAGAAGCGTCCTCTACTAAAAAAAAGTTTGAATTATCTCCCCTTCTATGTCACTCTTTTAAATTAAAGACGAAAATATTTTATATGTACACAACGATGCAGAAGCACCAGGAGTTTTTCTGCTTGTCTGTTAGTCCCTATCTAATTGTCTCCCCACGAAGGCAAAGTTAGACACATGGTCGTTTTTAATGCAGGGAAAATCCAGCTCCCCAAAGAGGAAGTGTGTATTGGGAACAAAAATAAAACATACCTTAATCTGAGAGGAGTTCTCCTCTGACTGAAGAGAGAACAGATACTAAACTTTGAATTATTTATTTACAGAAAATATAAAAAAATTACATTTAAAACAAATTAGGCACAAGGCCATCAAAAGTGTGGGGTCAGAAGGTGCCGTTGGTCATCCTTGGTCTAAAGTGATTAAAATATCTATCCTACTCTTAACTAGAATCATCTCAGTCACAACAATACCACATTTACACTAGGAGCCATCCTACTTAAGATAACCCAAAATTAGTTGGACATTTTATTTATTCATAAATATATTATATACAAAGATTTCATACACGTTGATCTGACCGGATTCCACGTCGACGCTAGCACAGCACCAAGTATCTTGTACATATATATATATTTGTACATATATATATATATATATATATATTTGCATTCACAATACAAGCATGTACTAATGAAAGCAAAATAACAAGTCGAAGAAAATATAATTCAATAAAACATTTATTGTATGCAGAACCAACTATAAAATAGTATTCATTGAAACGTATTCAAAGTAAGTGGAGGTGGAATGATGTATGCGTGTATGTGTGTACGTACGTATGTATGTACGTACGTCGAGACAAAGTGTCTATTAGGAATTCTATAGTAGAGGGGCTGAGTTGTGTACATATGCGTGTGAGTGGAAAAAAGTTCTTACATACCGGGATAGTGTCCTTGTGTGCATGTGAGCACATGGTGATAGCAGCCGCCACCCCGAATAGAGAGAGACAGTCTGGCTGATGTTATCTGTAGCAGGTCATGAGAGAGAAAGCGCGAGTCTGTGCATTCCATTTTTATAAGGCAGATCAGGACGTCCCCTGGGGTCACAACAAGGGGAGATGAATCGAGTTTGGTGCTACCTGGTGGTATGCGTGTGTAATTGTGCTTGAGAAGGTAGTTAATGCTACAGATCCTAGTCCGGAGGCCGGATAAAATTTTGAACTTTTGCATCCATCAGTTTTTTGGGGGTTTTGTTTGGTGTTTCCGAAATTATCTCCAAGTTTTATAATTAAAGTCACTTGCTTACAAACAATATTAATACTTCAAGTCAGCTGATGCTTGATATAATGTTACTGGCGAACAGATAGATACATGTTACAATCAGAGGTCGAAACAGATTTTTGCTGGGGAAAACTTTTGTTTGTCGCCTAAGGGGGTCTAAATGCCCCCAAATGGTCAAAAATGGCATTTTATTTATTTATAATATTTTTTGCACATATTAAAACTAAATTTCCTTAATTAGTTGTTTGTTCAAAATCCAACAAAGGTTGTTATTCATGTTTTTTTTACTCATTATTCAAGTAGTAGCAATAAAAGGAAAAGATAACTCATGTTATACTTATTTTAGATTGTTATATTACATTCGTATAGGGCTTCCATACGTGCTCCCGGAGCCGGAAGTCGTCAGGTGACGCATATTAAAACTGGCCATATCTGCCACCTTTTTGTATTCCTTTTTTAGTTGAATAAAGCTTGTCTTCCAAGTAACACATGTTTTTTTATTACAATTTATTCAACTAAAAAAGGAATAGCAAAAAGGCGGCAGATATGGCCAGTTTTAATACGCGTCACCTGACGACTTCCGGTTCCGGGAGCACGTATGGAAGCCCTATACGAATGTAATATAACATTCTTCCTTGCTAGAAAGAAAAAAGATAGTGTCTTCAATAATTTAATTATTCTTTTTGAACGTTTCACTTCTTTGCTTGATGGATTCACTTTTGTTTTTCTTCTCCTTTATTGTGATGTCAAAGAAAAACATTGACACAAGGTGATGTAGTTTGCTTAAAGCATTGTGTGTAGTATATATAGAGAGCAAGTAATTTATAGAGGGCTATAGCATTGCAGAATACTGAATAACAGCATTTTTTGTATTCGCACGTGGCAGATACTGAGATAAAGAAATAGAAACACTTGATAAAGGAGTGATATCTCCGAAATATTGTGATATTTCCGCATCACACATACTACACTAGTGATCTAGAAAAATATATAGATAATAATATAAATACATTTGATTATATTAAAAAATATAAATAAATAAATAATCTCCTTATTCAGTTTTCCTTCTTACAGCCCCGTGTATGTCTGTATTGTTATTAGTCTTTTATAAATGATCTATTATTAGAGACAGAGAGTAGACTGGGATAAATAAATAGAAACACCTGAGAAAGGGGTAATAGCCACAAAATATTGTGATGTTCCGGCATCACACATACAACTTTAGTGATCTAAGAGAAATCTGGAAGCAAGTAAGATTTAATTATATTAATATATATATATATATATATATATATATATATATATATATATATATATATATAACTTCTTTGTAATATAGCAGGAAAAATCCCAGCAGAGTGCTCGATTAATTAAGAATTAAAGTTAAAAAATTAAAAATTAAGAGTGTAATATTTATTTATATTGGTACAGAGAAATAAGTTGTCAACAGAAGCTGAAGAGAGCCGGATAGCTAAGTCCTTCCATGTTTGAAACCGACGGTACGAATGTTGTACTTATTTCTCTGTACCAAAATATATATATATATATATATATATATATATATATATATATATATAAATCGCCTTATTCAGTTTTCCTTCTTACAAGCCAGTACATTTGCTCATTGTTATCGGCCTTCTATAAATTTTCTCTAATTCTCATACAATTTATAATGACATATCGTTTTTATTTTCTTACTACTAATATTTCAATGTTTATTTTATTTTTATTAAAATTCTTTATTTCGTTACCACGGCATTTTATTTTAACAAAGACCTAACATTTTACCAAGACAGATTTAGTTTACTTTATAATTGAGATGAAAAATAAATATTTTCTATTATATAAAGGGCAGTTGCCTGTGTCCAGGTGTGTATGTCCGGCTAAAAGTCAAAAACTATAAAACAAAGATCTACAAAGTTGGTATATTCTTGATCAGTGTTGCCCGGAATATGTAAAATTTAGAAAAAAATTATTCATTCTTTGACCCTAAACTGGTGCAGATTTCGTTTGGGGAGGGGGGAGGAGGTTCGGTTTTCTAGCAACCAACTAAAGGGAAGTAATTTTGAAAAGGAGTTTGTATGTGTGTGTGTCCAAAGAGAGGAATGGGCCGGGCAGAAGAAGAAAGTGGGGGGTGGGGAGAGGGAGGGGAAAACAAGGGAGGGGAAAAGAGAGAGATATAAAAGTTTCAGTAGAAATATGTTACACTTTTGCCCCGGGCAACGCCGAGTAGCCCTGTTAGTATCATATAAGGGAAAAGTGTGTGTCCAGCAAAAAGTTAAAAACTACACAAGACACATCCACAAAAGGTGCTGCTTTGGCTTGTTATCTACAATGGAAAAACTATTTGGTGCTTGTCTATAAAAATGTACAGGTGAAAATCGCAGTTTCAAATAAATTAACAGGAAAACTCTTTGATATACTTATGTATACGGCAAAAGTAGGTATCTACACTAAAAGTTAGGAAAAATTATCCAGTAGAATTTAATTAAAAATAAAAAATCAGTTTTATCGTCTTTTTCCGATTCACCATTAATAATGGCACAAATACTTCAAAACAATCTGTCATTTCGCCAAGTCATAATCAACAAGCACCAAATATTTATACTGTACGAATTTTTACTTTGCCTTGTTTTTTTTGTGTTTTTTTTTTGGGGGGGGGGGTAGGGCAGTATCTGTTCTGTGGCTACAATACCATCCTCCCAGGGATTATCTTATCCTTTTTTGGAGGAGAGGATAATATCTGTTTTGCTGTAATGATACAATCCTCCCAGGAATTATCTTCTATTTTGGAGAGGTAGTGTAGTATCCGTTCTGTTGTCATGAGACAATCTTATCATCTATTACTTTTTTTTTGGTGGTGGGGGGGGGGGGCTAGTGTGTTATCAGTCCTGTTATCATGAGACCATCCTCCAAGGAATTATCTTCTTTTTGGGAGGGGTAGTATCTGTTTTGTTGTCATACCATCATTCCAGGGATCACCTCCTCCATTGGGGGGGGGGGGTAGTATTGTATAGTGTCTGTCCTGTTGTCATGAGACTATCCTCCCAGAAAAAAACCTCCTCCTCTTTTAGGGGGATCTTCCTCTTTTGGGGGAAGGGGGCATAGTGTAGTATCTGTCCTGTTGTCATGAGACCATATTGTACTATGTTGAATGCAATATGAGATGAGGATCGCATAACAAAGTAGATTCATGATACGTAGATAACAAGCTAAAGCGGCACCCCACAAAGCTGATTTTTTTTTTTTCACCATTGCCTTGGACAAAATATAGGCACATTTATTTTTTGGAATATTCATTCTATTGGGGGTTCAACAAGAATAGAATTAGTCAGGGGGTGACATTTATAGCGATTTTTTAATATTATTATGTAGTAATTCGTCAACGATTTTTTTTTTTCCAATTGTCAGAGAAAGCGAGAAAGGAGGGAATAGAAAAGGGAGAGGGGGAGATAGGGGGAGAAAGGTTTTAAAAGAAAGATGTTACACACACTTTTAACCCTTTTATTTTGTTGTTTATGCCCCCCAGAAACCGTGCTAGTGATAAATAACAGAATGTTCCTTTTACTGGTTGTTTTATAAATTTGGGAAACTTGATCATTTAGCATTCTCTTTCTCTCTCCCTCTTTCTCTCTCCCCCTCTCTCTCTCTCTCTCAATATATATATATATATATATATATATATATATATATATTAATAGTTTCAACTTCCAGCGTCTATTTCCTCTGAACCATCGGAAGTCACATGCAGGAAGCCGAGTATGTTTTTGAGGCAAGGATTTATCTATAATTTTATTGTTCTCTGAGTAATTTTAAACTATCATTCGGGTCTAAGTGTCTGGGATTATTTGTGACCATAAAATACCATTTCTTGGAACACTCAAGCTTTCGAAATAACATAGAACATTGTTCGGTTTCTTTGTTTGGACTGTTTAAGCAGTTTTGATCATTTAAATTTGATACAACATTCTGCCCATTGTTCGAATCGAGTTTGATCTGTTTCAGGACTTATATTAAGACATTTTTTCTCTATAATGTTTTTCAAATATTTTTAACTTTTGCATTTTCAAGATATTCACCTTTAATAATTAATTAATATTTAATTATTATTGGTCAAACCTTCTGATGATAAGAGCGTTATCTTTGAAAAGCCATGGCTTAAAGGTCATTTTGTATTTGTATTTCTTGCTTGAAGACTTGATGAGTTAATAATAATTACATCTTTAAAAAAGCAATGGTTTAAGAGACAATAAAAAATTTCTCATATAAATCTCTTGTTTTGAACAATTGATGATTTAATAGATGTTGCATTCTACACAATTTGTATTCTCATCATTTACTTATATATATATATTAGACAAACAGTCTATACCCGGAGGATCTAGTATACTACTCCTATTTATCTACGTCCCACAAAGTAGAATGTGGCACAAGGTCGGAAGGTGGGAATTTGTACTCTAGAGGAAGAGTACGGAGTTTCTTAAAAAATTGCCTGGGCAGAGCGCCTCAGACAGTAAGCAATAAACTTACTCCTCCCCAAAGAGGGGAGGCAAAGCCTGGGAGAGGGTTAACCCTCTCAGAACTGCACAGGACAGTGGGAACAGATACTACACTTTGATCTTAGCCAAAAGACCAAGGAAGCATCCGATACTACTAAAACTCTGTAGACGTTGCTTGTTATCTTGTATGTTTGTTCCTTTGAATCTGTGCATAATGGATGATGTCATAAAGGGATGATGTCATACACTAAAACTGGTTGAAGATATCAGGAAGAGATCCTTTATGACGTCATAAATGCTGAAAAGATGACGTCATCCATTTAAAGAACATAGACGAGCTGTGACATTAAGGTTCACGAGTTGTCTATGTGAACAGTTACTATATATATATATATATATATATATATATATATATATATATATATGTTTGATTGAACAGGAGTGCCAACTTCTGCTTATTCAGCTTTTGATCCGTTTTTCTTCATACGACGGATTTGATCTTATAATCCAAGGAGTGTAAAAAATCTCCGTATTTTGTGCGAAACGTTTTCGACCGACATCGGTCGTCGTCAAGCGGTTGCAAAATGAAATAAATTGATGAATCTATCAAGACGGCGCTGTTTTAAATTATTTCAACAGAACTTCAATACACCTTCACCCCCCTCATAATAGGAATGATTGATGTTTTGTTTATTAATGTGTATAAACAATGCCTCCATTATGGGGAGGCGAACACTGCAACCCGAAACCGCCAGAATGGATGTGTTATTTGTTAAAATGTTCCTAAATTCGTTCTTTGGGATGCCATGCTTTATAAGATGTTGGTATATTGAGCTTTGACGTGAGGTGATGTGGCAAGTAGATTTTTTACACTCCTTAGATTATAATATGAAATCCGTCATACGAAGACTAGAAAAAACGGATCAAAAGCTGAATAAGCAGAAGTTGGCACTCCTGTTTAATCAAACATGTATAAAAGAAAGAATGCTGCCCAATTATACAAATATATATATATATATATATACATATATATATATATATATATACTAGATGAACCGTCTAAACCTTGAGGGTTTAATATATGCAATCTTGTTTGTTTGTTTGTCTCCATGCACACTTGATGACAGCACAAAGGGATAATATAACAAAGCGATGACGTCATCCACTAAAACAGATAGAAGACAACGGGAAAATCCTTTATGACGTCATAAATTATGAAATAACAAAAGGATTACATGATACATTAAAAGGAGTCATAGGTCGTCTATGTGAACAGTGACTGTATCTACTAGATGAACCGAATTAAATTTTGAATGATTTATACATTTGATTCAGATTTTCACACGTGTGTAACTGAATGGAGATTTTTTTGTCTTAAGTTTAAGTTGCTTATTCATTTATTTTTTAAATTGGAATTTTAAAAAAACAACTCATGCATAGCTTTCATTATTTAATTCTGCTGAACAACTTTTCAATATCCAAGACATGTCTAGAATTATGTAATCTTGTATTTTGTTGATTCTAACAAACAAAGGTGCTGGCGCTGTCTAAAAATACTGGCTTCCTGACCTAAACATCGATGTTATTGTTTTTTTCTTTCCCTTTGCAAAAATCAATCATGCTCTACAAAGCCAAAAACAAAAACAATTGTCCTCTACAAAACAACCAAACCAAACAACAATTTTCTTCTACAAAACAACCAAACCAAACAACAATTTTCTTCTACAAAACAACCAAACCAAACAACAATTTTCTTCTACAAAACAACCAAACCAAACAACAATTTTCTTCTACAAAACAACCAAACCAAACAACAATTTTCTTCTACAAAACAACCAAACCAAACAACAATTGTCCTCTACAAAACAACCAAACCAAACAACAATTTTCTTCTACAAAACAACCAAACCAAACAACAATTTTCTTCTACAAAACAACCAAACCAAACAACAATTTTCTTCTACAAAACAACCAAACCAAACAACAATTTTCTTCTACAAAACAACCAAATCAAACAACAATTTTCTTCTACAAAACAACCAAACCAAACAACAATTTTCCTCTACAAAACAACCAAACCAAACAACAATTTTCTTCTACAAAACAACCAAACCAAACAACATGAAAAAATATTTAAAGATATAAAGAACTTGAAGCATAAAAACTTTTTACCAAAATGACCGGATTTGGCATTAAATAACCCAAAAAGGGTTGATATGCCGTAAAACAAAACAACCAACCAAACAATGGTAATCCCTGAATTTGATGTCCGTCACCACTTATTATTTAAATAAAACGGCACGTGTTACTACACATATATATTGACCACGTGTTTTTTCTTGAGTGAGGGTAGGGATAGGGTATGTGTCATGAGGTTCGGTGGGTTGAAGAAGTTGGGAAAAAACTGCCTTACGTCAGCAATTTATTAATGTCTTTTTCTTCTGCGTTTTCTCACTTTCACGTGATAGTTTTCAAAAACAAGAAAACTATTTGAGAGAACATTTCTTACATAATACCACATGGTCGGGGTGCCAAAAAGAAGAACTGTTGGTGTGTGTAATAATGTGGCTGCCTTAGAAAGTCTAAATTTGGGGAATTCAAAAAACAAAAAAACTCAAGAATGTTCGAAGAAGTTGATCTGTTTCAAATGTCGTCTTAAGTCGAAGTAAAAATTAAATGAAATAATTAAAAGCTATTTATCGGCCCCATAATTTGTTTTTACACCTAAATAAAAGGTAAATAAAGAAGAACTTGTTGCAGGGTCACCGAGTTCACCGAGGTGATCGGTCTTACAACTAAGAAAGTAGACACAGGCAAATTACAATAATGGAAAAGAAGAGAGGACAAACACGGATGAACAGTTTAAAATGAAGAAGTTTATTTACCATAAAGGTAACAACGTGAGAAGAAAAGCTGAGGTGACGTCACTGGAGGCAGAAAAGGCTGGAATGAGGAAGCTGGAACCTGGACAGCAGGAAGAATGTTTCCGGATCCTGGACAGCAGGAAAGACTGGGTCAACAGGAACAGGGAAACTGGAATCTGGACAGCAGGAAAGATGACGCCACACGGACATTGACGTGGACTTCCCTGAGGTGTGATGAGATGCCTCGGGTAGGTCCGGTCCATGTTGACGTAGCCAAAGGCTGGATTGACAGGAACATGGTGCTGCTGAAGCAGTGGTTGCAGGAAAGGAGCTGGGAAGAGCTGGAGCAGGCGCTGCAGGAAACTGGACACAAGAGCCGCTGGAAGGAGCTGGAGAAGGCGTTGCTGGAGACAGCTAGACAGAGCTGGAGCAGGCATTGCTGGAGAGAGCTGTAGCAGGAGCCACTGGAGAGAGAGCTGTAGCTGGCGTTGCTGGAAGTAGCTGAAGCAGGTGTTGCTGGAGGGAGCTGGTGCTGCAGGAAGCTGGTGCAGGAGTAGGAGCCACTGGAGCAGGCGCTACAGGAAGCTGAGGCAAGAGTCGCTGGAAGGAGCTGGAGCAGGTGTTGCAGGAACCTGGTGAAGGAGTAGGAGCCGCTGAGAGGAAGGATGGAGTCAGGTGGGTGGAGCAGGCAGCAAGATGTGAGGACAAAGTTGTTGTTTTGATTTTTTAGAGGCGTGACTTTTAAAGAGTCCATAATGTTTGTAAACATTGGTAGCGGTCAACGGATACCATGACAAACTAAATGCCTTACTTATGAAAATATGAAAAACTGGATTTATTTATGCTCACAAGTAATACACAAAATATTTAACACATTTCAAGACTTCCTAATTAATGGAGATATGAAAATGCGGAGTTAATGATATATGTAGCAAGGTACATTGAAAATAACTGGTATAGACTCGTGCTAACATTCACAGCATGCTCATGTTGGCTATCAACCCTGACCCGAACCCTAACCCTGCCAATCATGGCACTCAGATTTTTCTTCTGAACGTGGGCTTTTATAATCGTTTGGTTTCATTTTTTTCATGGTTTTGTTAGTGTATATAACAACACTAGGCCCAGGCTTATTTTACCTATCATCTAAGCACAGGAATAAAGTTTACGTATCCCATATATATATATATATATATATATATATATATATATATATATATATATATATATAATCCCGAAGTTATACAATCGACTTTCCGAACATCCTGAGTAAGATTTATCAACCTCTTAATCATGCTTACACCTAAAAGGTAGTCAGCAAAAACGAACTAAAAATAAGGCATAAAAATATAACTGGATTTATTTACGCTCACAAGTAATACATTGAAATATTTAACACATGTCACAAATTGCTAATGTGTGGAGATATGAAAAAGAGAAACTTACAACGATATTTAGGAGGCCGATCGTACAAAAGGTTTTATGCAACATAATAATAAACAAAATAAGTTTTGAAACCCGAACAACACATAAATATTTCTTGTTAAATAAATATTTATTTATTTAAATTCAACTTAGTTCTGACTGTAAAAAGTCGTCATCAAGAAATAGCAACATTTTTTTTCCTTTTCTTTTTGTTTTGTGACATTTTGTCACTAGAAAAATCCATAGTTCTTGCAATGGCGATGTTTTTTTTTTTGTCTTAGCCATGAGAAGAACGTGCAGACACGCATGTATATAAATTAGAAATTGTTCCTCTTTGTAAGCGTTTGTAATTTGATTACGTAAATTTTGAAACCCGAACAACGCATAGATAGCTTTTAAAATAAATATTTATTTCCTGATGAAGACATTTTACAGTCGAAACTAAGTTGAATTTAAATAAATAAATATTTATTTTAAAAAACTATTTATGAGTTGTCCGGGTTTCAAAACTTACTTAATGAAATTACCCAACGCTTTCCAAGAGGAACAATTTCTAATTCATTGCATGCGTAATTGCGCATTCTTCTCATGGTTAAGACATTTAAAAAAACATCACCGTTGCAAGACCTACGGATTTTCTAGTGACAAAATGTCACGAAAAAGAAAGAAAAGAAAAAAATTGTTGCTTTTTCCTTATGAAGACTTTTTACAGTCGAAACTAAGTTAAATTAAAATAAATAAATATTTAAAAATATATATATTTATGTGTTTTCCAGGTTTCAAAACTTATTCAAACTACCCAACACTTTCAAAGAAGAACAATTTCTAATTAAAAAAAAGATAAGATATGGCGTGAGGTCCCAGAATTCTGATTTGAATAATAAATAACGGGGGGGGGGGGGGTTAGGAACGGTTCTCCAATTCAAGACATCAGTAAAAGTAAAGAAGAGCAAACAAGTGAGAAATAACGTAAGACAACCAAGTTATAAATTCAAATAGAGATATTTATTTACACAATTACAGAAAAGAAATATAAACAAAGATCAAAATTTAACATGGGAGAAGAGATTTAAAGAATACATTTAACCGACGAGCAAGAACACAGTTCCTACTTATGCAGTTTACGAATCGTGTTATCGTCAGCACATTCCGGCAGGTTACATAAACCGCTAGAAGGTGCCGAACGAAAACTTTGTGTTCTTGTGTTGAAAACGCTGGCCAATTTTAAAACGCTACCAATCAGTAATAAGTAAGGGGAAAACATTTAAATAGAGAAGAAGGCAGTCATCGTAAGGTAATTTCAACAAAAAAATATTTTTCTTTTGTTACAAAGAAAATACAAGGACAAAATTAATAGAAAAATATGTAATTTTATAAGAAACTAAAAATTAAGGAAAAAAAGTTCAAATCAAGGAAAAATCACTTATCGTATGGTAAGTTTCATGAATAAATATTTATTTTCTAGCAAAATAAAAGAAAATATAGTGCGACAACTGAAAATAAAGTTTTTTTTTAATGAATTTAAAAAAAATGTTTTTCTTGACAATTATTTTTCAACCCTACCGACTAGGTTAGAGAGTTTTTCTGTTAGGGCGTAGTTAGGGTTAGGGTGTTTTTCTGTTAGGGTTAGGGTGTTTTTCGGTTAGGGTTAGGTGAGGGTGTTTTCCTGTTATGGTGTTTTGTTAGCAGATGTTCTGTGGTCAGACCATATCTATGAAGAAGAAGAAGAAGAAGAAGAAGAAGAAGAAGAAGGGGTGTAGGGAGTTGAAGAAAGCTGTGCACCTCCAAGAATACTTGTCCTTCAAATAATTTTTTCTTTTCAATTTGCATGTATGTACACATGTTCGGCAACTCTTTTTGTCTAACAGTTTCTTTTTTTGACAAAAGTCAATAATTGCTTCAGGAGAGTGAAGCGTCTGTCTCAACTCGATTAGATTCATGCTGACTTTAACCAATTTTCAAAAATTGTTGAATTTTTCGCAATATTTTTATCGCATTTGCAAATATTTGCCTGCTGTGGTTTGATTGACTAAGCGCTTCAGCACCTACCGGCGGTTTATGTAACATGCCGAAAAATGCCAACGAATCGTCGGTTTTAAGGCGGTCCATAAATAGCATAAGTACCACACATTATATACACAATATCAGTTTATGAGAGAAACTGGGGTTTTAACTTACAGTGTACCAGTGGACAGTTCAGAAGATAATCCACATTAGAGTGAAATAGTTCGAAATGTAATAAATTTCTTTCCATATGAGAATGTGTGTTAAATGACTGAGGCAAAATAAAGAGTGAATCCGATCAATACAGGGCACAGATAACAGGGTCGTCAGTTGATAATCTTCATTCGGAATCACAAGTCAGGATATCGGATTAATATCGATGAGACTAGCGGCCAGGTTTTAAAATTGTTTCTATAACTCAAATTCAACCTCTTCTCACTTGCAGTGAAAAAGAGTCAGAAGATTTAAATTGTCCACAGCAGCATTTTCTTTAACTTGAAAAGCGTTTGTTCTTCAGGATGCGTTTTGTCGACAGGGCCACAAATTCACCAACTGCAACCTCATGCAGAGGAGTAACCCCCCGCCTGAAAACGGTGTCACCTGTAGGCCATTGGTGGCACTCCATGATACCTTAAATGGCTGAGCCATTCTTCCACTTTGGCCCTTATTTCGGCTAGACAATCAATCGGCTGGTCACGTCATGCCCTAGTATCTAGAAGTTCATCCCCAACCGTATCATTCAATCTGATTCTTGAAAAAATCAAAACCTTATTTCTCCTTTTTATTTTCTCCCTAAATAGCTACTAGAAGGCGGTAGTTGAGGGTCAATCATATTGAGAACAAAGAAGATTACCAATGCTAAAGAGTAATGTTTTCAAAGAGTAATATTTTCAAAAAGTAGTTTTTGGGGGGAGTAATGTTTTCTTAGAATGGTGTTTTCTGAGAGCAATGCCCTGTGCTCTGTAAGATTTCCTTCTAAGAGTAATGTTTTCTAAGATTAATGTTCCCATTCTCACTGTGAAATTTTCTTCTACGAGCAATGTATTCTAAGAACAATATATTGTAAGAATATAAATAATTATCCTAACTATTAAAAATTATATTTGACAACTTTATATGGCATTAAATAACCCATAGATAGTTGATATGAGGTAAAACAAATCAAACCAAACCAAAGAGGCGCATTTTTGCCCAATCTTTAATGTAAAACGATAAAGGTTTTTTCCTTTCTTCTTCTTCTTCTTCTTCTTCTTCTTCTTCTTCTTCTTCTTCTTCTTCTTCATAGATATGGTCTGACCGACGGTTAGGAAAAAACTTTAATGCTGTATCTCAGTTCTCACCTTTGTGTACTTATATAGTTGTCGGTCACGTGACTGAGAGCATGAGTGGATTTGTGTGGGTGTATTGCCTGGCAGTAAATTCTGCTGACAAAGGTCGGATATTCTGAGGACCAAGCTGCTGAGTGCATCAACCTGCATTCGGTAAGATGATGAAATCGACAATGCGTGGCCGATGTATGATGATGAAATTGGTCACGCACAGCTGATGTTGGTTGATGAAATCGACAATGTGTGGCCGATGTATCGGGCGAGGGGTGGTACATGAAATGTTATATGCCTTTGCTCTCTTGAAAATTTCTATTTTCTTTTCGCTCACAAACTGGACAAGAAAGTGAAGGATAAAAATGCATTCTGTGCTCGGTCGGTATTTTATCTGATAAAATGAGCTTGTAAAATCTTAAGTTCGAATAGTAATATAACGTGACAACGTGTGGTAACCACTGATCACGCAGTGTCTCAAAGACACCTCAACAGAATTAGCCAGGCGGTGAGGAGACGACTGAAGGTCCAGAAAATAGACTGGATAAAATAGGAACTGTGGACAAACGAAGTCGTGTCCGCTGATTAAACCCAAAATGGGAAAAAAGAGAGATTATGGAAAACCTATTATCCCCTCAGCAGTCAGGCCAAAAAGGTATTAAAGAGCAAGTGAAGTTGTGAGTCATGCTTTTTATATCGATGACCATGTGACTAAATCAACCAATGGTTGACCGTCATACAATCTGGGGCTCCACACACTATGAAAAAGAGACCCCAACAGAACCAAAGACCGATTTTTACTAAGAAATGATTATTTTTTTCAGTGGATCAAATCTGGAGGTAAATTTTATAAATCGATTATTTTGTTAAAAAAAAAATCAAGAATTGATATAATGCGAACATTTCAGGCAGATGTAAATGCTTGGATTGGTAATGAATGCGTTAAAAAACTGATTGGCGAGATTCTGACTTCTCCACAAACCTCAAAATCAGTTTTGCTCTATGGAACAAAGACATGAAGAACAACTGCCTCCGTTGAGGAAAGCCCAGACATTTATCAACACCTTCCTCCAGAGAATTCTCAGAATTGGCTGGCCAATTACCATTAGCAACAGTTGCTCCCCACCTTAAAATCAAACCCTTTATTACTGTGGTAGTGGCAGTGGCACCGTCATAGCTATGTCATCTGGAAGTCCGGTTCTTAACAGGGTCACCCATGGCAGATAGGTTTAGTACCAACTCAGCTGGCAGGGCTCTGGTGAATATCCAGGAGGAGTCGACATCAGGATTCGTCACTCTCTAGTCACCTCTGCTGCTGTGTGTGGCAAGCAAAAAACGTGTCAGGTGTGGAACTGCAAACCTTCCCCGACTTTGCCTGCAACTGCTGAGCCTTGCTGTTCTTTGTGTTGAGGGTAAAATCCTGCAATCCTGCAGCTTTAACGAATAGCTGTGACCACCGAGGAGGTCTTCATGCAGACCATACAATACTGAGGCACGACTCGCTTGACAACACCATATCAGCAACAGAGACTGCGGCAAACAATAGCACAGCAATCGAGAAAAGATTAAATCCTACAGAGATGTTGTAGATGGATTGGCCACATCTTCACAGGCCTCCACCTAATACAACAAGATTTGTCCTCTTTTGAAACCGACGAGGAAACGGTAGGCAAAACAGACCAAGAAACAGCTGGCGTTGTGGGTTGGAGGCAGATGTGAAATGGACTTGTCATACATATGAACAGTTTAAGAATCTTGCACAGGCTTGAATGCTTGGAGGACCTTGGTTGACGACCTATGCCCAAAGTTGAATGACAGGGTATGATAAAACATTTCAGATTACAAAAACAGAGGATATTTATTTTTACAAATAACAACATCTCAAATCACATACATGTGTAGACAAAAAAGATGGAAAATATCCAATAATAATCTAAATGAATAAATGCGAAAGTCTTTTCATTTATAACATCTATTTTACCATTTAAACGGGTTACTGATATTTAAATCAATAACAGCATAATATTTTGAAATACTATATATATAGTACTGAGGAACGATCCAAAGACAATCATTTGAATGCCTAATTTACATAATTATTCGTTTACAGTTCATAATAAATTAATGTTTGGCGTTATACATTTGTAATTTTATTGTGCCATTTTGTCTATATATGTGCAATAATTTCGTCGATATTAATAGTAATCATAATAAATGTATTAAAATAAACAATCGAAGGAGAGGTCTTACATCTGGCATCCATCTTAGTTAATTCCACACAGCCGGATTTTTCTTTTGTGTCTATTTTTGGGAAGATTTTCCCGAAATATCAAATGATTTCTAATCATACGGACATCACACACAGCTAACACCATACGTGCTATTTATGTAAGATTGAAAAGAAAAATAAATAGATAGTTGTAAGTCTCTCCTTCTATGGTTTATTTTAGTTCTTTCCAGCTTCTCATCAATCCGACACTCTGCATTGCCTTCAGCCTTCTTAATACATTTATTACAATTCCCAGCAATGCTTCAAGCAAACTACCATTCTCTCTCAATAGTAATTAATTAAAATGGTTTAATAAAAATAT
>OY744524.1:162862533-162877533 GCA_963556195.1 Sepiola atlantica | reverse complement strand
ACGTCCAGGAATTACATCTATTAGCAAAAGAATGTAGTTTCTGAGCTGTCAACGCAATGCAAAACCGAGACGATAGCGTTAGGAACGCATTTATTATGGGACTGCTCTCAAACACTATCAGACAACGATTATTAGAAAATAGAACATTCGATTTAAAAACGGCCATTGACCAAGCAAGAACTCTCTATACTGCACAGAAAAACTCAGAATCTTATTCGTGATCTTTTCTACCAGTTGATGCCGCTACAGTTGAAAATAGTGGCGCATTGGTGATAGAAAACTTGCTGCTGCCCCAAACTATACAACATCGCGATGTTATTTTTGTAATGAACTGCGTCGCAGACATCAGAATTGTCCGATGAGAGAAAGCATGTGTCGCAGATGCAATAAAGTCGGCCATTTTTTCAAAAGTCTGCCGTTTCAGACCAGCACATACTTCCGCTTCAACTGAAACTCCTAGACTCGCTACTATTATAAATAATTTTACACTTTTACCCAGAACAACGGCTTCTTCATCAGAGATCCTAAAACAAGCCACAATTTTTGCGTTAATTGGGGGAAATGCAGCTACCGCGTTAATGGACATTTGAAGCTATGGATCCTCCATTTCTTATGGCTATGCCAAAAATCATAAAATTAATCCTAAATGAATCCTGCTTCGGGGACTGTTTCTATGGTCTCTTCGTCGTTGAATGCGTTGGTAAAAGGACGTTGTTCTATCAACATCAATTTATTGGGTGAGTCCTATTCAAATACTCAACTTTGTGTGTTACCAAGTCTTTGCTGTGACGTTATCCTGGGTCAGGATTTTATGAACCAGCATTCGAATGTATCCTTTGCTTTCGGTGAGCCTAGAAAAAATCTCATCTCTAATTTTACCGTGTGCCATCCACTTCAGTAGACAGCCCTTCAATATTCTCAAACCTTACCCCTAATTGCAAACCCATTGTTACAAAGTCTAAGAGGTTTGCAAATGAGGAAAGATACTTCATCCAATCCGAAATAGAGACGATGTTTCAGGAAGGGGTGATCGAAGAGAGCACATTTCCTTGGAAGACTCAAGTTCTTATTGTCTCTAATGAACGTCAAAGAAAGAGACTAGTGGTAGATTACAGTCAAACCATCAATAGATTTACCAAATTAGACAAAACTCTTTACCAAGAATGGACGATTTAGCAGTGGAAATCTCGCAATACAAACTTTATACTTTGTTAGATTTGAAAAGTGCTTTTCATCAAATATCTATTCGAGAAGAGGATAGACAATACACCGTCTTTGAACCTAATGGCAAGCTGTACCAGTTTTGCAGGCTTCTCTTTGATGTTACTTATGGAGTAGCCTGTTTTCACAGAACCATCTCATCTCATCTCATCTCATCTCAATCTCTATATAAGGCAAAAATCTGTGTGTATGTATGTCTCGCTAAAACTTAAAAAATACTATACAAACACCCCCAAATTTTAAACCGCCATAACCTCGAGAAAATAATATCTAAAAATTAAAAAAAAGATTCATTTTTAAGGGGTCAAATAGCCATTTTTTCGTTTAATGTGATCACGATTTTTAATGTTATCTTGTGCACGTGACGTCACATTGATAGGTACATGACGTCATAGTGATAGGTTTGTATCTATTTTTATGCCATCGTCACATTATTATTGATTTTTTTTTTCATTTCTCTTCGGACTATTGCCCTCATCAAAGGGAGGGGAATAAGACAGAGTGATTTAGTACACCTCCTTGTATTTGGCGTTGTCCGGGAATAAAACAATACAATGTTAAGAACGTTCTGTTGTCATTATTATTGGTCAAAAAGAAGAAGTTAAGCAATGCATAGCGTGGCCAGTACTAAATGTGTGACGATTTATGGTGACCAGGTGCTGTAAAATCGAGCTTAAGCATATAATGGCAAGTACTAAATCGATGACTAAATTCAGTGAAATTAGACGAATAAATAATTATGCTCCGCCATTGTTTTCATACATATTAAATAACGTCTCAATCAGTGACATTAAAGGAATAAATAATGTTTGTATACATATTAAATAATGTCTCAATCAGTGACATTAAACGAATAAATAATTATGCTCCGCCATTGTTTTCACAAATATTTGTATACATATTAAATAACGACTCAATCAGTGAAATTAAAGGAATAAATAATTATGCTCCACCATTGTTTTCACTAATATTTGTATACATATTAAATAACGTCTCAATCAGTGAAATTAAAGGAATAAATAATTATGCTCCGCAATTGTTTTCACTAATATTTTCATACATATTTAATAATGTCTCAATCAGTGAAATTAAAGGAATACATATTTATGCTCCGCCATTGTTTTCACAAATATTTGTATACATATTTAATATTGTCTCAATCAGTGAAATTAAACAAATAAATAATTATGCTCCGCCATTGTTTTCACTAATATTTGTACACATATTTAATAATGTCTCAATCAGTGAAATCAAAGGAATAAATAATTATGCTCCGCCATTGTTTTCACTAATATTTGTATACATATTAAATAATGTCTCAATCAGTGACATTAAAGGAATAAATAATTATGCTATGCCATTGTTTTCACTAATGTTTGTATACATATTAAATAACGTTTCCATCAGTAAAATTAACCGACTAAAAATTATGCTCCACCATTGTTTTCACTAATATTTGTATACATATTAAACAACGTCTCAATCAGTAAAATTTTGGGGGTTGGGACCAAATTTTTTTTTTATTTAACTCAAAATATTTTACAGGGTAGTGGGAGAGTAAAAAAAGTTTGGGTGGGGTGGAGGGTAAAAAATTTGGGGAAGGCGCGTTGGGGAAAATTTTTGGCGGGTGGGTCCAAATATTTTTTTTCCTTTTAAACTTAAAATACTTCTTAGGATAGGGAGAGAGTAAAGTTTTTTGGGGTTGGTAGGGTAGGAGGGTAAAATTTTGGGGGGGTCGGGGAAATTTTTTTTTTAACTTAAAATATTTATCAGGGTTGGGGGAGTGTAAAATTTTTTGGGGGGTGGTAAATAAAAATTTTTTGTGTGGAATGGGGCAAAATTATTTTTTTAGTTGAACTTAAATAGGGCTGATTAATATGAGTTCTTTTTTATGATAGTGACACTACATGAATGAACTTGAATTTTGTTCTTGGATACGACAGGGCACATTAATATAGGTTCTTAGGTATGCGAACTGGGCTGGTGATAGGTGCATATATAGTATACACACCCTTGCAGAGATAAGTAAGTATATAGTATGCGCACCTGTGCGGCGATAGGTACATATATAGTATTCGCACCGGGGCGGCAATAGGTATGTATATAATATGCATCGGGGCAGCAATAGGCATGTATATACTATTGCATAGGGTTTTCCATAGGTATGTATATAGCATGTGCACAGGGGCAGCAATAGGTACGTATATAGCATGCGCCCTGGGGTGGAGATAGGTACGTATATAGTATGCGCACCACGACAGCGATAGTTATGTATATAGCATGTGCACCGGGACGGCAGTAGGTACGTATATAGCATGCGCACCCGGGTGGTGATAGGTACATATTAAGCATTTGCACCAGGGCGGCAATAGGTACTTATGTAGTATGCGTACCAGGGCGGTGATAGGTACTTATGAAGTATGCGTACCGGGGCGGCGAGAGGTAGTTATGTAGTACGCACACTGGAGCAGTGATAGGTACTTATGTAGTATGCGCACCGGGGTGGCGATTGGTACTTATGTAGTATGCGCACCGGGGTGACGATTGGTACTTATATAGTATCTACAGCGGGGAAAGTAATAATAAGTATTATTTTCTTTGAACAAACATGGATCCGTCGATCCATCGACCTACGTCCGTCCGTCTGTCTGTCCAGCTACGCCCGTCTAGATACGTCTATCCGTCAATCCACGTCCGTCCGTCTGTCCAGCTACGTCTGGCCGTCCGTCCGTCTGTCTGTCTAGATACGTCCGTCCGTTTAGATACGTCCGTCCGTAAATCGGTCCACTAACGGCCGTCCAACAGACGACCTACGTGCGTCCATCTGTCTGTCCAGCTATGTGAGTCTATCTCTCCACCTACGTCTGTCCGTTTGTCTGTCTGTCTAGCTACGTCAACATACTTCCGTCCATCTGTCAACCTACGTCTGTCCGTGCGTCTGTCTGTCCAGCTACATCCGTACGTCTAGATACGTCCCAGCTATGTCAGTTCATCTCTCAAGCTACGTCCGCCGTCCGTCTGTCCGTCCGTCTGTCCGTCCGTCTGTCCGTCCGTCTGTCCGTCCGTCTGTCCGTCCGTCTGTCTGTCATTCCAGCAACGTCCGTCGGTCTAGATACGTCCGTCCGTCTACATACGTCTGTCCGTCAACTTTGTCTGTCTATCCAGCTACGTCACTCCATCTCTCCACATACGTCTGTCCGTCCGTCCGTCTGTCTGTCCAGCTACGTCCGTCCGTCTAGATACGTCCGTCCGTAAATCCGTCCACTAACGACCGTCCATCTGTCGAATTACGTGCGTCCGTCTGTCTGTTCAGCTACATGAGTTTATATCTCCACCTACGTCTGTCCGTTTGTCTGTCTGTCTAGCTACGTCAACATACTTCCATTCATCTGTCAACCTACGTCTATCCGTTCGTCCGTCCGTCCGTCCGTCCGTCCGTCCGTCCGTCCGTCTGCCTGTCCTACTATGTCAGTCCATCTCTCAACTTACGTCTGTCCGTCCGTCCGTCTGTCCGTCTGTCTGTCTGTCTGTCTGTCCAGCTACGTCCGTCCGTCTAGATACGTCCCAGCTATGTCAGTCCATCTCTCAAGCTACGTCCGTCCGTCCGTCCGTCCGTCTGTCTGTCATTCCAGCAACGTCTGTCGGTCTAGATACGTCCGTCCATCTAGATACGTCCGTTCGTAAATCCATAAATCTTGCCCTAAATTCTGTCCGGTTGTATCAGGTCATCCCATAAGTTCTGTCCGGATTCATCAATAACATCATAGGAAGGCTACGTTAATAGTGTGTAGTGAAACAAGGGTTGCTCAATCACATCCGCACCTAACAACCGGTAAGAGTGATTTCAGTAGTGCTCAGGAGGCCTCCTTTATTTTCAAAGGAATGTTGGTGCTTCTGAAGTATAACGGTCCCTAGAAATATTAGTGCTTCTAAAGTATAACGGTCCCTAGAAATATTGCTGCTTCCAAAGTATAACGGTCTCCCCAGGAATGTTGTTAAAGGATAGCTAAGGAAGAGCGATAACTCACGTTTGGGGGGCTGGAGAGATTGAGGGGTCGAGGAAAATTTTAGGGGGCAGGTTGTACTTTTTAAGGGTCATGCCAAATTTTTTTCTTTTATTTTGTTTTGAACTCAAAATATTTCTCAGGGTTGGGGGAGAGTGAAAAACAAGTTAGGATGGTGGGCTGGAGAGATTAAGGAGTCCGGGAAAATTTTAGGGGTCAGGCCGAACTTTTTAAGGGTCAGGCCAATTTGTTTTCTTTTTTTTTTGTTTTGAACTCAAAATATTTCTCAGGGTCGGGGAAAATTTTAGGGGTCAGGCCGAACTTTTAAGGGGTCAGGCCAAATTTTTTTTTTTATTGTTTTCAACTCAAAATATTTCTCAGGGTTGGGGGAGAGTAACAAATTAGTTTGGATGTGGGGCTGGAGAGATTGAGGGGTCGGGGAAAATTTTAGGGGTCAGGCCAAAATTGTTTGTTTTTTATTGTTTTGAACTCAAAATATTTCTCAGGGTTGGGGGAGAGTGAAAAAAAAGTTGGGGAGGGAGGGGCTGGAGAGATTAGGGGGTCGGGGAAAATTTTAGGGGTCGGGCCAAATTTTTTAAGGGTTGGCCCAAATTTTTTTTTTATATATTTTTTAACTTAAAATATTTCTCAGGGTTGTGGGAGAGTAAAAAAAAGGTTGGGGAGGCTGGAGAGATTAGGGGTCGGGGAAAATTTTAGGGGTCAGGCCGAACTTTTTAGGGGTCAGACCAAATTTTTTTCTTTTCTTTTTGTTTTGAACTCAAAATATTTCTCAGGGTTGGGGAAGAGTGAAAAATTAGTTGGGATGGCATGCTGGAGAGATTGAGTTGTTGGGGAAAATTTTAGGAATCAGGCCGAACTTTTTAGGGGTCAGGCCAAATTTTTTTGTTTTGAACTCAAAATATTTCTCAGGGTTGGGTGAGAGTGAAAAAAAAGTTGGGGGGAGGGGCACTGGAGAAATTAGGGGGTCGGGCCAAATTTTTTTATTTTTTATTTTTTTGAACTAAAAATATTTCTCAGAGTTGGAACAGAGTAAAAACAAAAGTTGGGGGTGCCTGGAGAGATTGGGGGGTCGGGGAAATTTTTAGGGGTCAGGACAAACTTTTTAGGGGTCTGGCCAAAGTTTTTTCTTTTTTTCTTTTTTGAACTAAGTATATTTCTCAAGGTTGAGGGAGAGTAAAAAAAAGATGGGGGGGGGCTGAAAAGATTGGGGGGTCGGGGAAATTTTTAGGGGTCAGGACAAACTTTTTAGGGTTTTGGCCAAATTTTTTAACTAAAAATAGTTCTCATGGTTGGTGGAGATAAAAAAAGTTGGGGAAGGGGGGGTTAGGGTTAGGTTTATTTTTTTAACTAAAAATATTTCTCAGTGTTGAGGTAAAGTAAAAAAAAAGTTGGGGGGGGGCTGGAGAGATTGGAGTGTCGGGGACATTTTTAGGGTTCAGGACAAACTTTTTAGGGGTCGGGCCAAATTTTTTTCTCTTTTATTTTTTGAACTAAAAATATTTCTCATGTTTGGCAGAGTTAAATAAATTGAAGGTGGGGGGCTAGAGAGATTGGGGGGTCGGGAAAATTTTTATGGGTCAGGACAAACTTTTTAGGGGTCCGGCAAAATTTTTTTCTTTTTTATTTTTTGAACTAAAAATATTTCTCATATTTGGGAGAGAGTAAAAAAAGTTGGGGGGGGGGGGCTGGAGAGATTAAGAGGTTGGAGAAATATTCAGGGGTCAGGACAAACTTTTAAGGGGTCGGGCCAAATTTTTTTATATTTTTTATTTTTTGAACTAAAAATATTACTCAGGGTTGGGCGAGAGTAAAAAAAAAGTGGGGGGGCCTGGAGAGATTGGGGGGTCGGGGAAATTTTTAGGGGTCAGGACAAACTTTTTATAGGTCGGGCCAAATTTTTTTTGTTTATTTATTTTTTTAACTAAAAATATTTCTCAGGGTTGGGAGAGAATAAAAAAAAGTTGGGGGGGGGGTTCTGGAGAGATTGGGGGCTCGGGGAAATGTTTAGAAGTCAGGACAAACTTTTTAGTGGTCTGGCCAAATTTTTTAATTTTTTAATTTTTTGAACTAAAAATATTACTTAGGATTGAGCGAGAGTAAAAAAAAAGTTGAGGGGGACTGGAGAGATTGGGGGTCGGAGAAATTTTTAGTGGCGATATGAACGTATTTACCATTCGCACTTTTCTTTTTTATTTCTTTTACATTAAAAATATTTCTAAGTATGTGGGAGGATGGAAAAAAATTTTCTTGGGGGGAGGCAAAAAAATTTCTTTTTTTCTGTTTTTAACTAAAAATATTTATATTTATGATAGTGACAATACATGAATGAACACTATTTTGTTTTTCTAACACGACAGGGGCGCATTAATATGAATTCTTACGTATGCGAACTGGGCTGGAGATAGGTACATATATAGTATGTGCATCCTTGCAGAGATAGGTAAGTATGTAGTATGCACACCAGAGCCGCGATAGGTACGAATATATTATGCGCACCGGGCTGGCGATAGGTTTATATATAGTATGTGCACTGGGTGGCAATAGGTACGTATATAGTAGTGCATAGAGGTGGCGATAGCTAAGTATTTAGCATTCGCACCGGGGTTGCGAGAGGTACGTATTCAGCATTCGCACCGGGGCGGCGATATGTACATATTTAGTATTCGCACTGGGGTAGTGATAGGTACATATGTAGTATGCACACTGGGGTGGCAATATGTACGTATTAAGCATTCGCCCCTGATTGATGATAGGTACTTATTGAGCATTCAGTGGTGGCGATAGGTACGTATATTACATGTGAACATGGGCGGCAATAAGTACGTATATAGCATGCGCACCAGGGCGGTGATAGGTATGTATTTAGCATGCGGTCTGGGGCAGCGATCGGTACATATATAGCATGCACACCGGGGCGGCGATAGGTATGTATATAGCACGCGCACCGGGGCGGCAAAAGGTATGTATTCAGCATTTGCACCGGGGCGGCGATAGGTATGTATTTAGCATTCACACCGGGGCGGCGATATGTACGTATTTAGCTTCCGCATCGGGCGGCGATAGGTACGTATTTAGAATTCAGGGGTGGCGATAGCTACGTATATAGCATGTGCACATGGGCGGCAATAAGTATGTACATAGCATGCGCTCCGGGGTCGCGATCGGTAAATATATAGCACGCGCACCGGGGCGGCGATAGGTATGTATATAGCACGTGCACCGAAACGGCGAAAGGTACATATTTCGCATTCACACTGGGGCGGTGATAGGTACATTATTAGGATTCGAACCAGGTCGGCGATAGATACATTTTTAGCATTTGCACCGGGCCGGCGATAGGTACGTATTTAGCATTCGCACGAAAGCGGCAATATGTACATATTAATTATTCGCACTAGGGCAGCGATAGGTACTTATGTAGAATGCACACCGGGGCGGCAATAGGTACGTATTTAGCATTCGCACCGGGGCGACGATAGGTACTTATATAGTATCTGCACGTGGGCGGCAATAGGTACGTATATAGTATGTGCACTGGGGCGGTGATAGGTACGTATATAGTATACGCACCGGGGTTGCGATAGATACATATATAGTATGAACAACGGGGCGGAGATAAGTACCTATATAGAAGTCGCAGATAGAGGTGTTACTTTTTATAGAAATATGTCATACTATTACCCTGGGCAACGTAGGAGAAATGGTGGGGAAGAAACAGCTTTCACAAAAGGCAAAATTAGAAAGTAGCGGTGAAATGGGGCGACCAGGGAAGAGAAAGGTAGAAAAATAAAGAGACGACTATAGAGAGAGGGGAGGGGGGAATAGAAGTTTGAATATAAAGATGTTACACACGCGATTTTTTTCAATTACATGTTTTTATGACCCCGAGCAACGCCGGGTAGCCCTGCTAGTTGATAATATAAAACAACAAAAACTACGGAGTACTTATGCTTACGTTGACAACATAGTGTTAGTGGGAAAAACTAAACAAGAACATGACGAAAATCTCACTAAATTCAGGAAAATCGCTAAACTGCATAACCTCACATTTAATGAGAAGAAGTCCGTTATATCGACTGAATCAATTGACTTTCTGGGCTACACCATATCACAGGGAAAAAAAGAGCAATGCAGAAATGCTGCGACCATTAAAAGAGCTACCAATCCCTAAAGACAAGACAACTTTACGTCGAGTTATCGAGTTGTTTTCAAATTATTCTCAGTGGATTCCAAAATTTTCGGATAAAATCAGATTGTTGCTGACACAGTCCCACTCAAACAAAATTCCTTGAAAGCATTTACTGACTTCAAAGCCATTAAAAAGTGGTTCCACTACTTGTCAGCTCGACGGTTTACTATAGTCACTGACCAACAAGCAGTACACTACATGTTCCATTCTGAGAAACTGGGGAAAATTAAGAACAATAAAATCCAAAGATGGAAGATGGAATTGGGGTGTTATGATTATGATATAATGTATCGCCCTGGTAAAAATAACATTTCTGCTGATACACTATCAAGGGTGCATTGTGGAGCTATGGTGAGCAAAGAAAAGCTATATGAGCTCCATGTTCGTCTCTGTCATCCTGGCATCACTAGATTGGCCCACTTTGTGAAAATAAGGAATTTTCCATATTCTATAGAAGAAGTGAAGAGAGTGTGTACTGAGTGCCATGTATGTGCTAGATAGAAACCTCGATTCTACTCACCAGATTCGGTGAGTCTAGTCAAGGCCACGACTCAGTATGGATTTTAAAGGACCTCTCCCTTCCAGCACTAATAACCGATGTTAGTCGTAGTATATGAATACTCACATTTTCCATTTGCCTTCCTGTTTTCAAATATGACTACAGACGTGGTAATCAGATGTCTGAGTCAGCTATTTTTGATATTCAGAATGCCTTCCTACATCCACTCGGATCATGGATCCTCATTCATATCCAAGGATCATCGAGAACATTTTACTAGCCTAGGCATAGCAAACAACCGGACGACTCCTTATAATCCTCAAGGGAATGGCCAATGTGAACGTTACAACGGCATTATCTGGAAACACGTAAGACTAGCTCTTGCTTCTAGAAACCTTCCGTAGGCTCAATGGGAAACTGTACTTCCTGAAGTACTACACTCCATCAGATCCCTACTTTGTACCGCAACTAATGCAACCCCTCATGAGAGACTTTTTTCATATCAGCGACGGTCATCAAGTGGACACTGTACCCTCTTGGTTAGCTGTACCAGGTCCGATACTATTGTGTCGTCATGTCCGTACCAGCAAATATGAACCTCTAGTGGAAGAAGTGCAATTAGTGGAAGCAAACCCGCAATACCTTCATGTACGTTTTGCTGATGGACGAGAATCAACAATTTCCATGCATGATTTAGCTCCGATTGGAAACATGTCGGCAAATAAAAGGACAACTAACAGCAACACAGCTCCGGATAGGGAAAATACCACTACATCACCCAAAGAACAGCATACTACAATAACAAAAGTAGCTGATGATAACATTACGGAAATTGATGAAAACGACCTTGCGGAAACAGGCCTCATGGATATCGAAAGTTTCCATCTGTCAGCCGATACTGCACATTTTACATCAGTCCCAGAAACCCCTGATGTACTGAGACGTTCTACACAGGAGCTCGCAAACCAGCTAGATATCGTGAACTTTAAAATTAATTAGTAAAATTAAAAATATTAACCCCTTTTTATCAAAATTAAAACTCTAAACTTATAAGGCTGGGAGAATGTCATATTCTTATTTCATAATCTTATTACCCCTCCCCTTTGAAAGTCTCTGAATGAACTGTTCTCTTTTCTTTATGTATTACCTGCCCTTGTCCGGGAACTCTTCAGTAGAAGATAACGATAGCATCGCACTGCCATTTACATGTTCCTCCTTGTTGGTTAGTATTTTGATTATCTTTGCGAGAGTTGTATTATAAGTTTTATTATTATTACTGTTGTCGTTATTACTATTGCTATTTATTTGTTAACGGACTCACGCTATTTTTATATAGTGCCGGCTTTATACTTTTTTTTAAGTGACTTTTTTTTTTTTTCGTGTTATCTTTTTCATAACTTGTATTATTTCCGCCTTTCGGCGATGGCGACTCCCTGCCACCTGTCACCTGCCACAAAAGGAAATGGAGACCAACAAGGGATCGGTGGAGGCTTCACCTCCCCCCCCCCTCCAAAAAAAGTACTGGCTGGACTAAACCTCCCAAAGTCATAATAAACGTTCCAGAGTTTATGGAACGAGCAAAAACATGTCAATACTTTGTTATGGAGAAAGGACTCCTAACCGATCTACCACGACTGGAAGAAATTTCCAAAAGGACGCTACAGATGTTTGTCGTCAAACGAAAAACCAAGAAAGTCATAAGAGCTACAAGTGATATCGTCACTAAATTAATACTGACAACCAGAAAACGACAACTACGGATTATTAAATGTCGAGGTTATCACACCTGGAATACGTTATTTTTAACAGCCGAGCAATGTCTGTCGCTGTCCCAGACAGAGATAATTACACAGGATTATATTCTTTGAACGGAGTACCTGGAACGCCGAAGGACCTCCGTCTCCATATTCAACATACAATTCCATGTTGATGGGAAGCATATAGAAGCTTTCCTTATGCAATACGGAGACATTACGTCGATTACCAGCGATGAACATTTATCTATATGGACCTTTGCGA
The DNA here is from genome assembly GCA_963556195.1 of Sepiola atlantica. Lineage (NCBI taxonomy): Eukaryota > Metazoa > Mollusca > Cephalopoda > Sepiida > Sepiolidae > Sepiola > Sepiola atlantica. Next base: position 162,865,580 of record OY744524.1, on the reverse strand, counting down.
TTCCACTTGACAAGAAGGCGTTTAACACGATCACCTATTACCTGGAAATAGGGGAGGAAAGAATCCCAGTAATTGTCGCAGGTAGGAGTCCTTCGTGTTGGACCTGCTGGGAAGTGGGCCACCTCACTATTGAATTCCCCAAGAGAGAAATAAGAAAAACAGGTCCAACAGTGAACCCCAAAAACAGGGTAGGGCTCACCTGGGTCCCAAGGTCGGGGAGCCTATTACAGCTAGAGTTAGGGCACCTATAAAACCCGACACAGAATCATCATCTGAAGACGAGTTCCCAAGTCTCCCCGACCTACGTGAGTGCGATAAGGAAAGGAAACAAAACGAGTGGGTCCTGGTTTAGGGTAAGAAGACACCTGGCAGACTTACCCTGGACCAGATGCATGAAAAAGAGGACAAAATAAAAATGTCAAAAGACAAATTTGTTGAAGTGGTTCCACTTGAAAAGAGGTTGAGACTCGAAAGAACCTCCAGCCCTAACTCTCCTTCAGAGACACCCACCACAAATGCTCCGCTGAAGAATCCTCCATTGACTTCATCCCGCCCTCTCCCAAAGAAAATGACACCACTTGTAATCGCTCCTATAAAGGAAAGAGAATACAAAATGATCGCACTGAGTCCCCCCCAAAAGAAAACAAACTACTCCCCAAGACCTTCCCTTTTCGTTTCACCAGTACAAACCTCCCAAAGTACATCTCCTGCCTCCCCTTCAAAGTTTCAAATGCTCCCCCTCCTTCCCATTCTTTCGAATATTACGACAATCTTGTTTTGGGAGGGTCCCCATCAAGCCTCACCCCTCCCTTTATAAGGCCGCAAAGTTAACATTCCCCTTGGATGTCGGTGGTGTGTCCTCTGATGGTCTCATCAGTATTCCAATGGGACAACATTCTATGGGGTGTGCCATCGTCATCCTGTCAACATTAATGTTCGTTGAAGAAACTCAACCCTAAGATACCACAATGGTATTTTTTCTAGCAAGCGTGAATGTCCAAGGTTTGAGGGCCGGTTCCTGGAAATTGCGATAATGGTAGGACCTTCAAAGCCTTGGAGTGGATGTATGTTGTGTTCAGGAAACCCATTTAATTCAAGGTGATTATTTAAGTGCGTTGTCTCGAGATTTTCATGTCTAATCAGCGTACTTCAATTATAACTTGAGGGGGGAGAGATCCTGGGTATTCTGGATGTTACCATAAAAGATAAGGCGTTTCGATTGATTGGGGTTTATGCACCCAATAACCAGGCTGAGCATGCTCCCTTTTGTCGCCGAATCGAGCAGTTCATGAACACACCTTGTTCGATTATTTTAGCGAGAGACTGGAACGTGGTCCTGGATGCGATTTAGATTGCATGGGTAATCCTTCTAGGGGTACTAATACAGATCGGGATGCTAAAACATTTTGCGAATTTCTCGATAAGTTTGATCTTATTGATAAATTCCGAAATGAGAAGCCCCATGATATAGTATGGACTTGGACATCTAGATGTGGCTCCGGTTCAGTACAGCTTTTGAGTTATATTGACCGGTTCTGAATTAGGAGGGTCGACGTAGGATTATTAGAGTGTCCCAGTTTTCATAATATAGTTTACTCAGATCATAGACTTGTTCGTGTATGTGTAAACTTAGATAGCCCTAAACTGGTTACTGGAAACTTAACACTTTGTTGTTCGATGTGAAGAGTTACCGTGAACAGCTTGTACTAATATATCAGTGGGAAATGACGGGGCTATAATTGGGAATAAGTTGTGGGTAAAATTTAAGAAAATGATTAGGTCCTTTTCTGCTGATTTTAGCCGACGACTCAACCTAAAAACTAGAACAGCAGAAGCGACACTAGAATCTAGATTAGATCGGGCGGTGGTGGCGGGGGATAGTACTAATGTTACTATAATTAAGGCGAAGCTCGCCTCTTTGACTACTAAGGACCACAAAGCTTCTTTAATTAGGGCTAGGTTAAAGAGAATGCCTCAAGAAGCAATAAATATGGCCGCTGAATTGCGTGCAGAGAAGCGTCGACACACTACCGATCGACATATTGTACATGTCACATTACCGGACGGACAACTTGTGACCACAAACGAAGGTATTTTAGAGACGTTTCGTTCTCACTTCACGGATCTTTTCACCAGGGAGCCTGGTATGTTTTTAGCAGATTTTGACCCTTATTTAGCTGACTTCTCTTGCCTCGGGGCGACCGAAGCAGCTAGGTGCAAAGGTTGCATAACAGAGGATGAAGTCATGGAAGCCCTAAAGCAGGTCGGCCTGAATAGATCTCCTGGGATCGATGGTTTGCCCTACGAGCGGTATTTGAGGTTGTCGCACATTTTTGTACCCTTGCTGACGGTTTTATTTAATGCTTGATTTAGTACTTTACCAGGGAGATTGTGAAATTTTTATGCAAGAGCAAAGATGGTGGGGACGGGATAAATAATTTTTCTCCCTTAACTATGCTAAACACAGAGTTAAAGATTTTGGCCAAGATTTTAGCAAATTGCCTGCAGGGTGTTTTTGCTGGTCTGATTAGCCCCGAACAGACTTGTTCAGTGAAGGGTAGGACCATTCAAGATAATTTGCATGCGATACGCTTAATCATTGAGAAAGTCGACACAGAAGCCGCACTGATCAATTTAGATCAGTCCAAAGCATTCGATAGGGTTGACCATCGTTACTTGGGGGCTGTTTTGTCATCGGCCGGTTTTGGTCTGCAGTTTTGCTCCTGGATTCGCCCCCTTTATACAAACCCCGGTGCGCTGGTGGAAGTGAATGGTTTGAGGCCAGAGCCCTTAAAATTATCCAAATCTCTCCGTCAGGGTTGTCCGCTTTCACCGATGCTCTATGCGCTTCTGTTGAAACCCTTCCTTCACAAGCTCAGGGTGAACCCGGTCCTACACGCTGGTCTGTGGATCCATAGAAATCTTACAGTAATGGGGAGATCAGAAATATGTGTTTCACACCTCTACCCGATCATCTTATATCGTCTATCAGTGCTTCCACTCCCGTCGGATACATTGCTTGAATTGCAGCGGACTCTTTTCAAGTT
>OY744524.1:162430033-162855033 GCA_963556195.1 Sepiola atlantica | reverse complement strand
ATCATGATGATGATATTAATAATAATAAAAATAATATTGATAATAATAATAAAAATAATATCATTAATAATAATAATAGTAAATGATGATGATAATAATAATAATAATAATAATAATAATAATAATAATAATAATAATAATAATAATAATAATAATAATAGTAATACTAATAATAGTAATACTAATAATAGTAATAATAAAACCAATGATAATAATAATAATTTTAATAATTTTAATAATAATTATAATAATTATAGAATAGTAATTGTACTAAATATAATAATAATTATCTTGATGTCTATCTGTTGCATAGCCCCTCTCCTGCTTGGACCGCTGCAGTACGCGTTTTGTATACTCGTCGTGTAGAGGATTGGTTGTGTCGTCCAGTGGATGAATTCTTTCTTCTAGAACCACGCCGTCTGTTGTCTGCAACAAAAGCCATGTGGTGCACTCCGAAGACAAACTCTACTTTTGAATTTAATTCATTTATTACAAGCGTTGTTACTTCAACTGGGGCTACGTCGAGAGAGAGAGAGAGCAATCACTATTTTATCGTAGTTAGTTATTAATGTTTTCTTAACTATTCATAGAGAGGGGGGAGGATTTCTCGCGCCTGCATTCCTTTAAGGGAAATATCCCTTATCTTTACATTGTGAATCGCACGTCCTCTCGGTTCGCTTTCCGAATCAGACTGACTAAAACTTGCTTCTCACGAGAATGAGTGACGTCACAGAGCCCCTGTTTCCCACGCAAGGGCCTGTGACGTCACAGCCTCTCCAGGTGCAGACTGGCCCTTGATCTGGGGTCTTGTCACATGGTAATCTTGTCACGTCTGCCAGCTCTGACTGTGAGAACAAACCCTGTTCTGCACTTGACTGCCCCGCATTAATTTGCGCAAGTCAAATCAACGATTCCCAACAGATACGTCCATTCCCATAGGGCCATTATCCAACATATCCAAGCATATAAAACTATATAAAACTAATTAGATATAGAGTGAAATTTAGAGGAAGGGAATTACTTATAATATAAAGTATAGTATATAAATATACTTAGAATAAGTTGAAAAATGAAAAAAAATTATATCTTTAAAATTTTCAAAAATAAGGTATATTAAAATATGGTATATGATTAATAATAAGAATAGTTGGTTATGGATAGGTAAAGAATAATTAAAGTCAAATGAACTTAAGCTGGTATTGAGAGGATCTTACATGTTTAAGGGGGGGGTTAGGTGGTGGACTAAATTGTGCAAATTTAAATTTTCTCTCATGCCTACATCTAGACACCAATTCATTTTTAGAGTTGATCAAATTTAATCGTTTAGGAGCCGGGGCTATCAAAACTGCCTCAGAGTTGCACAGGTTGCAGGCTTAGGAGTCTGGTGTGTATGATCTTGATTTTTTCAGGATAGACCATTCTAGGCAATGTGGGATATTTTTAGATCTAAGATTTTTAACCAGCCAAGTCAAAGATGTCTTATTATTACTGAACTCACTATTAAAAGAGTAAAAATGAGTAGAGATGCGGGTTTTAATTAAATTGGCTGATGCCCCTATATAAGTGTATATCTTAGCATTAGCCATTCTACTCAAGCTAATGCTATTCCCGTCATCGGGTGTGTTTGAAGGTACAATATTATTATTGTCTAAACTGGGTTGTTCATCTATGTTAGGTCTATAAAACGACTGGATATTAGGACTATCATTAGTGTTGAAGACTATAGGAGGGGCGTTGTCAATATGTTTGTGTGATGGAAAGATGCAGAAAATATTTGGTGTGGTATTAGTTATATGACGTAGGTGTGAAGAATGGTTCGAACTGTCATTACTGGGAGTTCTAGGGTTTCTTGTTGGACTATTTAATTCAGTTACCGTGCAAGCATATACCACGTTAGTGTGTATGCAGTTGTTATTAAGCGTACATTGATGAGAGCGCTGGCAATTGCAAGTATATGTGGGGTTAGAATGTATTTTATCAGATTGGATAGATCTAATTTTCTTTTTATTGGTTGCTATAATTGTTTGGGCAATGTTTGACATAAAAGAAAAAAAGATTTTGATAGAATTTTTATTGAGGATCGAACTATATTTATGCGGAGTTTTAAATGGGTTTTCTAGAATTTTAAAAAGTTCCCTGTGGATGTTTGTTTTAAAATTATTGTTAAAAGAGGGTTAAACCAGATGTTGGTTTTTCTCCTAAGACGTTTGTGCTGGGTAGAACATGGATACTTAAGTTGTTGTTCAGTCTCATCAGATTTCATGGAATTCCTTTGTTGGTTACCGTTATTACTATTACTTTTCAAGCGGTTGTTATTGCTTAGTGTCATATTATGTGTAATTACACTTACTCGACTGTTTTCAAGTCGGGTTTGCCTATATGTTATTTTATTAGAATATCTAGAGTTAAGGAGGGCATTGTTGTAAAACTGAGCATTCTGGTTAAAAATCGCCTTGTTAGCAGAGAGCCTAGAAATTCTATTAGAGACCAAAGGGACTATTGCGTTAATGATTGCCTTTGGGTGGTTTGATAATCTGTGCACGTAGAAAAAAGCTAAGTTAGGTTCATGGAAAGGGCCATAAGATCCGTCGTTAAGGTTAAGAGTCACATCAAGGAAATTAGAAGTTTTCCTTTCAGGATTAATTGTAATAGATAACCGAAATTTCTGGAGAGAGCATGCAAAGCTTCAATGGTTTTGCTGCATCTTCTTGGTCTCTCTTCAGACAAAAACAGAGCATCATCCCTATAAAGAGTTCCTTGTATATTAAAAAAATTATGCCTAATTTCGTTTACAAGGAATAAGCCCACTAGGTCAGTAATATTTGCAGAATCTGACACACCCATAGTAATATCAAAATCGCTAGAGTGTCTTTTCTGGTCCAAACTTTGCCATCAAATTGTAGGGTGGATCTTCTTGCTAGAGTAATTATTTTAATTTCAGTATTAGTAAGGTCAGAATTATTTTTCGCTAGTATTAGAGCTTTATTAAAGAGAATAGGGGAGATATATTGGTAGTAGTTGTTAATATCGAAGGTAATAAAGCTTAATCTAGGTTTATTTTTAAGTTTCAAAAACCAATCTATTTACATTGTCAGATGATTGCCAAAGCAGGAAGAAGATTGTTTTCCTTAATTCCTAAAATAATTCTATCTAAAATTTTCTTACTGATTATGCCTAATTCCGACTTGGATAGGCAGACTAGTCGGAATGAAGGAGTATGATGGAAATTAGTTTTATGGTCCTTAAGTGTAAATCTAGGGGTTGTAGGAGTTACTACTTCTGCATGGTTGGTTAAGTTCATAAAAGTTAGTAAGGATTTACCCTCTTCATTTATAGTCAATATAGTTTTCACTTATAGTCAATATTGATTTATATAAAATAATTACTAAAGCTCTGTTCTTTGACAGCAATATGAAAAGTTTCTAATTAAACAGTATTGTGAGTTCTCTCCCTTTTCAGACTGAATACTTCTAAGACTTACTATGTTCATAAAATAAAATATAGGATTTATTTAAATATGACTGTCACGGTGGCCGAATGGTTAAGAATGTTGGATTGGAGTTATTCGAGTCCGGGATTTAAATCGTTCGACCGGCGGGACAGTTATATAAGCCACACTGATGATTGTTAGTGAACATGAAACATATATGTCTATTGATAGTAAATATTTATTCATAAAAAATAATTATATATATATTTATTAATTATATAAACATCTAGAATGGTCTATGCAAATGCAATTACATTTCAGCAACCTTCGTCAGGGCCGAAAGATAATAATGAAAGATAATTGCATTTATGTAAGCCATTCTAAATGTTTATATAATAAATATTTATAAAGCTCTACTTAGTATTGAGCACTTTTTAAAAAAATATTCGTGTTAAGTTCATTTTATCAATAAATTTGAACTTGTTTGTTTACAAAGTCTTGACTTATGATGTGTTTTTCGATTATACTGGGTGTATTTAATACGATAAATAACCTTGCAAAAAAACAAAATAAATAAAAATATCCAGATTGGTTTTGGTTTTTGGCTAGGAGCAAAGTTTAGTATCTGTTCTGATACTACACTTTATTTATTTTTTTCTTGGTCAATGTAGGAGAAATCCTTCTAGACTGAAGCAATTTTTATTTTTGTCAAAATCCAGAGTGCTCCTTTTTAGATAGCTAAATTTTCTTCATATTAAAAACTGATCTGATGTCTCACCCTGTCCTTGTGGGGAGCCAAGTAAATAAGAACATAAAATTAGAATTGAAACGCATCAAGCAGAAGAAATTGGGGTCTTTTTTTTTTACTGATATTTATTTATCTCTGTTTTAATGATTGAAAACAAAAAGTGCAAAAAGAAGTGAAATATTAAGATTAGAGATATTTGAAGAGTTCTTTTCTAGAACAGTGGCTCTACCGAGAAATATGGTTTATTTTTGGTGTAGGACCACAGATGAACAACAATACTTTAGTTTTACCTATAAACTTTAATTCTAACCATATTATTTTAAACATTGAAAATTTTTATTTATTTAATAACAGAATTTAAAAATTTTCTCAATATATATATATATATATATATATATATATATATATATATATATAACTCAATGTCTGTGTGTGTGATGTTTGTGTGTTCCTTATAGAAAGAAAAGTAAGAGAATCTACATAAAATCTAAAAGTGTATTCTTATGTAAAATTTACCAAGGAAGACAATGAAAGTGTTTCCGAATCTCTAAGTGCATCCCTAAGGTGGCTATGAGGGCCTAACCCCTTAAAACTTTAAAAATATCTTATTTTTATGAAATTTAAATCATATGTACCAAATTATTTGGGAAGACAATGGAAGTGGTCCCGTATCTGTACATTACCGTCTATGTGCCGAATATCTATGTGTCCCCTCTTCTACATGACCCATGGGAACAGAACCATCTTAAAATTTCAAATACATATTTTCGATTTTAATGAAATTTAACCTATATGTATAAGTTCCTAATTCAGAGAGTTTTCCAAAAGTTCAGCTTCTTCCGACTATATTAGGGGGATTATGCCATATACAATATGGACCAAGTATCGCGTCTATGCCATGAACAGAACTGAAGTTATCGCCAAAAAGTATGAATTTTCCCTTTTACTTGATCTTGATATCTCAAAATAAAATCAGTTCTAAGTTAGACAATGAACAGTATTTTGACCAAGTTTGGTGACGATTGGTCAAGCAATGTGGATGCTAGGCTCTACACAAACAAACAAACAAACATAGTTACAAATTTTACCGAATGCATAACCTTTTTAGCAAATAAATTGGGGATCATCTAAGTAACATCAAGCCTCAGAGTGAATGTGGTATTTAGGTGAGAGTGTCTAGCATAGGGTAAGCCCAAAAGATTTTGACGAAATTGGATGACTATCGACCCTACCTCCTCTCCCCCAAAACGATTCGGGCTTCATGCCTAAGGCAAAAGATGAACTTTATGATTATTGTTTTTGTTTAAAAAGAAAACCTTGTGAATGTATATTTTTTGCTTAAATAAAATAACTTCTTTGGTATATGTAAAAATTTGACATAAAAGTTTAAATTCATACAGGTTAAAAAAGCTAATTTAAACATTTTCTTTGATGCTGCCCTATTCAAAATAATCTGTTTCAACTGCCAAATGTTTAAAAGCCTTCGTGGATATATCTGAAACATCAAGAAGTTTAATCCGATATAACTTTCCAAATGGCCTTTGGGCTAGGATCAAAATCTAGTATCTGTTCTTTCTTCGATCAGAGAAGGAGAAATTCTTCTCGAATGGGGCAATTTTTAATTTTAATTCCTATCAAAAATGTCACTTTTTGGGGAGCTGAGTATCCCCCAACATTAAAAAATGACCTTGTGTCTAAGTTTGCCCATGTAGGGAGACAAGTAAAGAGTTTATATTATGCTAAAAAAAAAAATGTCAGTCTTATTAGTTTATTGTAAGAAGTGATTAAAGCTGTTGCCAATAGAAGAAACCTTTTGGTCTCTATCCTGACTTCAAATCGTGGAGAATCCAGCCGATATGTTGTCATGGTTGCATGAATTAGCTCTGTCAAATGTTGATTTGTCAGGATTGCATGAACATTTATCTCTGTGAATTTCTCTACAGACTACATTGATGACTCATAGACTGATTTTTTTTTTAGGTCAAGGTATTTTATTTCCAGAAAACATATATCTGAAACGAATTTGTAGTCTTGACTTTATAGATTATCTTTAGATTCAGATTCTCTTGCAATTCCATTAGTTCCATTTCTAGAGCATAGGATTTTTAACCAAAAGATTCTGCAGACAGTATGAAATTTAACCTAAGGAAAGCATCTATAAATTTAACCCTAGGAAAACCTTTGTAAATTAAATCTGAGGAAAGTTTCTACAAATTTAACACCGAGAAAGCCTCTACAGATATAACCACAAGAAATCCTCAGCAAATTTAATCACTAGAAATCCTCAACAAATTTAACCACAAGAAAGCCTTGATAAATTTAACCACAAGAAAGCCTTGATAAATTTAACCACAAGAAAGCCTTGACAAATTTAACCACAAGAAAGCCTCTGCAAATTTAACCACAAAAAGCTTCTACAAAAATAACCACATTAAAGGTTCTACAAATTTAACCACAAGAAAGCCTTGACAAATTTAACCACAAGAAATCCTCAACAAATTTAACCACAAGAAAGCCTTGATAAATTTAACCACAAGAAAGCCTTGACAAATTTAACCACAAGAAAGCCTCTGCAAATTTAACCACAAAAAGCTTTTACAAAAATAACCACATTAAAGGTTCTACAAATTTAACTACAAGAAAGCCTTGACAAATTTAACCACAAGAAATCCTCAACAAATTTAACCACAAGAAAGCCTTGATAAATTTAACCACAAGAAAGCCTTGACAAATTTAACCACAAGAAAACCTCTGCAAATTTAACCACAAAAGCTTCTACAAAAATAACCACCTTAAAGGTTCTACAAATTTAACCACAAAAAAAGGTTGAAATACTGACATGAAGTGCCCTAGATATTTCTCTGACACTTTGACGTGTGTTTTATTCAACAATTGCTTTCGAAAGTGCATTGTCAAGAGTGCATGGTCATTCTCTACCTTCTTCATTTTCAAGTCTCTCATAACCACAGTGTACTGTTCAATCACTTGTAGAACTTTCTCAGCGTGCTCTTTTGATATTGGCGACTATTTTGGGAAACACTGTAATCGAGTTTGAACTTATGCAATAAAATTATATGCATTTCTTTCTTTTTTTTTTATCTTTGTTATTAAGGGCTAAAGTAACATAAATTCATATTTTTTTAACTGGCTTGACTGTTGTTGGCATTGGTTTCATCGATTCTTTCTAGAAGCAGGTCCCTACAGGATGGACCACATGAAGATTTGTTATATCCATAAGTAAAATTGGTGCTATGGAACCGACTTGATTCGAACCTGGCACATACAGGTCACCAGTTTGCACCACTGCCACCTCTCATTAAGGGCTCCTTATATACTACAACATTGTAGTCTGGCATAAATTATCGGTAATTCATTAAATTACACATCAATTATCAAGTGTATAAAATCTCTGTATTAATAAAGCTATTATACAAGATCTTGTGTGTCTGCTGTATGTGTGTTTCTCGCCTATACATAACTTTGATAAATATACATTGAATTATTGCATTTTTACTGTGAATTGAATATTTATTGAAATCAAAAATAAGGGAAAACTAAAACGAATATTAAAAATTCTTATCTCTATTTATATAAAGTTAGGTATGTGTATATGTTTATATATTTGTATGTACATACATATATATATATATATATATATATATATATATATATATATATATATATATATATATATATATGAAAAAAGAAGGATGAATGTAAACCGATGTAATGGGAAATGAAAAAGGAAGTTTTTATGTGTTCATCAACGTTTCGTCTTTATTTGTAAGATTTCTTCAGGATGATAATATAAAGAAAAATGTCATGCAAGTACGTGGACATATATATATATATATATATATATATATATATATATATATATATATATATATAAAGTTAGGTATGTGTATGTGTATGTATTAACTTAAAGTTAAGATGATTTTTCCCCTGTACATCTTCAAAGAATAGGAAACTAACCACATGCATTACATGCTACTAAACTCACCACTACATTACGCTTATTTACTTGATCGTGTTTTAGTAAATTTGTTATTATTTTTCTTCAGTTAACACTAAATATTACTTTCAGCCCACCATCTTCGACTCTCCTCAAAACATACTCCATATAGGTGGTAGCAAAAACTTTTCTCTCTAACATTTAAGTACTGACACTCCCCAGTCGTCACCGGGAACTAATAATCAACGTCTATTTTTTTTAAAAGTGTCTGCTAGTGTTTATAATTTGTCTGCTATTAATTTACTACATAATACAAAACATTACGCAACTATTTAATTCGGTTGATTTTTTTAGAATATCGGATTACGTTACTTCAACCTATTCGTATACATTTATACTCATTCCAGTTTTTAGAGAATTCAATTAACGAACATAGTTCCTTCTGTATTTCGACATTCAACATGGCTTCTACAATTTCTTCAGTGACTCGACTTCCGATTTAAGTTCATATATGCCAAGATACTCAACATAGGCCATAAAGTTGACATTATCTGAATCCTACCTGAATCCTACCCCTTTCACAAAATTAGAAAAAACATCGATTTCTTGGAATAGAAATGATCCAAAACGTGCGAATGATGACCCCTAGATTTGGTCGCCTTACGGTGTATCATAAATTATAACACATGCCAGCTGCCGGCTGTCTTGGTTTAGATGACCATAAGGTTTATGGTCCGATCCCAGTCGTCTCATACAATTTATTTTTTTTTTTTTCTTATATTGTTATACTTCCGCCTTCGAGTGAGGTGGGGGGGGGGGGGGGGGAAGGGAGGGAGGACTAAGGACCGGATTTTTTTTATTCTACGTTACCATGTATTAATCTGAAAATAATTACTGTAATATTTAGTACTTTACCTATTATGAATATCATCATTTTCCTTTAAACCAACATGATTTACTACTGCTCTGCAGAACTCCTTAATTATATTTGTGTGCTTCAGTAGTGCTCAGAAGGCATACTCATTTTTCTTTTTCCTTTTTTTCTTTTTTCTTTTTCCTTTTTTCTTTTTTTTTTTCTTTTTCCTTTTTCCATTTTTTCTTTCCTCTTTAAAAAATGGAATTTCTAAACAACGATAACCGGGTAGAAATTGGATTTAATGCAGCTCTGTAGGTTATTCTTAATTTTAGATAGAGCAGGTGTTAAATCCAAAAAGAAAATTCTGAGTAAATACCAGTACCATGGGATGGGCAGGAAGACTCCTACAACCGCGTCTCCCTCTTTCCTATGTTCCTTTCACCCTGCAACAATTCCAAAATATGACCTATTTGCGTTCGGCCGGATGTTTACACTCTTTAATTCATTCTTTTACATTTCTCCCGGGCAACGCCGGGGGACATGTCCAGCTAGTATATATAAAGTTAGGTATGTGTAGTGTATAGGTTTATATACTCGTAGGTATAGGATTCACTCCTAAACTAATTAACCGGTCATTATGAATTTTGGAACACAGCTGCTAGGCACAACTGTGGGTAATGTGAGCTGTGAACTATATTTAGTTTAATTTAGTTTTATGCAAAGGACACAAAGAATAGGTGGAAGCCTTTTGTGAAAATTCAGATACTTCCGATATTTGTGAAAATGTTATAATAGGTATTAAACATACACTAATAAATATTCCCCAAATTTTAGTTTCTTTTGAATATTTTAAAGAGTTTTCAGAGGCATAATATTGGCGAAACCTCCCATTTGAAAATTCAAATATTTCAGATTTGCATTAAAATTTGATCCATATTCAGATACCAATCAAGCCAGATTCCCTGAATTTCAATTTCTCCTTAAGATCCCTTAAGTTTAAGCCTTAAATTTAAGACATTTTCTAGAATCAAAATTTATTACATGATTTTAATCAAAATTGAAATAAGGATTCTAGACATAAGGTTTAGTAGTATGTATATATCTTGATTTTAATATTGAAAGCCAGAAGATTGGAAGAATATTTTGAGGGAGGTCTGCGAAGACCATTTGTTACGAAATCCTTGTCAGATCGGAGGCCCAAGGCATACGGTTGAGATAGACGAGTCTCTGTTTAACCTTAACCCGACCATAACCCTAACGCGATTGATGAAAAAAGACAATGTCAAAAAAGCCTCCTAAACACAAAAAAAATAATTTTTCAGTCTCAAGAAACGCAAAAAAATACTTTTTTACCAGTTGACTGAATACAAAAAGAAATGCAAAAAAATAATAAAAATGTATTTATTAACAGTTGTTTAGCATTGTTTTGGTAACAAAAAAAATAATTATTATTATTATTTATAAACAGTGATTTCGCTATGTTTTGTTCGTTTTTTTGTTATTTTCTATCTTTCTTGAAAATAAAACTGAAAAATACGACTCAGCAACGTATCGAAGTTATCGTCTGTCAATATTCGCATCTCTCGAGTGTTTACGTAACATGCCCGAACGCTGCCGACGCGAAGTTCCCAGAAACTAGTATATCTTCGATATCAGCACCGAATTTGTTATCGTCACTTTTACTTTGCCAAACATGAGTAAATAAAAAATGATGGTCAATTTTGTTTTTTAGGCTTATACGATAGTAAAAAAAAGACTTACACTAATCCTAAGTCCGGGGGTGCCAGTCGAACTTGGGGTTAGTGGTAAGGTAAGTAAATTTTTTTAAAACTATGTTTTAAGGAATGAAACACCAACAGAATCTGATAAATCCAAACTTTTGCCATGGTTATAATAGGTAATAATAGGTTGTATTTCATTTTAAAAAATGCCTTCTAATGTGAAAAAACATTTTATTATAACCTATCAGTGTATCAACGCTTATTTTCACTACTGCTATGTGTACTAACATCACACGATCTCGACACTACACTGTCTCCACATTACACCAAGGAGAGCGTCGCCGTTGGGAGTTCGCTCTCGTACGGGCTATGTAGTAAATAGTAAAAAAAAATATATAACAATGTCGGATTCTTATTTTAATTGTAAAAGAATGGTTCCGTTCGAAATATTTGATTTATTATATATAAAAAAAAATTTTTTAATCTTGGCATCTTATCGATTTCTTAAACAAAATTGTATTTCATATATATACATATTTATATATATATATACATATTTATATATATATATATATACATATTTATATATATATATATATATATATATATATATATATATATATATAGGCAAACATTATTAAATAACATGGAGTGTTTTTGTTTGATAAGAATTTTTTTTTTCAATTTTCCGAATGGTCCATTTAGTGTTTCGGTCAAATTGCCATGTGTAAGTTCATGGGTTTCTTGTTTCTTTTTCTTTCCTGTTTCGTGAGTACTTTTGATTTGATTCGTCAAATCATCTTCAGGCGGTGTTAGTCTTGGTGTCTTTAAAAATATGTCTTTACTGTTGAGATTTTTTTATTATTGTAATGGCTAGTAATTTACAATATAAAAAAAGCGTCTATAATATTGAGATGTTACATGAGAGAGTGATTACGTTCTAAGAGCGTGCAAGATTCAAAAGTTTGATGGCTTCACCGTTAAGAATTTGATTACGTTCTAAGCGCGTTCAAGGTTCAAACGTGTAATTGCTTAATGGCTAAGAATTTAGTAACGTGAATTACTATGCTAGACACTTTAAAATGTTGTGACTAGTTTCGTAATTCACATTATTGGTTTTGGGATGTTTAGTTTTTATGCAGAAGGCTTTATCCATGACAATAGTATTTCAACCTTAAGCTTGAAAGACGAAGAAAATTTATTTTTCAAACTTAAGCGTGGCATTGTGATAGAAATTATATTTTAAACTTAAGTGTGAAATACTTGTCACACGTTGAACGGGTAGATCATTTAGTTAGTTGAGTATAACAGAAAATGTGACAAAAATTTGACCGAACTTTAACCGAAACACTGGATGAACCATTCGGAAAATTGAAAAAAAAAGTCTTATCAAGCAAAAACACTCTGTGTTATTTAATAATGTTTGCCTAAATTAAAATATGCTGTCTAAATACACAATATATATATATATATATATATATATATATATATATATATATATATATATATATATATATATGTTAGTGGTTATATGTATTAATATATAGATAGATGATTTGAGTTTTAAGCCAGGTCTGCAGTTTTTAAACGATCTGTAACCATTACCCGCTCGCCCCAAGCACATGCACACTCAACTGCATCATATACAGCCGCTAAATCCTTTGCACTTTTTTTTCTAACCCTTGTTGACCTGAAATTCCTCTAATCCTTCTTTTCTTCCTTAGGCGCTGAAGAACAATGGCACATTCAAAGCTAGTCTTAAAATTAGGGTATAAAGTTTTCAATAGAAATTTTAAATCTACAGTTGGGAGTCACAGTTCGTTTCGAAATCTATTGTTATTTATCTTTTCTTTTTTTTTTTTAATTAACTGTGATGAATACAGGATTTGAAAGAATATATTTCTATAAGCCGCACATTACATGTCAAAATTTTGTGTTCGGGTTACCGGACTTCATTTTGACCACATTTGATTTTTTTTTTTTACTTAGTTTACCCCAAACAAGGCAAGTTGCCACTGTATACATAAGGGGCTACTGAGAATTAGAGTGAAAGTTTTTTTGTTGTTTTTTTGGGGGAGGAAGGGGGGGTTATCCTAAATCGGGAGCTGTGCAGCGAGATACTTGTTTACATTAGTTTTAAATTTCTGCATGTCTGTACAGTCGGGGAAACAGGGAGCAAGGAGGAAGTTCCAAAGGCCGGCAGCTCTAGGAAAAAAGCTATTCGAGTAGAAGGCTCTTCGGCATCTGGAGACCTCCACAGTGAATGGGTGAGATCTAGCTGATTGCCGGATTAGTCGAGTGTATTTATGTCAAGGGGCACCACAGCAGCAAGTTACTCAAAGCACATTCCATTGAAGTACTTGTAAAACAAGCACAAGGATGCAACATTGCGGCGATAGGGCAGGGGCTGGAGCTTGGTGGATAGTAAGGGACCTATTAGATTAGCGACTCTTCTTGGACCTTGTCCAAGAGGGAGAGACTGGTGGATGGTGCACCAGCCCAGATGTGACAACAATACTCTATGCATGGGCGGATGGTTGCTTTGTAGAGATACAGGATACTATCAGGTGTGAGAAGTTTTCTAGCACGGTAGAGAGAGCCCACTTTCTTTGCAGCAGTCTTGGCAATGTCTTCTATATATTTGTTCCAATTCCTTTTACCTGTGAATGTTAGACCGAAGAGTTTGAACGTTGGGCTCTCGGGTAGGGTGTTATTTGCCATGGCAAAGGAGCTTTGTGTTAGCAGTATTAAATGTTACCATCCATTTATGACTCCATTCCACTACAGACTGGAGGTCACTTTCTAAGGTGATATACGAGCTGTTTAAAAAGTTAGTAGAATAGTGTCACAAATAATCTATTTCAATTCCAAACAACAAAATACATGCTTTCCCCTTTCAACGTCACTCCACTCAAATCTCATGCCTTTTACCATTCTTCTCTGCCACTCTTCTATGATTTAAGCTTAAGCCTTAAATTTTAGACATTTTTTAGAATCAAAATAATGTAATGGAATCAAAATTGGAATAAAGATTCTAGACATAAGGTTTAGTATCATTATATCTTGACTTTAATCTTCGTAAGGAGAGATAAAAGCGGTGCAAAACTGTTCTTTTCAAAAAATTAATTTAATGGGAGGGATATTTTCTAGTGTATATATATATATATATATATATATATATATATATATATATATATATATATATATATATATATATATATATAGTAAGCTATGAAAATATATTTATGGCAATTAAGCTACACAGAGGCTCCAGCGTTTCATCCCCTGGGGGAATCTTCAGGCTAAAATTCATGGAGTTATTTTTGCTGGGTGTTTTTATATACACGGCTAGCTAGTTAACCAATCAGATTCTTTGTTGTTCTCTCGGCCAATCGTTAGGCTTCCTACGAACAAAGGTCTGGTTAGTGTTACTTTCTATATCCTGTTCTATAGATTGGCCTATATCCTGTTTCTTTGTTGTGTCAATATAATGGGTGAATTTATTTTAACAGGTGGTTCTTTGTATTTCTATTTTAGGTTTTAATTTTTAAATTGTTACGTGATTGTTTAGTTTAGTTTTTTTAGTTCTTTCTTTATTTATTTATGTATCGTTAGCCTAAGGTAAATTTATTTCTGTGTATGCAGCTGTTTGCTATCTCACTTCTACAATTTAATAGATTTCGGGGTCTTTAAAGTTTACGATGTCAAATGTTTAATTCAGACATAATCTACACAGGTCGTCTAAATTTCTATTTTCAATAAATGAAAACAATAAATAAAAAAAAGTGCTTTCAGATGTAGAACTATTGGATCTATTATATATACATATATATATATATATATATATATAATAGATCCATATATATATATATATAATAGATCCATATATATATATATATATGGATCTATTATATATATATATATATAGATCTATTATATATATATGGATCTATTATATATATATATATATATATATATATATATATAATAGATCCATATATATATATATATATATAATAGATCCATATATATATATAATAGATCCATATATATATATATATATATATATATATATATAATAGATCCATATATATATATATAATAGATCCATATATGTATATATATATATATAATAGATCCATATATATATATAATAGATTCATATATATATATATATATATATATATATAAATATATATATATATATAATAGATCCATATATATATATATAATAGATCCATATATATATATATATATATATATATATATATATATATATAATAGATCCATATATATATATAAATATATATATATAATAGATCTAATAGTTCTACATCTGAAAGCACTTTTTAAAAATTTATTGTTTTCATTTATTGAAAAATAAAATCTAGAAATATATATATATATATATATATATAGATTTAGATTTTTCACTTATAAAATAGATCATTCAGTGAAGACCGGGGTTGTTCCAATAAAAAACAAGCTCGATGATACTCGATTACAGAGTACAGAGCATTTATATGTGATTTTATGAAGGCTTACCAAAGCATTCCTTTCAAGACACCAATGATCACCATTAAAGATATTTTTTCTTACAAATACTATTTATTCAAATTAAATGTTTTTTCCTACACGTGTTTCACTACCAAGCAGTTACTTGCTTGGCAGATCATCAGGGAAATTAAATGTCTGGAATACTGGTTTCAACTGCCGACAAAACACAATGTGGCGTTGTAATAGTTGAGGTCACTTTTCTTAAGTGACCTCAACTATTACAACGCCACATTGTGTTTTGTCGGCAGTTGAAACCAGTATTCCAGACATTTAATTTCCCTGATGATCTGCCAAGCAAGTAACTGCTTGGTAGTGAAACACGTGTAGGAAAAAACATTTAATTTGAATAAATAGTATTTGTAAGAAAAAATATCTTTAATGGTGATCATTGGTGTCTTGAAAGGAATGCTTTGGTAAGCCTTCATAAAATCACATATATATATATATATATATATATATTGTTCATTTCTAACTGTGTAATGTACACACTAATGTACGAGGTACCAACGTTGAGCCAATGGGCCACGGGCCATCTTGTAGGTATTGTGTTTCGGCATTAAATAACCCAAAAAGAGTTTATAGAAGCAGCATAAGAGAAGGAAAGTAAGAGGATGACGTCAACAAAGAAGAACATGAAGAGGCTGAAGTAGTAGTAGCAGCAGCCTCAAATAAGGGGAGTAAAAGGATGATGTAAATAAATAAATGATGTAAATCAAGAAAAAAATATTGTTTATTTCTAACTGTGTAATATATACACTGATGTACAATGTACATACATTGACCCAATGGGCCATAAGTCATCTTGTAAGTATTGTGCTTCGGTATTAAGTAACCCAAAAACGCTTTATTTGCCATAAAACAGAATGACCAAACAATTCTTTCAGATTATAATGGCAACAGACAGGAGAAGTTAAAAGTCATTTATGAAACGTCTAACCTCAGCATGAGACATGAAGACAAAAGATGATAATAATAATAATATAACAATAATAATGGTTATATCGGTCTTTTTTTTTTTAACATAGTTCACCCAAAACAAGGCAGGCCGCCATTGTACGTAAGGGTCTACTGAGAAAAAGGATTACGGTTTGGGGGGTGGGGGGGGTCAAGCTAAATTGGTAGCTGCGCAGCGAGATGTCTGTTTACATTAGTTTTAAATTTCTGCATGTCAGTACTGTCAGGAAAACAGGGAGCAGGGAGCAGGGAGGGAGTTCCAGAGTCCAGCAGCACGAGGAAAGAAGCTTTTGGGGTAGAAAGCTCTTTGGCAAGTGGGGACCTCCACAGTGAATGGATGGGATTTGGCAGATTGTCGGGTTGGTCTAGTGAATTTGCATCATGGGGTACCAGAGCAGCAAGCTCATCAGAGCACAATCCATTGAAGTACTTGTAAAACAGACATAAGGACGCAACATTGCGGTGGTGGGACAGGGGCTGGAGCTTGGTGGATAATGAAGTACCTCTCAAGTAAGGATTCAGCCATTGCCTCAGATATGTGCACGTCGGTTTTGCCCACATGATGAGAGTAGAGCGTGGTGTCGTCAGCAAATATTCCTATCTCAGTCTCAATGACATCAAGGAGGTCATTTATGAAAATCAGGAACAGTAGAGGTCCAAGAATGGATCCCTGAGGTACACCAGCATTTATGTCATGTTGCTTAGAAGAACGGCCATCGAGGACAACCTGGATCTTTCTTTTTGTTAGGAAGGATTTAATTATATTAAACATTTGTCCAGTAATACCATATGAGTGCATTTTAGGAGAAGCCCTTCAGGCCAGACCTTGTCAAAGGCCTTGGATATATCAAGTGCTACCGCCTTAGCTTCACCTGCCTTGTCCAGTGTATGGTATATGCATTCAGAGATGACCATTAGGATAGCTGCAGTATATCGTGCTTGTCTGAATCCGTATTGATGATTAGAAAGAAGTTTAGCATTAACTAGGTGCCGAACTATCGCTAGAGTGATTAATGATTCAAAAATTTTAGCAAAGAGCGGGAGTAGACTGATTGGACGGTAGTTTAGAGGATCAGTTCTATCTCCAGAATTCTTGAAGACTGATACCACAGAGACAATTTTCCAACTATCAGGGAAACAAGATTCAGTAAGGCATTTGTTGTATAGTTTGGAGAGGACAGGGGCCAGCTCAGCAGAGCATTTCTTTATTACTATTACTGATATAAGATCAGGCCCACAGGCTTTGGAGGTGTCAAGGTTTTTTATGATGTCTCTGACATGAAATGGGGTGATGACCAGGTTCTCAAGTGTGGCTTCAGTCCACAATGGGAATTTAGGGAGGGGGTGGTTTGCTGAGTCCAAAGTGATACCATATGAGTTTAAGGCAAAACGCTGGGCAAGTAGTTCAGCCTTATCAGTTGCTGTGCAAACAACATCGTTGTGATTTGATAGCAAGGGAATTGTCGAATGTCCATTGTTCATCACACTATTGTAGATTTTCCAGAAATCACGAGTGCGTTTTTTGGTTATCTCTGTTGACCTTCTCTTTGCTTTGCTATCACTACTTTGCAAGCATTTCTTGCCTCTACAAATTTTTGTCTGTTCGCAGTTGACTTATGACGGCCGAATTTTCAGAATGCCTTCTGCTCTAAGCAATAGCAACTGCACATTCTGAGGTAAACCATTGAGGAGAGTGGGTTTTGCTGAAGAATTTTCGTATGGGGACATAATCATCAATGTCTGCTTTGACCCATTCAGTTAGCTCATTTGCACACTGATCAGTAGGGAGTGAGAAGGTTTCACCCCATGGGGCGTCGCTGATGTGATCCCTGAGGGATTCAAAATCAGCCTGCTCATAGTTTCTCGTCGTTTTGAGCAACGGCTCTTCAGCTTTTGGACGAGTTTTTAAGGTGATAAGTATCATTACCACAACGTGATCAGAGTTTCTGAGTGGGCTATGGGCATTCACCACACAAGCCTCGGTAGTGAGGTCAAGAACAGGTCGAGAAGTGAAGCTTGCTGGTCCGCACGATCAGGAAAGTGGGTCGGAAAAGTGACAGCCTGTGAGAAATCGTGAGCTAAGGAGAAATTAAACGTAGAGTTCCCAGCTGCATCAGTAACGCTGGAGAATCCCAACCAGTCACGGTGGTGTGCATTAAAATCCCCAAATACATGTATTTGGGCATTTGAGTCGAGTAAGAGTGCTCTATCTAAGCTTTCAGAGACAGAGTCAAGCAGTGTACAGTCTTGGGTCGAAGGAGAATGATATAAGAAATATAAGTAACTAACTCTGTAATGTAAGGTCAATCTAAAGCACATGTAGGCTTGGTCATCTGATTCTAATCTATGTTCTCTAGTCAAGGGGAGGGTATTACGAACATAAACTCGTAGCCCATGCATATGTTTGTCAGAGTCCTTACGGTAGAGTGGAAGGTAATCAGTCATGTCAAAGTGGTGAGAGGATATAGAGGATTGAAGGTTCGTTTCACTTAGAGCTAGGATATCCGGGGAGTTTGTCAGGAGAAAACTTTCTACGTCGTTAATGTGAATGTGAGCCTCAAGGGCGGAGATGTTATTTGTTGGGTGTCTGGTTTAGGTTTGGTTTTCTTATTTTGTAAATTCATGTTTGTTTTGAGATAGAGTGGGGAGGGAAAAGTGGGTGCTTGTTTGGCGCCAATAAGCTCACACAACCAGTCCATTAGTTGTGACTTGGTCCATGGGGGTTGTGGCCTTGGGAAAGCCCACCGAGGATAACTGTAGGGTCCCTTTCCATGCGCGACATTATGCAACTGTTGACGGAGTAGCTGTTCTTAGCACTACCTAAGAGTTTGGGCTCCTAACTACCAGTCGGAAACAGCAGCCAAACAAGCTGTCTAACCTGTACCTGTCGGAACAAGAGCGACCCAGACTAATCATGTAGGACTTAGTGACGAAAAAAAATTCCCCAAGTTGCCCAGATAGAGAGAAAGAGAGACGGCATTCATTGCCCTAGTCAGGAAACAAGGCCAAGTACTAGGCGTCTTTAGAGGCGTCCCAGTGCTTGTACCTCCACAGACTGGAATTTGGCGTGTTTGCGTCAAAATATTTTACCCTGAGATAAACCATCTGTTCAAAAATGTGTTTACTGAAAAACAAAAAGGTAAAGAGTTCTCTTTATTTTATCTGCATAGAATTATAAACAATAAGATAAGAACAATTCTAAATATCTTATCTTGATGTTTTATTGAAATAAGCGGCTACGATTTTCAGCAAAGTTATTACAGAGCATTTGGTTTCATCCATCAAGTTTCTCATGCCCTTGAAACGTTGCTATTTTGAAGTTTCAAACTTCTTAATTTTTTTTTATGGTAATCGCTCCAGACAAGACATGAAGCTACTTGATGTAAGGAGCTCACAAAAAATACCACTACAAGATCAAAATCTAGCCAACGATAAGTGTTATATGGATAGATTCCAACCCAGAAAACAGCAATTCTTCCCCCTTTGTCAGAAACATCGCACATGGAATGTGAGGACTAAAGGATAAAATAAGAGACACAAGATTTATGAGGCTGTTGAAAGCAAACCCAAAATAACACCAGGCAATAAAATTCCGGACACTGTATATATAGAGAGTTGTTTTGATCCGGGTAGATCTATCCTGACATAGTTCTTAAATACGGAAGTGAGATTGCTAGAACGATGTTCATTGGCTTAAGCTGAGCGTCCATGTCACATATAGTCTGCTTTTCTTTCAGGCTATTCATTTTAAAATGTTTATGCAGTGCGTAGCACAATGTTGCATTCAAGGAGCAAGACTTTTTTTTATAAAAATGTTTAGGTTGCTGGTGGAGCGGGTCTGATGATTTAAAATCTGAAACCTGCAGTGAAATCAGAGCATCTACAAGATGCATTTTACAATTGATTATATATATATATATATATATATATATATATATATATACAGTATAGATCCTTAAATACGGACTATTTCAGCTGTCTGTTAATTTTGTATTCCGTATAGAGAGTGACAATATATGTTCCAGAACAGGTAAAATTAATTCCCCGAACAGAGCAGCACCAATTTTATGCCCCCTTACTATAATGTCGGGGCTTCCCGTCTCGCGGGTATCAAACAATATGAAAGAACAACAACTCAGAAGGTAACGTGTTAACAACAGCTTGGTCGCAGATAGACTGCCGTCGAAACATATATTTATTGAAGAGCGCACATACCTAAGGGTATATAACTCATAGAGTTATGTCCCTTTGATTGGGGACATCACATCCCTCCCCATCTTGGTGGGACAACTTGTCTTATTTTATTTATTTATTTATTTATTATTTCTTTTTATTTATTTATTTATTTTACATTATGTAGTCTTTGAATCTGGCTTGGGGCAGTCTTTCCCGAGATGGATTTCGTCTCGGTAACTGGTCAGCTATTTGTGTTTTGGGTATTTCCAGGTCTTCTGAGGTGTGTGAATTGTACTCACTTTCCCAGTCTGAATCAGAGTCACGGTTCTCATTCCTAGGTGTTATGCGTTTTAGCAAAGAAGAGTTTCTAGTCATTTTGTGATTTCCTCTCTGCACCGTTATCATACTTCCCTTCATTTTTGTAATGGTATATGGTTTAGGATTGTATGGTGTTGACAGTTTGTTTTGTCTCTTCTGCCTGACCAAAACCATATCACCCAGGCTGAGAGTTGTTGTTTTTGCCTTTCTATCAGCGTACCCCTTCATCTTCTCTTTTCCTTTGGAGTCATTTTCTTTTATTCTTTTATGTGTCGGCCCTGTTACTGGGCTTTCGATACCATTTGGTATTCCAATGTTCATTTTTCGGCCCGTACAAGCTTCAAATGGTGATATTTTAGTGGTGGTATGGGGGGTGGCTCTATATTGCCTTAGGAAATGTGGTAACTGGGTCTTCCAGTTGTGGCCTTCCACCGTGGCTGCAAGAATGTATTTTTTTAAAGTGCGCATAAAACGCTCTACTTCACCATTTGCCTCCGGCCATAGAGGTGTAATGCGTCTATGTTTGAAACCTGCTTGTGCCGCTAAGTCTTTAAAGTCTTGTCCTTGAAATGGTGGACCGTTATCAGATTTTAGAATGGTTGGATATCTTTGTCTAGCAAAGATCATGTTTAAACGGGGAATAACTGTACCCGCAGCTATTGAGGGTATTACCTCCACCTCAGGGAATCGGCTGTAATCGTCGATTATGACTAACGCATAGTCACCTGATGGGAACGGACCTGCAAAATCGACTGAGATTTCAGTCCATGGTGCAACTGGTAGTGGTGAGGAGTGTATGGGTTCGCGGCTCATGTGCCTTGGGTCTGAGGCTTGGCAGGGAATGCATCCGTGTACTGTTTCCTCCACCAGTCTATCGATTCCTGGGAACCATACTTTTTCCCTTATCAGTTGTTTGGTTTTGACCATGCCCTGGTGAGATTGATGGGCTAAATCGACGGATCTCTTCCTCAATTTTGAGGGAATTACAAGCCGGTGTCCTCGAAGGACGAGACCATTGTGTGTTGAAATTTCGTCCTTGAATAGGGAAAAACTTGACAGCTGGGGGTCATTCCATCTTTAACCGCACCCTTGACTTTTTGTAACTGGGGGTCCTGTTCTGTGGCTTGTTTGACTTCCTCAAGAGTTAAAGATTTTGGTATGATATTCTTAGCTATATATCTTATGTAGGCTTCTGCTACATTGTCTTTAGATGGTATGTGTTGTGGGTGACGACTCAGATAGTCCGCAGGGTTTTTGTCATCTTTCCCGGGACGGTATACCAGGTTGTACTGGTAGGGCATGAGACGAAGACGCCAGCGTTCCATTCTCGTTGTTGTCGGTTTGAGACTTTTCACAATCCCTAGAAGAGGTCGATGGTCGGTGGTGATTTCGAATCTCGCTCCATATAAGTAGAGATGATAATGCTCAGCTGCATATACCACGGCTAACATTTCTCTCTCAGTTTGAGAGTATCGTTGTTCTACATCTGTGAGGGCACGACTGGCATAACATAGCACCCTCCCATCTTGTGTCAGAACTGCACCTAATCCAACTGGGCTTGCATCTACCAGTATGTCGGTGTCTTTCTTCGGGTCAAAATACGCCATCACCTCAGCTCCAGTCAACACCTCCTTTAACTTGTTTGCAGCCGCTTCTTCTTCCTCTGTCCATCTCCAGTTTGTATCTTTTTTTGTGAGCCGTCTCAGTGGTTCACTAATAGTGGCATAATGTGGAATAAATCGAGCCACATACTGTGTCATGCCCAAGAATGATCTGACTTCACTGATGTTCCCTGGAGACTTGCATTTTGTAATAGCCGAGATTTTCTCTGGGTCAGGGGACACTCCATTCTCACTGAAAATGTGTCCGAAGAAAGTCAGTTTCCATACAGAAAAAAGGCATTTTTCTTTGTTCAGCTTGGCTCCTACTTCTTATAGACGTTTCAGGGTGCTCCTCAAACTGATGTCATGAGATGACTGGTCACGTGCATATATTATTATATCATCTGATAAGTTTTTCACTCCAGGGATGTCTCCGAGGAGGTCTGATATAGCTTTTTGAAATAGTTCTGAGGATGCATTCACACCAAAACTTAGTCGCTTGTAACGAAATAAACCTTCATGCGTGGCAAATGTCGTTATATATCTGCTGGGCTCCTCCAGTTCTAATTGATGATACGCATTAGAGAGGTCTAGTTTGCTGAAAACTGTACACCCATTTAAGTCCGCTATTAGGTCGTCTACGGTTGGCATTGGATGTTTAATCCGTTGAATGGCTTCATTTGCCTTTCTCATATCGACGCAAATTCGTACGCTACCATTTTTCTTGGGAACTACGACAATCGGGCTAACCCATGGGGTAGGTCCCGTGACTTCCTCAATCACATCCGTTTCCATGAGACGTTTGAGTTCTGTCTTCACATCTTTTCTCACATGGAAGGGTATCCTGCGGTGTCACTGAGTTACGGGGAAAACCGATGAGTCAATGTGGAGCTTAATGGTAACTCCAGAAATTTTTCCCATCTTTCCATCAAACAGTGCATGGAACTCGTCTTGAATTGGGACCGTCACATGGAACGTGAAGTTAAACGTTATCATTCCCAATGCTTCAGCAGAATTACTGCTCAAGAGGTTCTGCAGTCCAACTGAAGTATTTTCGCTGTCGACCACAAATATTTTAGCCTTACAGGATTTATCCCGAAATTTTATGCACGCATTGATAAATCCTCGGATGGGTATGGCATGTTTTGACCTGTATGCAAATATCCGGGTCGTTGTTTTGTTTACACGTGGTTTGTGTTTTAAATCATCATATACGTGTCCAGCAATTATGTTTACGCTAGCTCCCGTGTCTACCACAAACATTACAGGGGAATTATTCACAAGGGCGGTAACTTTTGGTGTCTTATTCGGATTATTGACAAGGGCAGTGACTCCTGGTGTCTTAGTTGGACGTGTAGATTTTACCGAGTAAATAGATTCGTCACTGGACGTATAGGGAGATATCGGAGGAGGATTGGTGAAACGAATTACTCTTACCGGCTTTGCTTTACATGCTCTTGCAAAGTGTTTTTTTTTGTGACAATTCATGCATTCTTTTCCTCGGGCTGGACAAGTCGGGTGTATAGCAGAATATCCACAATAGTGACATGTTTGCTGTCCGCCATCTTTTTTTTTGTCCACCTCGTGGTCTGTTCTTCTAGGTGTCATGGCGACTATTTTGCCGCGCTGTCCACAACAAATGTCTTTACTGTCGTTGACGTTGAAATTTTCATTATTTCTACGTGTGAGACGCGTGCGGTTCTCGTTGCTGTAAATAACTTGCAGTTCATTTCGTTCCATGTCTGCAGCACGCGTATCAGCAAGTTCTATTGCCCTAGCTTCGTCCAGGACTTGTTTCAGCGTAGAGTTGTCTCTTAGCGCCTTCCTTCTGACTTTAGAGGATGTGCACCCCTGCAAAATTTGGGCTAGGATCTCTCTGTCTTTATCTTCAAACTCGCACGTGGTGGCTAGAGTCCGTAGTCGGGCA
The DNA here is from genome assembly GCA_963556195.1 of Sepiola atlantica. NCBI lineage: Eukaryota > Metazoa > Mollusca > Cephalopoda > Sepiida > Sepiolidae > Sepiola > Sepiola atlantica. The sequence continues at coordinate 162,830,790 of OY744524.1, read as the reverse complement.
TGGTACTGATCTAGACTTTCGTCCATGTTTTGCATAGCCCGTCTAAATTTGAAAAGTTCATATGACATGTTTTTCTGCGGCGTGAAATGATCCGTTATCGATTTCTTCACAGTTTCATACTCTCCCGAAACTATAGAGCCGTCGTCCAAAATGTTTGTTGCACCTATGCCCTTTTGCTGGTCCGTGAAGTCATGGAAGATATCAAAGATTTCGTCTCCTGCGTAGTGAAGAAGTGTTGCTTTCTTCTTTTTGTCGTCGCAAATGTCCATAGCAATAAATAAATTTTCTAACCTGTCTATCCATTTTTTCCAGCGAACGGTAGTCGTGTTTTGGTCCGCATGTACGCTGAAACTTGGAAAAACTGGTAATCCAACGCTGGCCATTTTTTTTTTTTTTTTTTGTATTAATTCCGGAAAAAAAAAAAAGATTTATTTTTGTATTAAATTCCGAAATGTAACGTGAGCTCGTCACGAAATTCTCGTCGCCAGTATAATGTCGGGGCTTCCCGTCTCGCGGGTATCAAACAATATGAAAGAACAACAACTCAGAAGGTAACGTGTTTAACAACAGCTTGGTCGCAGATAGACTGCCGTCCAAACATATATTTATTGAAGAGCGCACATACCTAAGGGTATATAACTCATAGAGTTATGTCCCTTTGATTGGGGACATCACACTTACGAAGGTTAAAATCTAGATATAATGATACTAAACCTTATGTTTAGAATCCTTATTCTAAATATGATCAAAATCCATTACATGATTGTAAAAAAAAAGATTTAAGGTTTAAGATTAAAGGGATTTTAAGAAGAAATTGAAATTCAGAGAATTTTGTTTAATTGTAAGCCGCAAACTTCTATGAATCAAATTTAATGCAAATCTAAAATATTTGAATTTTCAAATTGAAGGTTATGTGCATAGTATGCCTCCTAAGAACCCTTTAAAATACTCCAAAGAATTCCAAATTTGGGGAATATTCATTAATTGATGTCTAATACCTATTGTTAAATTTTCACAGAAATTGGAGGTATCTGAAATTTTATGAAAGGCTTCCACCCCTCTTTGTTCTTTTTGCATAAAACTAAATTAAACTAAATATAGCTCACATTACCCACCCTTACGCTTGTCAGCTGTGTTCCAAAATACATAATGATCGGTTAATTAGTTTAGGAGTGAATTTTATACATACAAATATATAAACATATACACATACATAACTTGAGGGAGAGATTAAAATGGCTAATGGGAAGATGAAATAAAAAAAATTAAATTAAAATACAACTTATAGTTTCTATCTTTAGCTCGGTGACTTTAGAAACACAAAAGAAAAAAATAGCTATTTAAAATTTTTTTGATATAAATTCTGTTTTCTTCACTGAGGTTCATATACAAAGCATGTATTGACACCCTATATTGTCTTCGATTGTTTGTTTTTGTTTATCCTTTCTTTCACCATTCCGGTTTTCTGCATTGCCATCAGCCTTCATAAATGCCCATATACTTATATATATATATATATATATATATATATATATATATATATATATATATATATGGGAAAATGAAAAAGGAAAACCAAAAAATGGATGTTTTTTTTATGTGTACATCAACGTTTCGTCTTTATTTATAAGACTTCATCAGGATGAAATATAAAGAAAAATGTCATGCAAGTACAAACACATATAGGGTTGACATATTGGGAAAAAGGAAGAAAATAGTAGCCACTACTGGAGAAAACAGTAGGGTGAGCGTCCGTGCTCGAGTAGTGGCTACTATTTTCTTCGTTTTTCCCAATATGTCAACCCTCTATGTGTTTGTACTTGCATGACATTTTTCTTTATATTATCATCCTGATGAAGTCTTATAAATAAAGACGAAACGTTGATGTACACATAAAAAAACATCCATTTTTTGGTTTTCCTTTTTCATTTTCCCCATTACGTCGGATTACCTTCATCCTTCTCTTCCCATATATATATATATATATATATATATATATATAATGGATTAAATGAAAGAATAAAATGAGAAATTAATCAAACTTTATTACATATCAAAGTTCAACCAAAAAGTACTGTAAAGTCCTTAATCCATGGATTTTCAAAGAAAATCTTCTCCTCAGAGAACTATTACCGCAATGACATCACTGTGAATAAAAAAAATTTGCTTTGAAAATATAACGGCAAAAAACACACTTTTATGTTAACATACCCCATCAAGATACGGGCTGATTTGATGTTAACAATTATTTATAAATGAATATTATTTTCAAATTGACCCATATACACATGTGTTTCATGCTACCCTGTAATCATCAGTATGGGAGGAGACAATCCTTGTCGGTCACATGATTCGAACCCCAATATCAAAGTCACTCTTGTCTCAATAGTCGGAGCGCTAACCGATGTGGCCATCACGCATTGTCGTGGAAATGGGAGAGTAAATTAACGTCTAAATGCCAAATTCAGCAGACACATTAGCAAGTTGTCAACAGAACTCAATATATATATATATATATATATATATATATATATATATATATATATTAGCAGTATTCACCCAGCGTTGCTTGTGTGGAAATATATTGTTGGTCGGAATCATATTTACAATTTTTGCCTTGAAAGAAAAGTTAAAAATAACGTTTCAATATGAGGTCAAGTAATAAAAAAACTGTTAGCGTGGTGGTGTTTATTTTTTAAAAATATACTTTTTGACGCTACTTTAAAAAATAGAAACGAATTCGTTTTTAGTTAATTATTTTAAATCTTTAAAATACCCATAGAAATACTTGTTTAAATGTTTAATTTTATTTTTGTTTTATGAAACGAAGAAAATCTATTTAAGAAAAATGAATTTCGTTTCTTTATGTTCTAATACATTTCAGTTATTTTATGGACATAACCGATAATTGCCCCTAGTGACCTCAGGTGGAATCGAAGGAAAGTTTTAATGGTGTTTTTAGAACCTGTGAAAAATGTAACCTTTATTCAAACTTTTTTGAATCTTCTAACTGTTAACATATCGATTTTTTTAACTTTTAGAAGATAAAAGCATCTACTACTATATAAAATGATATTGGAAAGTTTCCAGACTGTATGTGCTATCACTGTACACAACCATTGATGCAGCTAACACATGTTGATACAGGGTTCGTCTGCAAATAAACTTAGCGTTCTCTATTTGTGTTCAATTATTTATGTGAAATTGTCAAACGTTGTGTTGAAATGGTTCTTTGATCTTTATAATGCCTGATAAATTCAAACAAGATGGCTGTATGAAGTTGTTTATGAAGCTCAGTAAGAATCTACTATGAAAACCTTCCAAAAGCTTAATTCTTTTAGCAAACAGTTTGTTTTTTTTTAATTTGAACACATGTTTTTGGTTGGCGCTCATGTTTCAAGGCCAGTTAAGTTGATTCAGGATAATGAGCATTCAGGGAAAATATGGAAAGAATTTGTGAACTTATTTGTGACAATTATCACCGAACTCTCTAACGTCTCTGTCACATGAATGGTGTGTGAATTAACAACAAGAAAAATTACCAAAAAATAGCGGCTTTATTAGACATTACAATGTTATTGCTACTGTAGCGTGCACGGCAGCCATCTTTGATTTATCAGCGTTCTTTTAAGAGTTCTGTTAAAGGGAAATAATCGTAGAAGTTTATCATTACATTGATATACTTTGCTTCGTTCACAGCCTTATTGTTGTACAAGCATTTCTTTATGAATATCAGACATTTATAAATCTCTGTATTGATAAAGCTATCAGACAGGATCTTGTGTGCCTGTGCCCATAACCTGTAGGTTGAGTGGAACAAGTTGCGTCATAGTTACTGATGTGGAATATAGAGTTGACAAGATCAGTTCAAATTTTAACGGTTTATTATGTTCACTTATAGTCTGGAAATTATTCCAGTTTCCTAATAACTCTTTAAGTAGTGAAAATCTCTTCATCACCGCAACGCTAATAGACTGACAATTCAGAATGAGGTCCAATATCATATAGTGGGCTAATGTCCGCCGGAACATCCGGGCCCACTCATCATTGTCGTGAAGGTAAGTTACCATCATGAACAGTGTTCTGCAATGGAGAAAAATAAGGGCAGAAAAAAGAAAACCAAAACAAAACAATAATTGTGATGAATTAACAAGGAAAATTATCACAGAATAGCGGATTTATTAGACATTAAAGTGATAGTATTTTATTGGTACTTTCTTTTATTATGTAAATTGCTGCAGATAAGGCATGAAGCCACTTGATGTAAAGAGCTAACAATAACGAAAGATGATTATCACAAAGACAGGAGATGTCTATCAGCCTTAGTCTTGAAAAGAACAAGGCTATAGGTAGGAGGGAGGCAGCCATCTTTGAGTTATTGAGTTCTTTTAAGAGTGCCATTAAATGGGGATAATCCTGAAAGTTAATCATAATAATGATATAATTTGCTACATTCACAAACTTATTGTGGTAGAATGAGGATCAGCTAATCGCTATAAGCAGTTCGTTATGAATTTCTGTATTGATAAAACTATCAGACAAGATCTTGTGTGTCTGTATTTCTTGCCTATACGTAACTTTGATAAATACATATTGACCTATTTGTTATTATTAACTATCTTTGTAGCATTGGACTACATTTAGTGAGACCTCAGATACAATACTGAGCGACTTTCCAAAGCACAACGGACTACATTTGGTGCCGTGACACCCAGGTTTTGACCCTGAATAACCTCCACGACTCATCGGGCCACAAGTTTACCAAAATATATTCATTATTAGAACCGATACGTCACAAATGAATACAAAATTGATTTTTTCTTACTTATTTATATACAACGAAAAAAAGGAAAGAAATGAAATAAAAAGCAAAATATAGTGTAACAACAAGAATTATCACAAAATAGCGGCTTTATTAGACATCAAAGTGAAAGAAACGTCCAGAAACGTCAAGCAGCCATCTTTAATGTGTCTTTCTTTAGACAGATTGAACTTTTTTTTTTCTTTTTTTAGAAGGGGAGAATTTCTCCCGAAATATCAAAAGATTTTCCACTATCCCGGATTTTATTAATATTAACAGTAAGTCTTATATTTAATAATATTTTATGTGAAAGGTTTATCTAAAACTAAATAGATAACTGTGAAGATTAATATCTCAAATATTGTCTTCGATTGTTTGTTTTTGTTTATCCTCTTTTTCACCATTCCGGTTTTCTGCATTGCCATCAACCTTCATAAATGCCCATATACTTTATATATATATATATATATATATATATATATATGTGTGTGTGTGTGTGTGTGTATGTATGTATGTATGTGTTAGAACAAATAGAAGAGATTGTTCTAACACATTCGTCAAATGTTTAACTGACTTTACAAACACTTTTTAATTTAATAAAAAAAACGCTCACGACTTATTCCCCAACCAAATATATAAAGAGATAAATACTAGATCACCCGTGAATCGGTGAGTCAGTATTTGTTATATTATTAAATATATAATTTCTTAACTTTAATATTGGTAAATCATTATGTTTTTACAAAATCAAAGGATTTTACGTAAGAATGCATTGTAATATCATAATAGACCATTTTTCTCTTTCCACATCTCTCTCATCTATTCCCCTCCCACTCGCTCTCCCTATCCCCCCTCTTCGACCGCTCTTTCCTTTCCGTTCACTCTCCCGTTTCTCTCTCTCTCTCTCTTTCTTTTAATTATGTACCTTTTTCCATTTATCTCACTACTTCTCTTATCATTTGCCCTTGTTAGAATCGGGTCGTGTTCCCGCCTATAAGCGAGTTCATAAAATCAAGCAATTGTTGCATGTAAAAACAGAGTAATAATTAACAAGCAAAAGGAGGTAGTTCAAATAAGGTTTATTGAACGTGTGTGTATGTGGGATGGTGACGTGGGTGGTGTATGTATGTGTGTCGATAGAAAACAGTTCTTGAAAAGAGTATGTGAAGAAATGAGTCCGGCGTGGGAAAGTCCTTGAAAACCGTATACAAAGAAAATGAGTTGAGAACTCTTACCATTGTTGAACACGTGTTGACGGAGCGCTGGTGTCTTAGCGTCGTTCAGCGAGGCCAATTGAATAGAGAAGAGAGTGATTTTCCGTTTACACCGGTTTTTATAATTAGAAGGGCAGATAACTCTGGTGTCGCTTTTCAGTGCCACCTGTTGGAGAAAAAGCGACACCTAACGGCCAACCAGTGCAATTATGCTTGAAAGGAGGAGGTAACTGCTACACCCTTTATTTTATTCGTCCTTCATCCCACCATCTAAAACATCTATGTACATATGAAAAGTGTGCACGGTGAAATGCCAGCAAGCTAACAACATCATAAGAGTTTTAGTAATAAATAGAAGTGAAAAAAGTGCATATAACCAACAATACAATTCTATGGTTTGTCTTTATAATCAAAAGACGTCATCAGAAATGCGTGAAAACATTTTTGGTTCGAAATTTACAACAAAAAAAAATGACATAGACGCAGAAAAAAGGGAGAAAAGAGGAAATAGAAGGACAAAGAATAAAACGAAAACAATCTCATACATTGGCGAAAAGCGACACACGCATGCAGTGAAAAAGATGAGGGGAAGATGTAAGGACATACTTATTTTTTACTTTTTTATTTTTGAGAAGAAACCGGAAATAAAACAATGCCAGCATGACGAGAAACAATTCACAGAAAAGCGGGAAATGTATTAAAAAAATTAAAAAATAAATAAAAATTTTATAAACAAAATTGTTCCCTCCAGGAACTGTTTTTGACATAGTGAAATGGCAAAACAATTATTCGACGGTAAGAAATAATTTTATCAGAGATTTAAAAAAAAAAAAAAATTGCATTGCGTCATTTAAAAAAAAGTTTCTCTTCCATTCTTTGACCCTTGATCATTTGTTGTTTGTTTTTTTTAATTTGTTTTGTTTTTCCATGACCTTAAAAGATAATTGGGTGAAAAATGCAGAAATATGTGCATCGTTTATGAAAACTAGTTTTGCAGAACGATGGCGTTGTTATTTGATTGAATGATCACTGAAATAGTTCGGCCAGTCTTGATGGGTCAATCTAGAAAAATGAACTTTTATGCTTTCATAGATAAAAAAAAAACGGTTTGGAGTAAATTTTTAGTCTTCTGCTGTGATTTGGTTGTCCTTATTTACTTGCCTCCCCACGAGGGCAAAATTAGATACAAAATCGTTTTTTTATGTGGGGGATATCTAGCACCTCAAAAAGGAGCACTTTGAATGCGGCAAAAATTTTAATTGCCCCAGTCAAGTAGGATCTCTCTTCCTTTGACCAAGGACAAAACATATACTACAGTTTTGGTGGCAGTTTTACAGAAAGAAGATGCTGGGAACTTTTGTTAAATTTTCTGTGTATCATTTGTATTATTCAGACTACTATTTTCATCTTGGTTGTTATTTTCACATTTCGGCTTCAGGTGCATCTTTTCGGACTCTGGAACTTATACGAAATTTCGAACTGAACCCTTTATTAAATACACGAGGGTAGATTGTTCTCGTTTTGTCAGCCATAACCAGATAGTAATGTTAATTGTAGTGTTATTCTTAGTTATTATCGGTTGTCGTAAGAATTGAATATTCAGTCCCCAGAAAACTGTCCACATGAAGCCGTGGCGTAACGACGAAGGTGTAGATTAACAATCAGTTCTATTTGACAGTCTTTTGTCACCAATGAAAGCTCTTTTAGATATTTGTGACAAAAATGCAATTTTCCTCCAAAAAGCTGACTCTGTCAGTTTCCTGCATTTATGTTCATATTCATTCATGCAAATCTTTTTGAAAAACTAAGGAACCAATTGTGAGAAAATCACAAGACTAAAAGTCTCTCCCTCTTAGACAAGGTCCAAAAAAGAGTCGCTAATCTAATAGATGCCTCACTATCCACCAAACTCAAGCCCATGTCCCATCGCCGCAATGTTGCATCCTTGTACTTCAATGGAATATACTCCGATGAACTTGCTGCTCTGGTGTCTCTTCAACGTAAATACACTCGACCAATCCGACAATCAGCTAAATCCCATTCATTCACTGTGGAGGTCCCCAGATGCCGAAGAGCTTTCTACTCTAATAGCTTTTTTCTTCGTGCTGCCGGCCTTTTGAACTCCCTCCCTGCTCTCTGTTTCCCCCGACCGTACCGACATGCAAAAATTTTAAACTAATGTGAACAAGCATCCTGCTGCACAGCTCCCAATTTAGGATGACCCCCCCCCCCCCCCCCCCCAAAAAAAAAACTTTCACTCTAATCCTCAGTAGCCCCTTACGTCTACAGTGGCGACTTGCCTTGTTTGGGGGTGAACTAAGTTACAAAAAAAAAAAATAATTTTTAATCTTATATAGCTCGGGAGAGATGGTGTCTCCGAATTGACCCCTTTGTAATCATTTACTTACAAAAAGTCACTCAAAAAATGAATTCCTCATTTGACTCAAAACCATACCGTCTCTTCTCACCGGCATAGCATGTGTGTGTTCCTATTCTCGGAAGATTAAGTTATGTCATTAGCTGAAACAAAGGTCGTGAGATACTTCTCACATTAATTATAATTATTCAATTAATTAATTCAACATAGGATCTTCTAAAAGCTGAATGATTTATTCATGATCGTCCATAAGCAGCAAAGTCAAAATGAAGAGAGAGAGAGACTCTAATTACTTATTTTACAAGCGCATGTCTTACTTATTATCGTTTCGTTAGACCATCTTAGAAACAAGTCTTGCCAATCCAAGCTTCCACACAAGACTCTCTAAATCGTATGTCTGACGTCATTTCTGACTAATTATTATCACTTCATTTCTCATGAACATCAGTTTATTTCCAGGAAGGGTTGACCCCGTAACCTCCACATGATCTTTGTCTAGATCAGGGGTGGGCAACCTTTTCAGAGTGAGGGCCAGATGAGACTTTTGGAAGGAGATCGCGGGCCGGAGTGAAAAACGAAATCTCAGAATTACTATATTTTGTTTACATGAATAAATTGTACAAAAATTGCAATGAACACTCTACAAATCTGATATTTTTTCTCAAGAGACTTCTGTATATAATGTTATAAAAGGCGCCGACGAAGAGCCATTTTGGAATCATAAAAAATAATGACGGGGAAGTAGCAAGTTGATCAAGCATTCGTTTTGACACACCTCACATAGGTTCTATGTTTCATGCCCTTTTCTCATCTCTCGTTTCCCCTTTGCCTCTCTCTTTCTCTTTTTATCTCTTAATAGTTAAAGAAAAATTAAATATACATGCATCATCGCTCGCTGATATTTATACATTTTTATGCCACTGTAAATCTTAATTGAAACCTACTTTTACGTCTATGTCACAAAATGATATGAGTTTTACTGGAAGGTCGGCGGGCCGGATTGCAATAATAAAGCATAGCAGGGTGGTGGGCCGGACGCTAAGCCTTCACGGGCCGGATGTGGCCTGCGGGCCGGAGGTTGCCCACCCCTGGTCTAGAACATGTCCTGTTTACGATATCATGCCAGATTTGTCTGAACAAATATATTTTAACTAATATTTATACTAGTGACATATTCTCCAATATTTAACAAATACACAGTGACAAAACCTTCTAAGTTCTTTCCGATTAACATCAGGACCGATAAAATACATTAAGTTACTTTTTTAACCACAATTAATTACATAGATGGAAAATAAAATTGAAATATCCTGAAAGATAATACTGATTTTGACCTGGGTACAATATATGCATTCATATGGATAATAGTAAATATTCGGATGGAAGTTTCAAAATCTGTAGCCATATGGTCACGCAGTAAAACTCAATTCATTCTTCTTTAATTTGGATTGCTCTGATAACTAAACAGTCGGTGCCTCTCAAAGAAATGCCAAATGCCATTAAACAAAATCAAAGATTTTAATGGTGGAACATTGAATTTTTTCCTATTTACGTGACCAGTATAGCTTCGTACGCAAAATCTACATACAAAAATTAGTTTAGTCAATCATTTTCACAATCATTTTCAACCTAAGTAGGTCCGTGTTAGGAAAAAATTAAATTTCGTTTTCATTTGATCTTATCGATTTTTATATTTAAGGCCCTCACCTGTTTCTGCTCTGATTATTGATGCCAAAGAGGAAGTCAGTGGATATAACTCTCTCTTAGTCAAAACTACTCTTACTGCAGCCCATTACACCATAAAGAAAAATATGGAAGAAATCTAATTATTACATTGAGCATTCGCTAACTTCTGCTGTATCACTAAACCAACCTGACAACAACTTGCTAATAAACAAAAATTATAACAAAAATAGTTCTTCCAATTATTAAAAATAAAAACAACCAAATATGTTTCTTCCAGAACAGAAACTAGCTAACAATGCTCATTGTTCGACTCCACTATTTAAAAGGTCACGTTCTCTTTTTTCATGTATTTGCTTTAAAATTAACATGATGTTTCAGCTCCATGTGTGCATATAGAAGATGACAGCTGCTTTTTCTTCTTACTTTCTGTGAAAACATCTAGTTTGTTTACACACCAAATTATTTCCTTTAAATCTAGATTTCTAATAATATTTTCCCATGTTACATTTCACTTACTTCCCTTCATGTAACGTTTCCCTTACAATTATCTCATACACGATTTACTTTCAGGAATCGTTTCAAGCAACATCTAATGTTAGGTGCAAACAAAAGTATGTCTGCCGTCGACTGCACTATTTAAATACGTCACATGCTTTTTTTATTTCCTTTGAGATTCCTTTCATAACATAAACATTAGACTGTAGCAGTTACATGACGAAAGATCTATTTTCTCTTGTATGTACACGCAATCTCTTGCGTAGCAATAAGTTATGATTCGGTTGACAAAAACAGGCACATCTAAACTCACGTAGTGATACACAGGCGATTAGCGCATCATGGCGTATGGTCACTCACAACTTTTCCTAATTTCTGCCCAAAGCTTGATTTGTGCCAAATATAATGAGTTTGAGTCGAGATGCCAACGGGAACAGATACGACTCACCTCTCGCTGTAACATTCGGTGGGAGGCGAATTAAAAGATTTTGACAATTAAAATACATTCCTACTATAATACGTGCCTGCCAAGCCAACTTGATTACGTTCCTGCATTCCTGTGTTCCTGTTAAATAAAGATTGATTTATATTATTGTAGAGAAGACGTTGGAATTTTATTTCGAACTCTGGTGACCCTTTTCTTATTAAATTCAAGTCAGATACATACAAACACTGCTGAATCGGCAAAATGTGACTCGCTTCTCACCGTAACTTCAACAAGAGGCAAATTAAAATACCTAGACAATTAAAAGACATTTCTTCTCTAATGCATACAGACACGACCGAATCAGCAAAATGGCTATCTTCCATCTCGACATTCAACATACACTAACCACTCTACAAAACTATTTCTTTTTTTTTTACCTTATTTTTACATCAATACGAAGTGAAGTGATTTCCTTTTTATTCCATTTCATAAGCGGCCTTCGAAATCAATTATTCACTTACTAATTATTGATAGTTGATTCATCTTATGGTAAGTCTTACTTTTCAAAGATGTGTTACATATTATTCATTTTCTTATTTTCTTCATAGACAGTTGACTTAATTTTCATTTTCATATATTAAATAACATTGTTTGCATCATAAACAATTCATTATATTTCAACATGCATATATTCTCTTAACTATGCTGCTATTTAAATACTAGCCCACAATGCTGCTGTTTCTACATTTACTGATGAGTTCGGCTATAAAACTTAATTTTCAACTACTTCTTAGGCCGGCTATGATAGCTCAGTCATTTGAGCATTAGCCTGAAAAACTAAAGGTCCTTGGTTCTATCACGGGTATGGGCATCTAATATTTGTTTCTCTTTTTATTTTTTTTTATTCATCGCATATTTACTGACTCCAACGATGCAATAACATATTTTCTCTTCATCCTATTTACAACAATTACTTAATACAAAGTCCACCAATATGCATTTCGGCTTATTCAAAAACAAGTCTGTCATTTCAGTACGTATATATAGACCTGTTTTTCATGACTTAGACATTGCTTCATTTTCACTATTAGAAAATTATTTTTCTTGATATCTTACAAAACTGTTATAATTGTGGTAGTAAGACTCTGAACGTTACCAACACGTAGTTCAGCCACGAATGTAAAATGTGCACAGGTTGAAAACCCGATGAAAGGAAATCAACCCGTACTCCATAAAATGAATACACATCCTATCACAAATTATAAACATATATACAAACAACCAAGACAAAATTAACAGTACATAACAAGTATTTATTTATTTAAAAGAGGCTGGTTTTTGTTATTCTGAGAAGTCGATCAGAATTAAAAGTTCATTTGTAGCAATTAAGAAGACTTATAGCCTTTATGAAAAGGAAAATAGGAAAGTTCTTTTTTCTGACACCAAAGTTATAATTGTGTCGAAAGCCAAATGTTATAATTGTTAAACTTATTTTCATGTGTTCCTGCGCGGGTACATTTCTCTTTTGTGAAGAGACCGTAACTAGTTCAGATATATCAATTAAAAAAGCTTATGGCCTTTATGAAAATGAAAATAGGAAAGTTCTTTTTTCTTATGAAATTCGAGGAAAACAAACGAGAAATCCAATTATAAACAATATGAAAGCTTGATTTAGGACGAATTAATATGGTAATTCTTTTTTTGTTGTTTTTTTTTGTCCTTATGTGTAAACACATACCTTTTTTGTTTTGACGGCGGAGAGAAAGATATTTTATAGAATTTTGGATTCTGTGGTTCGTTTTTAACAAGCTGGTTTAGGGTCCTGAGATATACGTAATCTCGACGTTGGAGAGGTCAGTTGATCGACTGGTCGGTCGTAATCAATTTTGTTGAAGCAGGGTTTTCCTTAGGTGTCCGGTAGACAGCCGTATTAAATGTTGCTGTACTTACGCGTTAATTTTCAAATTCCTATTTTAAAAAATGTTGTTTTGATTTTGCGTGCGGGGATAAATTGTCTGAATATGACGGCTGGGTGAGCGGTCGATTTTCAGAGGCGTCCTCTCTTAACGCAGGTCCGGGACGGTCTCCGGTGCGGGGATAAATTGTCTGAATATGACGGCTGGGTGAGCGGTCGATTTTCAGAGGTGTCCTCTCTTAACGCTCGAAGCTCGACTCCTCTCCGGGCCGAGGCCCGTCTCCTCAGAGACGTCCTCTCCTGATGCTCCCAGAAGCTCGACTCCCCGTGTTTCCTCTCGCTTCGATTTTCCCGCTCTCCTGTATAGCAGCAGCATTCCCTCATTTGATTGGTTGAGTCTTTCGCCCATGTCAATGTGTGGGCTGACTCATGCAAGTCCGTCTGCCAAGCATCCTGTTGACCCATTTTTGATAAACGTCGCCGTCTGCACCCCCTTTCTGTAATGGTAGGGGAACATGTGCCGACAAGTCCCCTGCTCCCCTTTTTATGCCTGATGGGGCAAAATATGTAGATATAACAAAAACAAAATGCATTTTGCCTTATTTTAAAATAATTCAGCAATTGTAATCTTTGACATGAATTTAAAAGCATTTTAATTTAACTTTTAAAACCTGAATAATAAAAAGAAATTTACATCGAAGACTCCTGGGCAGCGCCGGATATGGACAGCAAGTTATTATTATTATTATTATTATTATTATTATTATTATTATTATTATTATTATTATTATTATTATTAATACAGGAACTTCAATCATTATTATGATGTTTACAGGTGGAATGTTATTATTATGCAAGTCACGAGTCGTCTAGATAAAGAATCTTCCCCCCCCCCTCTCTTTCTCTCTGATTTGATGGACGACGTTTATTTAACGCCTACCCACAATAGGAGTATATGACACAAGGTCGGAAAGTGGGATTTGAAAAGCCAGCGCCCGAGAAGGTGAGCACTCTGGCCATTAAAATTTGATGGACGACGTCATCCTTTGGCGATATGTGCCTGGTTATACCATCTTTGTTTTAATGGATGACGTCATCCTTTAGTGACGATGTCATCAAATGTGCATTGGAACAAGCAAACAAAATAACAGATTAACAAACAAGATAACAATATCTGCTGAGTTTTTGGTAGTATATAGATATTTTGATTTGAGAATTATTGATACTGATGTGGAAACCATTATTGATCAGAGTTTGTGAATAAAGTTCAAGAACAAATGTCAGTAGTTATTATTCTCTGGTGAGATGCATGCTGCGCTAAGCTTCTCTTCAAAAAAAAACTTTCTCTTTCTCCTCTCTCTCTCTCTCTCTCTCTCTCTCTCCTTCTCTCTCTCTCTCTCTCCTTCTCTCTCTCTCTCTCTCTCTTCCTCTTCCTTCCTCTTTTTCTAGGCTGATTTCATTGTTACTTTGGCCTCTGTCAATGTTGAATTAACCTACTGAAAAACTGGTAGCCTTTTATATACATTAATTTTCATATGTGTAATATATTGAGACAAAAGCTGATGTCAGTAATTAAGAGAGAGCACACAGAGTACACATGTGGATGTTTTAATCGTATTTTATAAGTATGAATGCTATAGTAGCTGTGGTTTAAAAAGAGGAAGAAGTCTCTTTCTTTTCTCTGGTGTGACATCATTAAAGTGTCCTATAATAAATGGAGATAACTTATAACTGAGATAACTGACCATAAAAGAGACAGCATATAATATTATAGCCTGCACTTGTGTTTTTTTTCAGATTTAAAATGTCTGACAAAAGATGCAAGGCAGCATGGCATTTTAGAATCGGATAAGTGACTAGAATATTCATTGCAATTGTTTTAATATTAATATTCCATTAAGTAAAGATTTTTTTAATGCTAATTTATATTGGATGTTTAACTATTGTTTGGATACTGATATAGTTAAAATGGCAGGAATTCTTTTTATTAGCGGTTTATTTTGTATACTTAGGTAACGAATGTAGAGTGATGAAATTCTTAATACATCCAGGAATGATCTATTAAAAATAATGAATAAATGAAAAATGGTGACTAAAATAAAGTTGTCGGTGAACTTTCAAAATAATATTATTAGAAATTTTGACGTTCATATCATTACAACAGGCATATATTTTCTTAACTATGCTGCTATTAAAACTAGACCAGCCTGCAATGCTGCTGCTGCTTCTACAATCACTGATGAGTTCAGCTAAAAAATTTCATTTTCAACTACTTCTTAGGCCAGTTATGATAGCTCAGTCATTTGAGCATTAGACTGAAAAACTAAAGGTCCATGGTTCTATCACGGGTTTGGTCATCCAATATTTGTTTCTTCTTTTTTTTTTCATCACATATTTACTGACTTCAACGATGCAATAACATATTTTCTTCTTCATCCTATTTACAATAATTACTTGATACAAAGTCAACCAATATGCATTTCGGCTTATTCGAAAATAAGTCTGTCATTTCAATAAATATATACACACCTGTTTTTACGTGACTTAAACATTACTATTCGATAATTACGTTTTTTTATATCTTACCCCACCAAAATAATAAAAACGAAACATTAAAAATATTTTGTCTCATGTGAGAAATTCAATAAGATTTAGATAAATGTTTAATATCTGTATGTATTCTTGTATAGTACTGAGTGTTCGTCTCCTAAGATTGCGAACAAATTACAATTAGATAGAAATTAAAATCCTAGGGTTCTTTGGATATGTGCTCTCAATATCACAGTGGCCCCATGGCATCTCTCTGTCCAAAACTAAAGATACAGGATGACCCAAATTAAATGCCATCCACACATGAAATCTAGGGATAGGTTTTGCTTCAGGCTTTTCAGATCAGCCCTGATTACCTCTACATGGGTCTTATCCGAGTGCCCCCTTCCTCATCTACCAGGAGCCACAACCCTGGTATATATCGATGGATCCACCCACTACTGTGGATTCACAGATGTCAAACCACAGTCTATATGATTTCAAACAGAATAGAATGCTAGTACAGTGTGACCGATTGTGAATTTTATTAACGATTTCATGGGTAGCATTTTTTCTTCCCCCCCCCCCCGAAAAAAATGCTACCCATGAAATCGTTAATAAAATTCACAATGCTTTCTGCAATCTAACCAAATAAACTTCAGTCTATGCCTGACTTGTCCACCAAGTGTCAGCCATGAATGTTTAACAGTCTTTCTTGTTTTATTACTGTTCAAGCGCACATGGATACAACTAATTTGGGCTGTAATGGCCCTTTTCAGTTTAAAAATAGTCTGGAAATTGTCTTGAGATAACTCCACAGATAAGAATCTAGGGTGTTATGGTCCGGTGAGTGTGAAACCGATTTATGATCACACCCCCTACTGATGAGACAATATCCAAAGTGTTCTTATATATTATTGAACGACCATAAAACAAAGACTGTTCTGCATTCATGAGCAAATAGGCAAATATTGCTGTCATTATTTTTCTTGAAAAAATCGATCAGAAACTGTGATCGATGGTTAGAATTAATATTTACATTAATCATGTATTGGTGAACCTAAGAACACACTGGTCTGTCCCAAGGTGCTGAAAACATTCCTCAAATCGTCAAAATATACAATTTTTCGAAAATTATCTAAAAATCAATTGATTTGAGAGTTTAATTCTTTTCGAAAATCGACCAAAAAATTGTGATCAATGTTTGTTTAGATTATTTAGCCATGGTGATCACAGGGGGGAGACAGCCTATGCTTTACTTATTTAAGTTGTGATGATCACAAGGGGAGACAACCTATGCTTTACTTATTTAAGTTGTGATGATCACAAGGGGAGACAACCTATGCTTTACTTATTTAAGTTGTGATGATCACAAGGGGAGACAACTTATGCTTTACTTATTTAAGTTGTGATGATCACTAGGGGAGACAACCTATGCTTTACCTATTCAAGTCGTGGTGGTCACAAGAGGAAACAACCTATGCTTTACTTATTTCAAGTCGTGGTGATCGCAGGAGACACATATGGTTTACTTGTTCTTTGTTTGGAATTTCAATCAGGCTTTCTGTTATTTTGGTTATAATGACCTTATCAAACAGAAAATAAAAATAAAGAACTCTGTCAAAATACTCTTTATTCTTTTTAGGTCAGTATCTGCTGATGAATCCTAGTTTGACCCCTAAAAGCACAAAACTGACACATGGAGCGAAAAGCTAACCGACAGGCAGTTGAAACTGGAGGGAGGACATTATACAAGGTGGGGAGGGGTTATCATTTCAACTATTATCTACAGTTAATTTGAATGCTATTTTAATTTGTTACATACATTTTCTTATGGTGTCAACACGATAAAAACTATTTTCTATTATTTGTGGTTATTGAGATTGTTGCATCTAGAAACATATGGAAACTGGAGGAGGGGGTAATTGGTGCTGTCTGGGTTAAAATGCTTTCTGAGGTTATCACCAATAAAATATGTAACTAACGGTTATAATAAAACATTACTATAATACAAGAATCGGCAACATCTGGCCTGTTAGCTAATGTCAGCATTTTGCTATAGGGACGGTTTTCTTTAATCCACACAAATAAAAGTCTCTTCACTATATGCCACCATGTTAATTAAAAACAGTATGAGCCCCACCCCCTCCGCGTTGTCCTTCCTTCGTTTTTCTGTTTCTCCTTTCCCTTTATCTCTCATCGCTATGTCAATGTTTGAGAAAGTCTTTTAATAATAAAAACAAAACGTTATAAATGTTTTGTTTAACCGATTTTTCCATTCATCCATCTCTCGCTCCCTCTCTTTCATACATATATATATATATATATATATATATATATATATATATATATATATATATATATATATATATATTGTAGTTTGCTTGAAGCATTGTTTAGTGTGTATATATGAAGGTAATTTATAGAAGGCAACACAATGCAGAGGTGTAACGAATAGACAGAAACTAAAGCAAATTAAGACATATAATGCAGTTTCCACCTTTTTATTAATACAATATATATATATATATATATATATATATATATATATATATATACATATAAATTTAGGAAAGTACATTTTTTTAAGCATCTTAGAATTTAAAACGTAAAGAAAGAGGCAAAATGCCTTCAGAAAAACATTTGTTAGATGCGTATATTATTTTATTTAAATCAAAACAAATATTTTCATTTTGCCTTTTTTTTTTACTAATATTTCACTCGATATAACGAGCATCATCAGAGCCTTAAACAAAAAAAAAGGTATTAACCTTTTTTTCATATGAATCCTTCTTGGTGGTGATGAAAGATTGGCGCCAGGATGTTGGATGGACTAACGGTGAAACTAGACGTACCCCTGACCCGTTGGATCACAACCACTATCACTATTTATTCTACTTTGATTTCATTAAAAAATTCATAGACTGTGAAATATCTTTTAAGACATTGTTTTTGCATAACTAAAAATAAGTATCTTTACTTCTATATTATTATTATTATTATTATTATTATTATTATTATTATTATTATTATTATTATTATTATTACTATATATTAGTAAAGAGGCTTATTAGTTTGCCATTTTATTTGCATACATGTTTGTAGTGTGTGCAGACACACGTATGCAAGTTACGTGATAACCTTGAACAATGAGAGTTACTTTCTAAATGCTCACAGATTCAGTAAGAAATATTAGAGAGTGGTTGAATCAATGTAGAGTGAGTGTAAGGATGTTAATTCATGTCGGTCGGAGGGCTCGAATCCGGTTTCAAAGTCGCCACTGACTCATAGCCTGGTGTCTTCCCCCTCGGCCACAACCAATTAGCATGGAAATTAGGAGAAATTAAACTCTATAATGCCAAATCAGCGGGCGATACAGTGAACAGAAAAAACAGCATTCAACAACAATAATATATGTATATTTTAGCTGTGAGGATTTAAGAGTGAGCTTACGAAATATCCACAAATGTATGACCTGTGGACATGGGAAAAGTGACGTAAAATTAATAGAAGTATCGCTCCATAAAAGTTGATCTAGAAATTATAGCATAAGTTTGTGTCTGTCAACGAATATATATAAATATATAAAATCATATCATATAAAATTCAGTTAAGAGCTCAAATAAAATTTAACATGGTTAAAAATAACTGTCATTCTTTAGTCGTTAGAAAAAAAGAAATGTTCTTTTTCAGGGTGGAATATGTTAATATGTCAGATGACCAATGAGTTACTTCCCTTGAATTGGAATACACAGGAAGTGGAGACTATTTAAAGCAGAGATGCTTACTGTTTAGGGTTCCTATTTACTTGCCTCCACACGATGACAGAGTTAGACATAAGGTCGGTTTTTAATGTGGGGAAAATCCAACTTCTCAAAAAATGAACATTCTGGATTGGGACAAAAATTTAAATTGCTTCAGTCTAGAAAGATTTCTCCTTTGCTGACCGAAGACAGAAAAGATGAAGTGTAGTATCATAACAGCCAAAAGGTCAAGGAATAGTGGGTTTGAAGTATGTGGATCAGTAAATGTCTGTGGAAGCAGTAGGAAATATTAGCATTTGGTAGCAGAGGATAGTTTCGACCTAAATAGTCTCCACATCCATATCCATTCAAGGAAAGTGACATATTTGTCATCTGACATATTAACAATCTCCCTTTTTTATCAATTAAGCAGCACATTGTTCGCAGATTGTATGGAAACCAGCATTTTTGTAATTATAAATAACTATCTGTATCTACATAGCTTTGTTTTATAATACATCTTCCTATTCCCGTAGCATCTTTCCAGGAACTGCAGGCTTGTGGAACTCTCTTCCTGCTGACTGTTTTCCTCCTACCTACAGCATTAGTCTTTTCATCTCCTGCCTTTGCGTTATTCATATTTCGTTTTTTTTAGCTCTTTACATCAAGTGGCTTCATGCCTTGTCTTGAATGACTTCCATTAAAAAAAAGAAGAGTTTTTGCTTGCATTTTGCTTTTTACAAAAGATGAACAAAAGTGAAACTGAAAGTCTAATAGGTTAATTAAGTTCCTTTAAGAAACAAATCTATACATATAAAGCTGAACTATTTATCGCACTGTCATTGAATTATTTATTTGCAGAAAATATAAAAAAATTGCATTCAAAACAAATTAGGCACAAGGCCATCAAAAGTGTGGTGAAAATGGGTGTCGTTGGTCACCCTTAGTCTAAAGTGATAAAAAGGTCTATCCTACTCTTAACTAGAATCATCTCAGTCACCACAATACCACATTTACTCTAGGGGCCGTCCTACTTGGTTTGAAATTTTATGTTGCACTGACATTGATATTAAAGGCCCACTTTTCTATTTAAACAGTAAAATCAACTCAGGCGTGGATATACAAGCGACTTCAAAAAAGATAACTGAATTTGCATATTCCTTTAAAAAACAAACTCTAATTAATTCACTATTCGTTTTTTTTGGATGATTTTTGGTTTCATTTAGCTATTACGCGCAGTCCTATTCATGCACCTTTTCTACACTGTCCCGAATTGCGTAGCATTTGGGGTGAAAAAGTGCTAACACACACACACCCACACACACACACACATGTGTATATATTCATATACATATATTTCTATGGACAGGATAATCTCCTACACTAATCAACGTATCATTATAAATTTTGGAATATATATTCTCGGCGACCCAGTGAATAACATGGGCACATTACTTTTTTTGTAAACGTTACCATTTAGGGGGTGCCCCCAAACTCGCCCCGCCCTCCCCCCCAAAAAACTTTTCAAATAAGTTATATACAAAAAATTTAATAGAAAACATCAAATTTTGAGTTATATTAAGTAATACATTTTTAAAAGGATCGGTGCACACGCGTGAGCATCAATAACATGTATGTGCTTTGAAAAATCGTAAACTATTGCACGTATCATTATGAATTATGGAATAGGTATTCTAGTCAATAGGGTGAGTAACGTGGGTACATTATTTATTTTTGTAAACTTTACCATTTAGGGGGGGGGCGAAACTACCATATTCCCAAAGAAAAAAGCATTAACATTTCAAACTAATGCTATATTTATTGCTTATACCCGTCCTGGGACAGGTATTCTACTAGTATAAAATAAAAAAAATATGAACTGACGCAAATAAATTTTACTAATCAATCTAAGGAAGCAATCCATATTATCTGCTTAGAAACTAAAGAGTTGCATCCCTTTTTCCAAACTAAATTTGATTTAGAGCAGATTAAAAAGTTTTAAAAAATATTGAAAATAAATAATAATAATAATAATAATATATATATATATATATATATATATATATATATATATATATATATATATATATATATATATATATATATATATATATATATAGTCTTGGAAGTTTCTCAACCATTAAAACTATATTTAAAAATTAAAAAAATAAATTTAAAAAACTTAAGTCCCAAGTCGTTCAGTGGAAAATTACTCATGTAAGTAAATTTAACTTTTTCAGTTATTATATTAGTTTGCTTCTAACATTATTTCATCAGTTGTTTACCATGAAAAACTGTTTAAGTTAAAAAAAGAAAAAACTCAAACCAAAATTTTACGCCTTTGCACTATAATTAATTTCGTCCAGATGGGCTCGTTAGGTGCTAATTGGCTTGCTTTTCGCTCATATACTGAGACGATGAGACACTTATACCGTATTTGGGGAGAGAAAATGTTTACGATTCCGATAGGGAAGAGTAAGTTCAAGGAGGCAACAGTACCCAATCTAACCCCTAGCGACATGTTATCTCTCTCTAAACATGTTTTAGACATCAACATGTTTTAGAGTTGACCTGACTTAGAACCTGTTTCTATTTATAAGCGTGACGCTGTTGAGATCTAACGTATTAAACCACCTTGATTGAAATAGAGTTTAAAAGAATTTTATATATATATATATATATATATATATATATATATATATATATATATAATCTAATATCTTCTATGTAAAGAAAATATTCATCCCAGTCTCAAAGATAGGTAAACTAGAGACATTTTTCAATGATTACCTGAAAACTTGAAAACAGTTTGCATCATTAAAATTTCTTTTATCATCACGCTATCAGATAAACAATTATTTTAGTTTTCAATAAATAAAAGTCAAATAATTGTAAGAAATGCATAAGCTAATATTTATTGAAAACAAAAATAATGTGTTTTCAATAAATATTAATCTATTCATTTCTCAAGCTAAAAGAGAATTTTCTTTTATTAATGACGTAATCTGATTTGTATAGCATTTTGCCAATCTTCTGAAGCGAAATACATAATATGTGTGTAAAGAACATGGTGCAATGGTTAAAAAGGAAAAAATTGCTAGTCAGAATCAAATATCAATCTGTCAGATGTGATGCTATTTATGTCTAAAGTTGAAAATTTTGTCGACTTAAGTTTATATATTACATGACGACGTTAATTATCTGATATTATTCTTTCAGATTCTTTTTACTAGTACATTTTTTATTTCTTTCATTTATCTTTTCCTTCCTTCCTTGTTATGAAATAGCCATTAATGTCGACTTACCATACACTTACTTGTTTCTCTCTTCCGGCCGGTAAGAAAAGAGAACATTTATTAGTAGGAGCAATAGTATTTTATGATGAAAATGAAGTTAATTTATTGTTTTTGCATTGTTATTCTATTAAAATGAGTAGCTAATTGTATTTTTTAATTATTATTATTATTATTATTATTATTATTATTATTATTATTATTATTATTATTATTATTATTATTATTATTATTGCTGTTTTTTGCTTAAATTTAAATAACATTATTTTAAGTTAAATGGAATACAAATGAAACATCTTTATTTGTTCCCCCTCTCCTCAACTCATTAATACATGATTCAACTCGCAAAAACAAAATGGTTGTTGACTCGTGATCTAATAATTGCCTCCTGATCTAATAATTGACCCCTGATCTAATAATTGACTCCTGATCTAATAGAAATACTTTTTTATTTGTACAATTGAAGGAAAGCAAATGATATTGTAAGAATATATCATAATCATCAATATCATCATCTTGACCACTATTATCATCA
The DNA here is from genome assembly GCA_963556195.1 of Sepiola atlantica. NCBI lineage: Eukaryota > Metazoa > Mollusca > Cephalopoda > Sepiida > Sepiolidae > Sepiola > Sepiola atlantica. Next base: position 162,807,775 of record OY744524.1, on the reverse strand, counting down.
TCACTGTATACTCGTTAACCTTATTAACATGATGCTGTTAACAACAGATCTCCATTCATTTGTGCCGGAACACCTAACTTCGAGGATACTGATGGTTTTGTTCATGTCGTTTTCAGGGGAAAGTCTTTTATTACTTGGTCAAGCCATGCCATCTTCAGTCGTCTTGATGGTCTTTTGCTAATAGGGGGTGGGATGTAATGGGAGACAATTTCAGATTCATGCGAGTAGTATTTTTTTGTGTTCATTTATACATAAATAACACTAAACAATCAAACATTTTGAAAATTTTGCAAAATTCAGAAGGTGCAGGCCACTAGTTTTTGGCTATTTTACATTCATGAAAACCTTTTCCTAGCCTGAAAATTGTCCTAAATTAAAGTACTATATCAGATTTAACCATCTATATCCATTCATAGCTTTTGAGGATGTTTTAGGACCTGCAATGTCGCATGAAACCACTTTTTCACCGAAAAATGATGGATTTTGAGTCCTGTGGAGCCCTAACGGCTATTTTTGGCCTGCACCTTCTGAATTTTGCAAAATTTTCAAAATGTTTGATTGTTTAGTGTTATTTATGTATAAATGAACACAAAAAAATACTACTCGCATGAATCTGAAATTTTCACCCATTACGTCCCAACCCTATTGCTAGGCTTTATAAAGGCCTGAAGCGCTTGAGGTGCAGATGTTTCTGATGGCAATCTCATTAAGTGGCCAAACCATGACAGTCTTCGTTTAAGTATAACATGGTTTTGCGTTGGCGTGAATAATATATAGGTAAATACTTTAATAATACTTTATGTCGAACAAGAAGAAAACCTGTCTCAGGACAGATATTCTGCTAGTTAATAATAAAATTAATTCGCCAAACAGAACACTTAGGGAACACTTTTATGTTCCTTACGGAAATTAAAATCAAGATATATATGCTACTAAACCTAATGGCTAGATTCCTTATTCCAATTTTGATTAAAATCCACAGAGGTGTTGTATGTATTCTCACCTGCCATTTTGGTCCTTTGCTCCCACCACCTGAATATTTTTGTATTTGTCTTTGCAACCATGCTTTCTTCCTGAGGAACTTTCAATAAATTAATGAGGTGAAATATCGAACCACCACACACGTGTTCGTGATTTTTTTGTGTTCTTTATATGTGTGTATTCCTATTTTTACATTTTAATTTGCATAAATATATATATATATATATATATATATATATATATATATTCCACTCTCTCTCTCAGTGTGGGCTAAAGCGTCGGAATTTGAGTTAAAAACATGACTCGTGTTCCGGGGTTCGAGTCCTGCGACCGGTATGAATAATCATCTCTACACTGACGATTCCCGTAAAGTTGAAACGTATACGTATGTAGATAAAACAAATATTTATAATTATATATATATATATATATATATATATATATATATATCACTCTATAGTAAAAAACAATGTGTGTGTATTTGTATATTGATATATGTATACATAAATCAATATATGTACTTGCATCCTGTCATGCAAAAGTAAGCTAATAAAACATGTGCCTTCTTCTATCCCCCGGACAAAGCAATTTCAAGTAGTGAGGGGAAGCGGGAAATCAAATAGCAAGTCAGACAACAACTTCAGACTTACCCTGACGCCTAAAATGAATTCAAAAAGAAATCCTCCACTCCAAATAAAAAATCAACAGTTTTTTTTTTTTTAGGTCATCAGAAATGATAATAATAATTTATATCCAAAAATTAAATTGCTGATGTAATTCTATGATTTATATGAATATTTTAGTAATATATCTAGATAAATAGTGAGTGCGAACACTGGCGAAGCATTATTCTTCTTTTTCTGTCATTTTTGACGGAGAGTGTCCACAAATATATATATATATATATATATATATATAATGATCAATACACAACAGTAATTATTGTAGAGTGGGATTATTAGTCTTATTTCTTAGTCACTAGTTCTCACACGAGTCATTATTATTATTATTATTTTTTTTTTTATTATTATTATTATTATTATTATTATTTTTTTTTTTTTTTGTACCCACTAGGAGTTCTCACACAGATCATCGTTAGTGATTGCTCACCGACAACAACCAGTGATATTTCCTGGAGTCTGAGTGACAACAAGCCTCCCCAGATTTCCAGTATTCTTCACCTCTTTTCGATAACGATGCAGTATCGCAACAGCCTCTTACCATTGATTTCTCGCTGGTAAGGACAATTGGTCTTCTCTGGGATTTGGGTAGCAATAAGCCTCCCCAAGGTCCCAGCATTCTCTGCACTTTTCCAGTGGAGGTCTGGTTTGTGCTGTCCCTCCTCGGTCTTCTCATCCTCCTCGACCCTCTACAAATATGTTGTCTGGTGTCAACCTAGGCCGGCACCATTAAAAAAAAAATTCAAGTCTTTTTTAATTTTCAAATTTTTTCCTTTTTTTTCCTTTCAATTTCTTAATTTTTTCCTTTTCTCTTTCCTTATTTAAAAAAATTTTTTTTTAATTCTTTTTAATTTAAAATTTTTATTTTTATTATTATTATTATTATTATTATTATTATTATTATTATTATTATTATTATTATTATTGTTGTTGTTTCTTCTTCTTCCTTTTCTTTTTTATTTCTTCTTTCTTCTTATCTCATAAGTCTATTTCTCATTATCATCTTATTCGATTTAACATCTGTTTTCCATTCTAGCATGTATTGGACGTCTTTTAGAAATTGACTTCTAAACTAACCTATCTCTGGCTAGCTCTTTATTCATCATTCTTTCTCTCAATTCTATCCTTATCACTTCCTTCTACGTTTTCCTTGGCCTTCCCCTGCCAACTTAACTGTTTTACATCTACTAAATCTAGCACTCTCATCAATTCTTTCACAGTGACCAAACCAACAAAGTCTCCTTTTCTGTACACATTTCCCTTTACTGTCCATATTTAATCTTCCCCTGAGGTCATCAGATCTAAGCCTCACATTACACATCCATCGTATCATTCTCATATCATTCTTATATTTGGTTAAATTATTCAAAGAGGAAATCTGTTAGTTAAATTATTGCTTTTTGCAATTGGTTTTCTAATTAAAAGTACTTAGACTTCATGTGGTACAACCAATCAGAAACTAGGCCAAATTATTCATTCTTACATCTGGGTTAGGGTTAGTTTTGTGCTGCTGGAAAGTTCCCACAATCTAGAAAGAAGAACAATCCAAATTCCTACATTCCTTCAGAATCAGAACATCCAAAAATCTTTCCTGCTTAATCCATTATGTGTTCGTTTATTGACCTTTCAGTCGTACATATCTGACATTTCAAATCGAATTTTTCCCCTAAAAAATTTGCAAACGTTCAACACATTTTGTTTTAAAAAAATAAATACATTAATAAACATTTGTTAAATGCAAATTTCTTAAAGTCACAATCGAGAGGCAAATAACAATCGAAATCGTTTCACTTGAATTTTCTTCAGTTCCCAAACTTCTACATGCTACAAACCTTTTGGCTAAGATCAAAGTGTAGTATCTGTTCCGATGGATACTGCACGCCTGTTCTGTGCAGTTCTAGGAGGTCCACCCTTCCAGGCTTCGCCTCCCCTCTTTGGGGAGGAGTAAGTTTATTGCTTACTGTCTGAGGCGCCCCTACCGGGGAATGCCGACGGGGCTGCCCAGGCAATTTTTAAATGGCCAGAGTGCTCACCTCTCGAGCGCTGGCTTTTAACCCCACTTGCTCGACCCGATCTTGGGTCACATCTTACTTGTGGGAGTAAGATAAAACTGGCCTTGTGCCTAACTCCGCGAGGAGTAAATAAACATTACTAGTTGAATGTCGCACTCATAGAGTTGGCTTTATAGCTAGCTATAAAAATACTCTACTAAAATATTAGTATTGGACCGACCCATAACAAGAGGTCACACGCTTATGAGGACTCATTGTTTTACAGTATATTTTTCTTCCATTATTGTTACCACTGTCGACCAAGGGAAGAGTCTATCAGGCATGTGTACGAAGTGTGATGATGTATGACAGTGAAACCTGGACAGTGAGGATTGAAGATATGTGTTGCATGGAGAGAAATGATCCGAGAATGATATGATGAATGTGTAATGTGAATTAAAGAAAAGCTTCGATTAGATGACCTCAGAGAAAGATCAAATCTGGTCAGTATAGGGAGATGTGTGCAGAACAGGAGACTTCGTTGGTTTGGTCACATTGAGAGAATGTGTGATAATTCTTGGGTTAGTAGATGTAGAACAGTTGAGATAGCAGGGCCAGCTGGCAGGGAAAGGTCAAGGAAAACATGGGAAGACGTGATAAGGATGGATTTGAGAGAAAGAGGGATATATAAAAACCTGGTCAGAGATAGTTTAGTTTGAAAGTCAATTTCTAAAAGCATATAAAACGGACGTTAAACCGAATATAATGCCGATTATCATTATTCGTTTGTTATATCTATTTAACTATCTTCTCAACACATAATAATTTACTTGCAAAATGAAATCCACCAGAATACATTTCGGTTTCTTCGTAAACACGTCAACCATTTTATTTTTTTGCTAATGGTTGAGAAAAAGAATACATTACTTCATGATCCTTTGAAGTTTGAAAAGAATTTGGAAGCATTTAAACTGTCAAATAGGAAGTCATTTAAACTGGCTTTAAAATTCTTAGCAAATCCTCATTTAATTAAAAGATTGAAATTTTTTTAACCTATTTACATCCAATAATTTTTAAAATAGAGATTAAAACATTATCTTAACAAAATTATAATAATTTTCTTCAATTAATAATTTAATATCCAAACGATACCGTAATAATTAAATTGAACTTTGAAAATTCTATTAAAAAAATGATAATTTGGTAAAAAATAAAACAAATAAAAACAGCATAGTGTTAAAAAAAAAAAAAAAAATTAAGCAAAAATGAAAATAAAATTTTGTTATTGAAAATCTGAGCCATCTGGATGTAAGATCCTTTTGACAGATGACTTCTACACTGCCCACCACAACAAAGTATGGAGATAGCTTCACTGCAGAATGATGCAACTTGACAGATTGCAGTGTAAGACCACCTCTTAGACGATCACGTTCATGGCGTGGTTTTTTTTCTTCGTCTTCATCATTATTTTCTGGCCGTTTCGTCTCTCGTCTCGGCGATCGCCGAGGGCGTGTGCACTGGTTTACAAATTGTATTCACAGCAAGTAAAAGAAAGACTCACATAAAAATACACAAACACAGAGATATACATTGAGAATTTCACTTGTTGGTAACAGGCATATGTGTGTGTTGTTGCCCCCCCCCCCCCACTAGCGTCCACCTTTGTGTTAAGTTCCAGTATATCAGCTAAGACCTAACTGCAATCATTTGCCTGTCGAGGCAAGTCGTTATCCACTCAAGGTCATCTGCTCATCAGCCCATCTCATCGCCTGCTCGACCTGATCTAAACTCGAACAACTCTGACTGACTCCTCGGGTCTACTCCATCTGAGTATCTGTTCCGATGGATACTGCACCTCATAGACTGGTATTGTCTTGGCCTTCCGGTCTTGATTTACGCCGGTCTATGGGTCTGTCCTGTGCAGTTCTAGGAGGTCCACCCTCCCAGGCTTTGCCTCCCCTCTTTGGGGAGGAGTAAGTTTATTGCTTACTGTCTGAGGCGCCCCCCTACCAGGGAATGCCGACGGGGCTGCCCAGGCAATTTTTTAACCCCACTTTCCCGACTCGACCTTGAGTCACATCTTACTTGTGGGAGTAAGATAAAAACTGGCCTTGTGCCTAACTCCTGGAGAGGAGTAAATCAATACTCCATCTGATTTGTCCAATCTACTTGTCTCCTAAACATATCTACTTTCGACCAGAAATCCTAGATGTCCGGTCTTTCTCTCAGTCACCCCCAGCTGATCACCAGAACCGACTACATCTGCCTGTATCACAGCAGTACACATAGGAGCATGAACCTGCACCCAAAGCATCAAACGGAAAGGGGACAGTGTTCTTATGACAAAGACATACAGGCAGGCAAATGCATAAAAGACAAGGCCATCAAACCAGACATTGTCATATGGAATAAACATAAAAGGACTGCGCAAATTATTGATCTAACTGTCCTGAATGACTATGGTTTAAATAGAATTGAGCACAAAAAAACTTACAATATACCAGGACCTCAAAAACAACTTGAAAATAACGTGGTCCCTGGAAGAAATAAACATTATACCGATTGTAGTAAGGGCAACTGGTTTGATCAACCAATATTTTTAAAATACCTTGACACAATCTCTGGTAAAAATCAACCTGTTCTGAAGTCTAGAAAGCTGTAAAAGAGACAACATCAATCCTTAAATTGGATATAAATATAACACATGAAGACATCAATTGCTCTTTAAGAACTAACTTAACTAATGTAATAATAATAAAAAAAAGAGTGGTAAGAAAATAATTAACATAACGTAATGAGAATTCTCTGAGCAGGTGGGAGCAACAGACTGAAAAAAAACCCACCAGTTTAAAGAAGGAATTCTTGGATAATGAAGGTGATGTTTTTATTTTCATTAGACACCTGCTAAAATAGCAGGTGTCCTTCAGGACATATAAGACCGATTAATTATGTTTTTATGGCATATAAGACCCACACCTATTTCAAATAAAAGTGTAATGAAAAACATTTTGGTGAGCTTTCTTAATTTATTTTCATTTTTGTAAATATTTTTGTTTCATCAATTTAAAAAAAAGCCACACATCTCTATTAAACGTTTTGTCTGTTGGTTTGTTACACTTCACTTTCAAATAGCATTTTCGTTGGTCTGTCATGCTTCAGTTTAAAATAGTATTTCCTTTGTTTTGTAATGTTTCAGTTTGATATAGAATTTTCGTTGGTCTGTCATGCTTAAGTTTAAAATAGTATTTCCTTTGTTTTGTAATGTTTCAGTTTGATATAGAATTTTCGTTGGTCTGTCATGCTTCAGTTTAAAATAGTATTTCCTTTGTTTTGTAATGTTTCAGTTTGATATAGAATTTTCGTTGGTCTGTCATGCTTCAGTTTAAAATAGTATTTCCTTTGTTTTGTAATGTTTCAGTTTGATATAGAATTTTCGTTGGTCTGTCATGCTTCAGTTTAAAATAGTATTTCCTTTGTTTTGTAATGTTTCAGTTTGATATAGAATTTTCGTTGGTCTGTCATGCTTAAGTTTGATATAGAATTTTCGTTGGTCTGTCATGCTTAAGTTTGAAATAGCATTTTCGTTGGTCTGTCATGCTTAAGTTTGAAATAGAATTTTCGTTGGTATGTCATGCTTAAGTTGGAAATAGAATTTTCGTTGGTTTGTTATGTTTAAATTTGATATAGCATTTTCGTTTGTTTGTCATTTTTCAGTTTGAAATAGCATTTTCGTTGGTCTGTCATGCTTAAGTTTGAAATAGCATTTTCGTTGGTCTGTCATGCTTAAGTTTGAAATAGCATTTTCGTTGGTCTGTTATGCTTAAGTCTGAAATAGTATTTTCATCGGTCTGTCATGCTTCAGTTTGAAATAGAATTTTCCTTGCTCTGTCATGTTTTTTTGGAATAACATATTTGTTGGTGGTCTGTCATGCTTCATTTTGAAACATAATTTTCATTGTTGAACATGCTGATTGAATGGACGCATCTTAAGAATATCCATTTTCTTGTTTAATTCAACAGAAACATTAATAAACAAATGTGCATAAAATTGATTTCTCAGAAATTGCTTAGGTGGAGAAATATTGTCGGGTGTTAGGGTTAGTGTTAGTGTGATTGCAAGAGTTAGGAGTGGATAGAGTAAGCTTAAGGAACTTCTGCGATGACTAACAACAGAACATTACCCCTGTCGCCTAAGTGAAGAGTCTATCAAACATGTGTACACAATGTGATGATGTATGGAAGTGAAACCATGACAGTGAGGTTGAGAAATGATATGAAAATTATACAATGGATGTGTAATGTGAGTCTTAAAGATGGGCTTATATCTGATGACCTCAGAGGAAGATTAAATCTGGAAACTATATGGAAATGTGTACAGAACATGAGACTCCATTGGTATGGTCACACTGAAAGAATGGATGAGAGTTATTTGGTTAGTAGATGTAGAACAGTTTGGGTAACAGGATTAGTTGGCAAAGAAAACATGGGAGGAAGTGATAAGGATAGATTTGAGGGAAAGAGCGATAAAGACCTGACCAGAGATAGGTTAGTTTGGAAGTTAATTTCTAAAAGCCGTCCAACATATGCCAGTATGTAAATCAAATGTTAAACTGAATTTGATGATGCTGATGAATTTTTCCATCAGCTTCAAAAAAACCATCATGAAAAGAAAAAAATATCCCCTTTCGAAGACGATTTGCTTGCTTCTTTATCGTATGTTGGACTCAGTTTCTATAATGTGAATTATTTCTTCCTGAAATAATACTTTTTTTTTCTCTGCTCTGCGATCAGAACTGTTTGCATCTCTGGCAATCTGTCTGCTTCGATTGTCGAGATTCTGTTTGATCTTCTCATTCTACCTTTGCGAACTCTTAATCCTTGTTGGTAATAAAAAGATAATCTAATCTAAAAATGCCTGCAATAATAAATATTCCAACGACTTTTCAAAAAAGATTACAGCACCAGCAGTGACAGCATCCTATGAAGCTTACAATTACAGAGCTTCGTTTTTGTTGTTAAGAATTGAGATAAAAGCGATGTTACATTCATATTCATTTACAGTCAGTGTGTTCTAGGCGTAAGTTGATTATTGCGCCACAATCCTCAGTGAAATGTTCACGCTGTATTCCTACTCTATGAGGTTCACATTGAGTGTGCAAGACAGTGACGCATATCCGATAGCAACATGGATACTCAGTTGCCGTGCGTTTGTCCATCGTCTTGCTATGTGAAGTAGTAGCATATGCATAGAACATTTTGGCCAGACTAATTTCAACAAAATGCCGCAATTACCTTATATATCAATTCGATTTGCCAAGATTAAATTGAAGCGCCTTTCTTTTAAGCATTGCATCATATTCGGTTTCGTGTCTGTTTCACACACTCGCATGTGATGCACGGCTTTTAGAAATTGACTCCAGAACTAATCTATCTCTGGCCAATTGCAGAGGTTCATTGTCGTTATTAATTGAGTGAAAAGCGATGTTACATTAATATTTATTTATAGTCGGTGTGTTCTAAGCGTAAGTTTAATATTGTGACGCAATCCTCAGTGAAATGTTCTTGCTGTATGCCTAATCTAAGAGGTTCACATCGAATGTGCATAAGGAAGTAGTTCCTATGATACTGCTACAAAAATGGCTGAATACGCTGCTGCTGTTGATGATGATGACGACGACGGCAACGATGATGATGATGATCAGTGGCAGCGAATCAGACTTCTGCATCGAACCCATGAAGATTGTGCCTCAGAATTGTGTGGTCTGCATGAAGTCCTCCTCGTTCACCATCACCATTCGTTATATCTGACATAATAACAAGCTTTAACACCCAGAGCAGCAAGGTCAAGCGGTTGCACTCGAAGTCGGGGAAGGTTTAGCCCAGAACACACAAAAGTATTATGGTTGCACATGTGCAGAAGCAACGTTGTTATCCTCACTCCATTGATTTGCAGTTCCGTACCTGACACGTCCTTGCTTGCCACAAACGCAGAGGCACAAAACGTCCAGAGGACAATCGCACCCTGATGTTGATTCCTCCCCGATTTTCATCAGAGCCATGTTAGCCGAGTAATGATACTACCACGTTGCTACTGTCCCTATCATGGTGAGAAAGAGTTGCATTTTATTGGGTGGGGTGAGAGATGATGCTGGCTGCCTGCGCTGCTTTGTGATCAAGGTTGCAGTTATACAAAAAAATTGCTTGCATCTGCTTCCATTCCGTAATTTATTTGAATAACCCAAATTCACAACAGCTTTACATTTAAAGCAATTATTATCACAGAGGAATATAGAGGGAAGTTTTTCGTTAAATTGCTATATGACATAACATATTCAAGTAGGCATATATTATAAATTTGAATATAAAAAAAAACAAAAACATTATTTCCCTATTCTCTAATCCTGATAATTTATTTCTAACAGTTATGTATCATGCTGCTTTTTTGTTAACAGTTATGTATCATGCTGCTTTTTTGTTAACAGTTATGTATCATGCTGTTTTTTTGTTAACAGTTATGTATCATGCTGCTTTTTTGTTAACAGTTATGTATCATGCTGCTTTTTTGTTAACAGTTATGTATCATGCTGTTTTTTTGTTAACAGTTATGTATCATGCTGTTTTTGTTAACAGTTATGTATCATGCTGCTTTTTTGTTAACAGTTATGTATCATGCTGTTTTTTTGTTAACAGTTATGTATCATGCTGCTTTTTTGTTAACAGTTATGTATCATGCTGTTTTTTTGTTAACAGTTATGTATCATGCTGCTTTTTTGTTAACAGTTATGTATCATGCTGCTTTTTTGTTAACAGTTATGTATCATGCTGTTTTTTTGTTAACAGTTATATATCATGCTGCTTTTTTGTTAACAGTTATGTATCATGCTGTTTTTTGTTAACAGTTATGTATCATGCTGCTTTTTTGTTAACAGTTATGTATCATGCTGCTTTTTTGTTAACAGTTATGTATCATGCTGTTTTTTTGTTAACAGTTATGTATCATGCTGTTTTTTGTTAACAGTTATGTATCATGCTGCTTTTTTGTTAACAGTTATGTATCATGCTGTTTTTTGTTAACAGTTATGTATCATGCTGCTTTTTTGTTAACAGTTATGTATCATGCTGTTTTTTTGTTAACAGTTATGTATCATGCTGCTTTTTTGTTAACAGTTATGTATCATGCTGCTTTTTTGTTAACAGTTATGTATCATGCTGTTTTTTTGTTAACAGTTATGTATCATGCTGTTTTTGTTAACAGTTATGTATCATGCTGCTTTTTTGTTAACAGTTATGTATCATGCTGTTTTTTTGTTAACAGTTATGTATCATGCTGCTTTTTTGTTAACAGTTATGTATCATGCTGTTTTTTTGTTAACAGTTATGTATCATGCTGCTTTTTTGTTAACAGTTATGTATCATGCTGTTTTTTTGTTAACAGTTATGTATCATGCTGCTTTTTTGTTAACAGTTATGTATCATGCTGTTTTTTTGTTAACAGTTATGTATCATGCTGCTTTTTTGTTAACAGTTATGTATCATGCTGTTTTTTTGTTAACAGTTATGTATCATGCTGCTTTTTTGTTAACAGTTATGTATCATGCTGTTTTTTTGTTAACAGTTATGTATCATGCTGCTTTTTTGTTAACAGTTATGTATCATGCTGTTTTTTTGTTAACAGTTATGTATCATGCTGTTTTTTGTTAACAGTTATGTATCATGCTGCTTTTTTGTTAACAGTTATGTATCATGCTGTTTTTTGTTAACAGTTATGTATCATGCTGCTTTTTTGTTAACAGTTATGTATCATGCTGTTTTTTTGTTAACAGTTATGTATCATGCTGCTTTTTTGTTAACAGTTATGTATCATGCTGTTTTTTTGTTAACAGTTATGTATCATGCTGTTTTTGTTAACAGTTATGTATCATGCTGCTTTTTTGTTAACAGTTATGTATCATGCTGTTTTTTTGTTAACAGTTATGTATCATGCTGCTTTTTTGTTAACAGTTATGTATCATGCTGTTTTTTTGTTAACAGTTATGTATCATGCTGCTTTTTTGTTAACAGTTATGTATCATGCTGTTTTTTTGTTAACAGTTATGTATCATGCTGCTTTTTTGTTAACAGTTATGTATCATGCTGTTTTTTTGTTAACAGTTATGTATCATGCTGCTTTTTTGTTAACAGTTATGTATCATGCTGTTTTTTGTTAACAGTTATGTATCATGCTGCTTTTTTGTTAACAGTTATGTATCATGCTGTTTTTTTGTTAACAGTTATGTATCATGCTGCTTTTTTGTTAACAGTTATGTATCATGCTGTTTTTTTGTTAACAGTTATGTATCATGCTGTTTTTTGTTAACAGTTATGTATCATGCTGCTTTTTTGTTAACAGTTATGTATCATGCTGCTTTTTTGTTAACACTCATATTTGTGTAGGTAATAGCATTAAATAAAAGGTTAATTTAATTAATTTGGAACTTGTTTTTGGTTAAATTTGGGTTTTTTCGGAAACAGCAAATATAATTATTATAGCTCTTTTACTCGATTAAAGTAAAAGTTTGGGTGTAAAAATACAATCAAATATTATGGCAATAACCATTACATTATTTGAAATAACTTTAACTGACTATATATAGATAAGAATTTTATTTAAAATCTATACATTACAGTGTATGTTGGGTGTATTGGGGCTGCATCGATCTGGCTATACCGAGTCTGGGGTAAAAACCGGCTTATAGTGGCAGCGATCTGTCACTATAAGCCGGTTTTTACCCCAAACTCAGTATGGCCAGATCGATGAAACCCCAATACCCACCCAACAGACACTGTAATGTATAGTTTTTAAATAAAATACTTTAGATTAGCTCTTGTATAATCTACGATCGAGCACTTTATCGGGGGGGGGCAACTAATTTGTGATATATATGATGATAATTATGGAAATAATATTCCAACGTGCTGGAAAATGAAAAAGGAAAAACCAAAATTATTTATATATTCATCAACGTTTCGTTTTCATTTCAAGACTTTCTCAAGATTTTCTCATGACTGATTTGAAGAAATAACATAGAAGTCAATATTCGAAAATATGTGGTGAGTTTGTGAAGTGAAAATTTTTTTTATTTTCAAACAAAACAGTCGTTAGCATTAAAAAAATGTGGTGCGATTATGACGTGAAAAGAATGTTTTTGTTCTTTTTTTCAAACGAACCATAGCCGTTAGAATTCAAAATGAGATATGTCGATGGCCGCAATACCGGACAAGTGCACATTATAAACTAACTGTGATATCATAATCATATTCAGTTTAACGTTTGTTTTACATTATTGGACAGTTTTTTAAAATTGTCTTCCAAACAAACCTATCTCTGTCCAGATCTTTATTTATCTCCCTTTCTCTCAAATCCATCCTCCCATGTTTTCCTTGGTCTTCCCATGTTACTTCAGCGGTTCTACATCTACTAGTCCCAACAATTTCATTCATTCTTTTGATGTGACCAAACCAACGAAGTCTCTATTCTGCACACATCTCTCTATACTCTCTAGATTTAATGTTTCTCTGAGGTCATCAGATCTAAGCCTTTCTTTAAGACTCATATTACAAATCCATCATATTATCCTCACATAATTTCTCTTAATGCAATACATGTCCTCAACCCTCACTCGCCAGGGTTCACTTTCATACATCATCACACTGCATACAAATGCCTAATAGACTCTTTCCTTGGTCGACAATGGTCTCGCACTTCTGCTGATTAGTAATGGCAGAAGTTCTGTTGGGCATCAACGTTACATTGCTAGTAAAAATATAAACAAAGATTTGTAGCAGAGCTTGGAAAGGTTATATGTACAAATTCAGTTTTCTCTAAACATGCGGCTCGTTAGTCAAGAGGTCAAAGGTCGGAGACCCAGTTTCGAATCCTGTACGAGTCTCATTTTTCACTTTGTGGTTTTCTTTATCTCCAGTCTCATGGACTAATTTAGTCATCTATTTGATGATATTACTCACGCAAACATGAGCATTAACAAAAGAAGCAGCATGAAACATAATATACTATTAATACAGTATTATTATACATATCAAATTCTGTTAAATATTTCTTCTGACAATTCCCAAAAATGCCATCTTAATTCCTTTTTTATCCTCATTTTTTAATTCATTTTGCTTTTTCCTTAATTCTAATTTAGTCGTTTATTTCATGGTATTACCTACACAACCTGAGCATCAACAAAAAAAAGAGTGTAATGCATAATATACTGTCGGGAATAAATTCCAATGTTAAATTTATAACAAGTTCACCGTATTCACTTGCTTGATGCAACAAAGAGATTAGGGTTTACATTGCTAGTAAAAATGTAAACAAAGATTTATCGCTAGGTTTAGAGGATAAATTATTTGTACAATTTCCTATTGATATGTCTAACCGCTACCATCAATATATGAGTTTTTTGTGCAGTTTCAACTTTCTAGTCAAGTGGGATGAGGCAATTAATATAGAGATTTATTTTTCTATTATTGTGTGGACAAAATGGGGATTATATGATGGTGAATATCTATAAATTTGCCTGTAGATAAATGACTGAATATTGTAAAACGATTCAATAATGTCTTGGGACCCACAGAATTAAAGAATATTTTTGTATGTTTCCTACGAACAAGCCATTTTTTATTTATCAGATTTACTATGTCAAGAATTCTGTGCGAATTTTGTTGTCTAATCAAGTTTTACACCACCTGCCCAAAGAATGCTTAGAATGTCCACTTTTTTACTGACTTGTTTATAAGAGATAGTTAAAAAGGTTCCACAAGATCAAAAATTGTTGCCTTTTATTGAGTGTGAAATATTTTGCTATCAAGATTTAAATATTTCTTTCATTTTCACATCTGGACCTTTTCTTTTTCTTCCAATATTGTTTTAATTAAATAAATGTTTATTAGCTTAACTTTGAACCGTGAAATAACTTTGAAATCTTTTCGAATGAATAAGCATTTTAAGTTGTTTTTTTTTTAACCACCTGCTTGATTCTGGTGTTGACATTGGTTTCCCTGATTCCTCATTTAGAATCAGGTACTTATATGAAGGTCACCGACATATATAGTGAAAGTGGTGCTTTGGATCTGACAGGGTTCGAACACGGCACATCTGTTCATTCAACCTGCGTACAAAGCCTTTTTTTTTAAGAGATGTGTCCTGTTATTGGACGTTACACTGCGTTTAAATCGAAAATTAAAAAAAATGTCTTCCGTTATTGCTTGTTTTTTTAGGGTGACCTCATCAGATAAAAATAAGGGTTTTCTGAAAAACGCCATGACACACTTACGTATCTATATATCTATATAATAATATGCTAAAGCATTTTGTGTACATACGTACATTATCACCTTTCACACGCATTAAAAATACGAAATCGTCCAATAGGTGATGGGTGATTAATCTGATGTCGCTAAGGTAAATAATTCCGACTTTACCCATTTTAAAATGAATTGTTCCAAAATTGAATTCTATCGTTTCGTCGATTAGAATAGTACAATTTTAAATAAATACTTCTCAAAAAGTGACATTCGTTTTATTGATTTAAAAAATATTTTGCTGACAATTATTTTTACGGTAAGAATATTTATTGTTTTAAAAAACAATTAAATTGCTACAATTATAAATAAAAATAAAGAAGAGACATATTTGCTTTATTTATTTAAAGAGTATTTAGCTGAAAATGATAATTATTTTTCGGAATAAGAAAGTATCATTATTTTCTTAATAGTATTGACCCTTACGGACATTTATTACTTCAAAAGTTATATTATTTTTAACAGTAAATTATACAGATTGATGTAGAAAACACCGTAGAATTTCCACGGGGTCTCGCTAGTTATAATAATTAGAATAATGTGAAAATAAGGTAAAACAATCTACTTCTTTTCATATGAGTCAGTATGTTTTTTTGTTTTCTTTTAAAGTTGTTTGATTCTGTTGTTAGCATTGGTTTCCCTGATTCTTTTTTTAGAATCAGGTACTCACAGGAGGAACCACATGAAGGTTTCCAACATACATAGTGAAATAGGATTCGAACGCAGCACACAAAGTCGTCAGTCTGCAGTGGTATCCACTTTGAAATGTACTGTGCGAAACATTTGACTAGAGAAGTTAACAAGAACTGATATTTTTAAGAAGTGTCCATTTAAGCTGCAAATTGAGTTATGAAAATCATATTTCAAACTTAACTACTGAGACAAACCAATGAAAATCCTATTTCGAAGTGAAACGTAATTGACCAACGGACAAAGCCTCAAATGGATAATATAGATCTCACACACACATACATACATTATATATATATATATAAATAAAAGTCGGTCATATTCTCGAAGTTAGGCTGCAAGCATGGCATCTGACGAATCGATATTTGATTCTGCCTAGACAGTCAATTACAGCATTTATTGGTCTCTGTTCTTTACAATTAAAATTTTTCATTCCAATCGATTTTATTGATTACATATTATATCCTTCCCATAGTTCCTTTAGTAGGAGACAATTCCAGACACGCGCCATAATTTTCATTGGTTAATCAGGTCTGTTCATTAGCCAATGAAACTGCAATTGCAGATGTCATCTAAAATCTGTTCACTACATAACTACTTAGTATTATATAAAAAAATATCTTCTTTTTGCATATTGCTGAAATCTATTTCACTTTAAATAGTATGCATCGAAACTTAGACGCCAGGCCACTACCAATTGTGACCAACTGAACTAAGGGAACTGCTATGGGGAATGGAAGAAATTATATAATTTTTAAATGAATTTATTCATTTGTTTACAAAATTCATGATACTGGTAAACAAGAGGACACAATTCGTTTTATAGAAAAAGTATTGTGTTATACTAAGTTGTAACATATGTGAATAAAATAGTTATCCATAGACTGCTGTTTCGGCATTTCATGACACCATCAGTTTGGCTAGACAACTCCAAGATTTGAAACTCATACACCAGGCCGCTACTAACAAAAGAAGAAGAAGAAAATGAAGAAGAAGAAATATAAGATGGTTAATTCTTGTAGATGAATTAATGCATATTAAATAAATGAACAATGCAATTCATACAAATTAAATTATATACATTTTATTTACAAACATCAAAATGTATAGAGGATTTAAAAGTGTGTACGATGATTGAGTTGAGTCCAGAATATTTTGGTTGAAATAAACTCTGCGAGTATCAGGCTCATATTAATTGTGTGAGTATAACTAGTTCAGCCTGTGTGTATTTTTCTCCTATGAGTTCTTTTCAGTAGTGCTTATTTTACGTGAGGAGAGTGTGTGTTGTTGAAACAGTTAAATGACAACGTTTAGTTGTGTTGACAAGTGACTGAATACTGGACTGCTAAGAAGCTGTGCTTCTTTCTTTTATAGTGTGAGAATAGGCTCCCAAATTGTTAACAGGTTCTTTTTATGCTTTTGGTTGGAATATTTTCTAGCTCTTCTCATTGGCTGAAAATATATATTCTCTTATATTTTATTTGATTTGATTAGCCGCTTTTGTACAAAATATGCAACTCTTTTTTTTTTTTTTTTTTCTTAGTGTTCACTTAGTTTTATTGAAGTACCCTGTAAAATGGGTGTAACCTTCTAGCATATATATATATATATATATATATATATATATATATATATATATATATATATATATATATAATTATTAATGACAATATATGTATTAGCATATACTATAAGTGCCCTTTTACTTTGCAGTCTCCTTAAAAGATTCAGCTCGACGATTGTCAATTAATGACAACAGAGCAAATATAAGTCAGGTTCATATTATATTCCAATAACCATGTTTTTTTTTTATTATTTTTATTTTTATTTTTCACATTTCCAAAAAACATAACATTTCTGTGAGATATATTTTTTACGGTCCGTTTCATTTGTCTTGTGCCAAACAACATTTTGTAATGTTGCAGAGACGATATTAACATAAAAATGTTTTTTGGCACAAGACAAATGAAACGGACCGTAAAAAATATATCTCACAGAAATGTTATGTTTTTTGGAAATGTGAAAAAATAAAAATAAAAATAATAAAATAAAAACATGGTTATTGGAATATAATATGAACCTGACTTTATATATATATATATATATATATATATATATATATATATATATATATGCCAACATTTAAAAAAATCTCAAACATTAGATTAACGCTCATTTCAATGACATATTCAAGAAAAACTAAAATTCCATTTAATCCTATAGTGTTTCAAATAAGTTCATCTTTAGGATTTTACTCCTATAAAACTCAGGTAACGGTTGGTATTTTCGAGTTTCGGCACAAATGTAAGTAAGGCCAGCTCCCCTGAAAGAGTACTCTAGCTGGTATAAAAATAGCTAAGACCAGGGGCCTGTCGGCACTCTCTGGTATGGATGCCTCAGGCGATCGGCAATAAACCTTGCAAAGGAGGCGGTAATGCCTGGGCGGGTGCACCTCCTAGGACGGAGCTGAACCATACTTCATCCCAACAAAGAAAATGTCTGATGGTTCATGTCAGCTCCTATGTTGCCAGAATGATGTAACAGCGAACCTCGGCTAGTATGACAACTCATGTGACTGTTAGCCCCATATACTCAAGTAGGTTGTTGTTTATCCAGTTCGTGTTGATCTTTTTGAAACGTCATTTTTCTCAGTAGGGAGCGGATGTGGATACACTCTGCCCTAAAAAAACAAACAAATGAGCCGCTGCTGCTGCTAATGTGTCCCCATGTTCCTGCGTGTTGGTTCTTCTTTCAGTTTGTTGTGAATGTTGTAGTTTAATTGATTCTTTCGTCCAACCAAAATCCTTATGGGTAAATTTTTATAGTCTGTTCAAGACACCCACTCAAATCAGATGACAGAAAATAACAATATCGGATGTTTCTTCTTGAGAAACAATTCTCGGTAACTACATTAAACATGGTTCTAATTTTATTTTATGCACACTTATCTCTGTTTACTTGTCTCATCACGAGGGCAGAGTTAGACACAAGGTCAATTTTTAATGTGGGTAAAATCCAGCTCCCCAAACAGAGACACTCTGGATTGGAAGAAAAATTAAAATTGCCTCGGTCTAGAAGGATTTTCATTCACTAACCGAGGACAGAAAAGATTAAGTGTAGTATCAAAACAGATACTACACTTTGCGTCATTTATTCTCCATGTAATAAAAAAATGAATTACAACATAAAAATTAGGCACAAGGCCATCAAAAGTGTGGGGAAAATTATGTCGTTAGTCATCCTTGGTCTAAAGTAACAAAAATGACTATCCTATTATTGGCTAGAATGATCTCAGTCACCATAATACCACACTTACTCTAGGGGCTATCCCACTTAAAAATGTACTACACTTTACTCCTAGCCAAAAGACAAAGAAATGGTGACTTGTTATGGGGTAGAAAAATAGTGTTTCAAGTTTTCGTAAAAACAAACAAGTAATTCGTTTCTT
The DNA here is from genome assembly GCA_963556195.1 of Sepiola atlantica. Taxonomy (NCBI): domain Eukaryota; kingdom Metazoa; phylum Mollusca; class Cephalopoda; order Sepiida; family Sepiolidae; genus Sepiola; species Sepiola atlantica. The sequence goes on along the minus strand of OY744524.1, from coordinate 162,788,639 downwards.
ATTAAGATTTTCAAATTTTACGAACTTTGGAAGTTGAACGGCCATTTTGCAGATCAAAGCAAGATTTAATCTGATCGAGTTATATTTTCTTGCCGACTGTGTTTTTGTCTCACGTAAGCATTCAAAGCAAGGCGATCCATAATATAGGCCTGGCAAACATGCGACTGGGGTCCACGACTGGGGGCGGACATGTGAAGACCAAAATTACTATTAAATAATAATTGCAGAGAAAAGTTTTAGTAAGAAATTTCTTATTAATCTCCAGTAATTAGCAACAATACATATTATTAGGAAGCAGCTTATAATAATTGATTTATTTCCATCAAAGCAAATCTAAAAATTACAAAAATATAAAAGAACTAAATTCACAAAAATTCACTTTATTCACCATGAACTAGACACAGTTTTGATATTTCAAAAATCATAAGTCAATTTGTTTATATTGACTATTTGATTACAGAAAATATAATACTATACAATAACAAATCTGTATAGCATAATGTAAAGCTAACGAATGTTTTATATACTAGATTTTACGTTTTTAGCAACCACGTGTTCGGATATATCTTTCCCGTAAACGAGGCCACCATTTTGTGTTATCGTGGGTAGCACACACGAGTGTTGGAAGAAAGAGGAAAGGCCAATAGTGAAGAAACAGTTGGATTTACATATATACACATTTATTCTTACATAAACAAAACATGTAAGGTGGTACATAATTTGAGGAAAGACTAACAGACATTAGTACTAAATGAAGAATATATTAATGCCCCAATACAATAAGAAAGACGTATGTTGTTAGGGTCGAAGATAGAGAAGATACATGAACAAGATATAAATAAATATGACTTACATTTATTGGTTGTGGTTTCTGGATGCCTGCCACCAGAAAAAGAAGTCTAATACGACTGCTACCAGGGTTTGTGAAGTCCATGCCAAGATGGCAGCCAGTCAGACCATATCAACGGCTTTGAAGGGCCAGCCAGAAAAGGGGATAGATCTTGTTCGCACTTACACACATGCATGTGACGAGTTTTCTTACTTCTGGAGAGGATAGTGGATCATCTCTATGTTGGGTAAAGTCAATCCGAGGGAGATAACTCGGCTATCAGTTCAAGGGAAATAACTGTTAATTCTACTCTTACAATAAAATTAGAACCATATTTACTGAGGATTTTTATGCACAGAAGCGTTCATTATTGTTATCTGTAAGATGAGGATGCATGGACATCTCCATATAATCAGTGTTCTCCTTACAAGCTGCATTGTAATGATGACCTTGTATAAGACTAATAATTTAATGGGGACAAGTATCAATGAAATGGTAACACATTACATCCATAATTGCACATTAATCATTTTCTTGAGTTTTGTGAAAATATTCATAAACTATTATTCCATTTTTTTCCTAAGTTTGGGCAGTACCATGACACTACCATGTTACTACCGATAATTTACAGAAAACTAAGGAAGTTTAAGAGGAAATATATTTCCACAAACAAAAAGTAAAAGAAATGAAAATGTTGATCCCAAAACCAGTTATTTATCTTCCTCCCACAAGGTAAGATGTGACACAAGGTCGGGAAAGTGGGATTTGAAAAACTAGCGGCCGAGATTTTGAGCATTCTGGCCATTAAAAATTGCCTGGGCAGCCCCGTCGGCATTCCCTGGTAAGGGTGCCTCAGGCGATTAGCAATAAACTAACCCCTTCTCAAAGGGTGAGAAGGCAAAGCCTGGGAGGGTGGACCTCCTAGAACTGCACAGGACAAACCCATAGACCGGCGTAAATCAAACCCCGAAGGCCAAGGCAATATCAGTCTACAGGGTGCAGCACCCATCGGAACAGATACTACACTTTGATCCCGGCCAAAAGGCCAAGATCCAGTTACAACAAATAAATAAAATATATTTGTTGTTACAGGATTAATGTACAGAGGAAGTGCCTGCTGTTGTTCATTCAAGCATAGAGTAGAAAGCTCCCTTCTGTTCGAGAGACAATGGATACCCTCTGAAAGCATATTTGCATTATGAAGAGTTTATAGTGAAGCAGTGGTTGCATAATCTTCAACCAAATTCCATTCTGATGCAGCATCGATTAAGTCCAGTGACAGGGATAAATCCAAGACGACTGAAAATACTGCTGGGATAAGCAGAGAAGGATTAGAATTATTTTAGAGTTTTCATTCTCCGAGACGAGTTGCTCTACCAAGGCTTGATATTCTCATCTAGACTACTATTTCGCCTAGTGTCACTTATTAAAAGGAAAAATCATGCATTCTGAGATGTGACCAAACTAAACATGGAGTTTTCCTGAAGAAACCCCGATTCTCAGGTAATTGGAAAGATGAACAGTAAAAATACATTTGTAGGAATCAGCATGGTACAACTTTTTTTGACTGGTTTGATTCTGCGATTGCTTCTAGAATCAAATACTTACAAGAGAGACCACGTAAAGGTTGCCAACTTCATCACTGAAATTGGTGTTATGGAACCGACTGGATTCGAACTTGGCACACCCAGGTCTTCAGTTCATGTCATTATCCACTTTACAACCGCCACCTCCCAGATGAATACTGAGAATTTTAGTTGATCCTTTTTTTTCCAGAGGAGAGGGGGGGGATAGGTTAGCTTTTAGTTTACTTATCAATATTTACGATCTATTCAGTTTCACATTGAATTTTTTTGAATTTTTCCTATCATATATATATATATATATATATATATATATATATACTTTTTTTAGTACAGATGCAGTTTTCTATGTGAGTTTAACATAAAATTAGCCACCTACTTGTCTTTTAAACTGGTCAAAAGAAACAAAAAACTTTTAAACTGGTTAAAAGAAACAAAAAAAGAAACGAAACAAAAATGAAATTAGAAAGACTCCCTGGCAATGCTGGTTAGATACACCAACCACGACCCTCATCTTCACTGCCACTCCTACTCACCATCCAGACGTCGCTCTTCAAAGAACATTTAAGTATTCAATTTCTTCCTCTTCCTCCCTTTGATCGTCCTTAAAATTAATAATTCTTACAGTCATTAAGTTTTTCACACATACTTGCCACTGACTTTCACCGCACTCATATTCATATCAAACACACAGAAAATAATCAATGAACTTTATCATCGCAAGGATTTCAACACTGAACATGTTAATTTTGTATGTTGAAATTTATATAAAACCGTTGTGTTGTTTATATCTGCTTTTCGTATTCTCATATTCTTTTTTAATTCTTCAGAATATTAACGATTTAGCACCAAATTTGTAGATTACAATTTTAAAAAAATACTTATCTAATTTCTAGTAAAGGAGTAATTTTCTATGTAAGTTTAACGTAAAATGCACCTTACTTGATTTTCAAACTGGTCTTTAAACTTTAAAAAGAAATGAAACTAAAAAGACTCCCGGGCAACGCCGGATATATACACCTAATTATGTGTACTTCTTTTGCGTTTAAATAATTTGTTTTTAAATAATCATGATAAAAAAAAAAGAGATTTAATTTTTACATAATGCTAATGAATGAAATAGGCTTTTTACAAATATAATAGATTTTGAACGTCACGTGTTACGCTTCAGAACTTTTTTTGTTTTTATTTCATTTTACTTTTGTTGTTTTCATCTTGTGATGTTTTGACACCGTCGTCGTTACGCCTGCACAACTCCTGAACATGTGACCCCCCAATGCATCCCATTTAGATAGGGTGGATGGGGTTATTACATATCCTGTTGGAAGTAAGTGAAACAGTCATCCAAAACAGAAAAAAAAGATGGAGGGGGATACTATATATTTGTTTGTATTTAAAATTCAAACACAAGGAAGATCTACTTTTTTTTCTTTTTTTTTTTTGAAGCAAAGTGAAATTATTGTTAACATAAAATGAAGAAAATGTTCAAAGTTTTGTCTGCTAGGCTGTCTCTTTTGGTTAAAGAAAAAAATAAAATAAAGAGAAGTGTCGTCAGATTGTAGACTTTCGTTATCAGTATCATTCCTATCTACACACGTGAAAATGGTGATTTTTTTTTTACTAATGAGTCACCACTTATCAAAGAAAAGAAACACTCAGTTGAAAGATGAAGAATATTATGAGAGGATTGAAAAGGATTAATAGAAGTTTGATTAGTCATGGGGACGATTTATCACAAGTATTTGTTGACGTTGGATTTGAAGAAAACTATATTTCAATCTGCAGGGAAGCAGTCCTGTGATATTGTGGGTCCACAGACGAGAAGCTCTTGGAAAGAAACTCTGTTCATGGAAAATCCACCTGATGCTAGGCAAATGAATGAAGAAAGGAAAGTTTTTTCTCCGTTGTGGGATCAAGATGAGTTGTTGCTACGAATGTTTTGCAAGGAGGAACCAGAGATTGAAGCTCAGTTGAGCACCTTCAATGAAAATAACGATAGAGTAGAGAAAGACTAACAATGGCTCTTCTTCCAAAAATGAAATGAAATGAATAGAAATATGGTCTGAAAAATGTCATGATCTTCACAATGAATTGTGGAGGTTATGACATTTTTCTTTTTTTGTAACTCTCTCTATTTCATTTAACGTCATTTCCCCCTTGTCCAGGGTTCAGACGTTTTTTGATATGTCGCAAGCTCACTCTCTAGTCCTCATGGTTCAGCGACTCAACTGACTCCAAATTCCACTCTGTAACCAAAACAAATATAGCGTTTCAAAATCATAATTTGTAAACATTGAAACAATGTCTCTTTGGCGAGGATGCAAAGAAAATTCAATGTTATGCAAATCTAAATTACAAGATGGTGAGTATTGACAAATATGCAGAAACTTGCTCTTACACACATGGAATTTTGATTTCGACTTGTCTAATGTATAAACGTAATTATGACAGGCCTGTTGCAACATATAGACAACCGGGTGTTCACCCTGCGACGGCCAAATAAGATGATGTTTAACATGGTTCATACACATGTGGCTCCACGCAGCATTCCCAGTAAAACTAATAAATTCAAAAATGTTTCTGCTTAAATATAAAACCGTGTTTTCGCGAGCCTATATGAATTGACCGATATGATAAAAAGTGACAAAAATCCAGAAGTTAATCAGTAGGAATTTCACAGCCTAACCTCTTCAACGGCTATTGCACATAGGCACCAAGCATTTTGTCATTTCAATCGCCATAAGTCAACTGAAAATCGTATCGCATCACAGAAATTAGGAACTTGCAATTTCTGGAAAATCTATAATAGTGTGGTGAGAACCTTGAAAATGCTAAACTTATCTCTGACCAACAGTATGGATTTAGGTCATCCCCTGCTACTGCAGATATCCTAATGGTTATCTTTTTTATGTACAAATAAGTCACCACTCATCAAGGCCCAAAGGACACTCGAGGATAAGGGTTAATGAGTTTGTCAATTGGACGGTAAGACAACACTGAGGAGTGGTAACGATGGTTGAAACGGTAGAGTTTGATTATTTAAGAGGACGGCGCAACAAGAATTTGTTAACATTGGACTTGAAAACTACAATGTTGTAGTCGGCTGGGAAGTAGCCCCGTGGTATTGTGTTCCACAGACGGGCAATTCTTGGAAAGAAATTTTGCTCATGGAAGCTCCGTTTAGTTTTAGGTACCCATAGGAAGAAAGGAAAATTATTTACAATGGTTGTAGCTAGACGAGTTTTTGTTGTGAATGTTTTGCAGGAGGAACCATAGATTTGAGTTCAGTCGACCACCTACCATGAAAATAAAGATAGAGTAGAGAAAGACTAGCAACGTCTCTTCTGTGAGAAATAGGCTGTAGAGAAAAAAAGAGGACACCCCCTCACTAGATTTTGAAGGCGATTTTGTACGGTGTCAAGGTAGGAAAGGTTGCTCTAAGTGGTACTTCCTTAGATGTGGCAACAGTACTTTATCTTAGGGCGTAGTTGACTCTTATACAGGTAGAGGATTGCGCCAGGAGTGAGATACTTTCTGGAGCGATAGAATGATCCAACCATTTTTCCAGCGACCTTAACAACAGATTTGATGTAAGTCTTCCATTTCAGATCTTGAGTGAAGGTCTGTTCTAGAAGCTTATGAAAGTAGAAAGCCATTCATTTCAATTGGGGCAAAGTGAAGATCCGAGTGTTGGTGGTGAAAGAAGAGAAGCTTGATTTTAGACGTGTTACCAGGCTAGAAAACTTCTCACCATGTCAGTATCCTATATGTCTCTATAAAGCCACTATTCACACATGCATCGAGTAGTTTTGCCACATCTGGGCTGATGCATCAAACACTAGCTTCTCTCTCTTGAACATGGGGCAAAATATAATTTTTAACCTAATAGACCCGCACTGTATGCCAAGTTCCAGCCCCTGTCGCATCACCAGTGTTGCATCCCTGTGCTCGTTTTATAAATACTTCCACAGAATGTGTTCCAATGTACTTACTGTACTAGTACCCACCTCAACATAAATATACCCAACCCACTAGACGAGCAGCAAAATCCTACCCCTTTATTGTAGAGGTCCCTAAATGCTGGAGGATTTTCTACTCTAATAGCTTCTTTCCTCGGATATCTCACGGACAGATGCATTGGTACAGAGATTGTCCCTACAAAACTAAGAAATGCTTTAAATGCGATCGCATAGGGAATAAAAGTATGCATTGCAGAACAAAAAATAAAACAAGAAAGAGTTTTATCAGAATCGCCAAGTGCAGCGAAATTGAAAATGTTAGGAAATTTGCTCAAGTTAAAATATTAAATAGAAACATAAAAAGGCAATTGACTCTTGGTCCGATTTATCAATTATTAATCTTCACACATGGAGGAAAATCGGCAAGTCAACTTTATTGATGACAAACAAAATCGCAAGAAGCATAACCGGAGAGCAATTCAAATTCAAAGGCGAACTGATAGTGACAGTCACACTTCAAGGAAAAACCCGAAAACTAAAATTATTTGTGATGAACAACTCAAGAAATTTACTTGGCACAGATTGCATGAATAAATTTAAACTCTGGGATTTAATGATAAATTTTTTTGCCAAAATGTAAAAATTAAAGATTCTGCAAATAAATTTTAAAAAGAATTGAAAGAGAATTTTATACAAGGTTTTTCTGGTAGGCTTAGTGGATGCAATAAAGTGATTGCTAAGTTTGAGTTGAAACCGGGTATACAGCCAACTTTCAAAAAGAAGCGAAATGTTCTGTTCACGTCAGAAGAAAAAATCAACTTAGAATTGGATAGGCTCGAGAAAAAGGGAGCGCTATCAAGAGTTGAGTATAATCAAGTGGCTTCACCGACAGTATATGTAAAGAAAAAGGAGCGATTTGTTGATACTTCTAAAAGAGCATTAAAAAAAGTGAGGGCTAGTCCCATGGAAAAAGCTATACAGGATTGTCTACAAATGACCCCTAAGGATAACGTTTCATCTTGCAGGTTAACAGCGCTAACTAGATTCGCAAGAAATATCAAGACGTGTTTCGACAAACTGTTACCGAATCATCAAAACTCAGAGCGAAAAAAAATGTCAAAGAAGGACGTTTGCAAATCGGAGAAAAGGTTTTTTTCAGAAGAATAAGCCATTTTGGGAAATCGGAATTGTAGATAGAAGAATTGGGAATATACTCTATGTGGTGAAAGAACCAAAATTTACCCATAAGAGACATTTAAACCAAATCAGGAACAGATATTCCGATACTGCAGAAGACAACACTACCGAAGAATTAATGGACGTCGTGTTTGATACGATCGAGTCACCAGTCCCACAAGTAATTTCTCAAACGTGGACGTTGAAGAAGAAAAAAAAGAGAACAAATACCGACTTCATGGAGGTCAACCACAAGAGAATAAGATATTGACTCCTTATGGGGTAAGCTGATCTACCTATCTCAGGAATAAATGGACTTACCCAGTCACAATAAATACAGTAACATCTAAGCATCATCGGCAGCGAATAACGTCATTCATTTGGCATCAGGTCATGCTTGATGGTCGCATACCAGCTAAGATTCCAATCTCGACAATCAATCAAGCAGAAACTGGGGCACTTCGGTGGCCTTTTATCTGTCGGGCTGAAGTATTCGTCCTGGGTATTCCTAGGAGGTCAATCCTCCCAGGCCTTGCTTCCCCTCTTTGATAGAGTACGTTGATTGCTTACTGCCTGAGGCGCCCCAACTGGGGAATGCCGACGGGGCTGCCCAGGAAATTTTTAATAGGCTAGTGCTCCTTCTTTAGGGGCGCTGGCTTGACTTTCCCCACCGTCCGGCCTTGTGCCACATCTTCTTGCGGTGGGAAGGAAGTAAATACCAGCGAATCTTGGCAGTTATGGCCCCAAACTCATGATGCATACTTCTGTAACATACTTCTGTTAATACACTTTTGTTAATCATACCACTGTGTTTGTCTTTATTATTACCGGCCTGCAAGGCCACAACATTTATTTTTTTATCTTTATTTAATTTTCTTCAACAGAAATTACTGCTGCTGCTGTATGAATTGTATTTGAGGTAAGAAAGCTTTCATTTTGCTTGAAACCACTCTAACTCGTTTACCCTTCCCCCCCCCCCCCCCCACTCACCCGACAATTCTTCACTACAATTTATCACTCCCTTTTTGTTAGAATGATTCAGTCTGTGAAAAGATATAAAAGCCAAAACAGTTTATCTCCGGAGGGGGTGGGGTAGTATTGTCTGGAGAACTTTCTGCACTTCTACAGAATACAAACCAAACTAAACCGATTCTTACTGAAGCAGATTTCTGGAACCAGCCCTAGACAAATGAAGCAGTTTATGAATCAAAGCCGCAAAATAAATATGTGGCAGACGACAATTAAAGGATGACTTCTTTTTTTTAACCCTAACTCTAACTTAACCATATGTACTAATTGACTGTTTGCCGACGACCGAGACCCTTTCAAACAACAACAACAACAACAACAACAATAATAAATAAGGACGAGTGTAAAAGTCGGTTTAGTTGGGTTTGTATTCTGTAGAAGCAACGAACCGTTGCCGCTCAGTTTATCCCCCCCCCCACTCACACACACTATTGTAAATGAAACGAACCGAAGAAGAAAAGACAAGACTGAAGTGACAGTGAGCAGAAGTGAACATTTGGAGCATATCATTGAACGTTGTTAAAACAAAAACTGTTGGACATTGATGACCGAAACTTGGTGGACAAGTCAGCAAAGAATGAAGTTAATTTCTACTGAAGATAGTTAGACTGCAGAAAGGATTGTGAATTTTATTAACTATTCCATAGGTGGCTTTTTTTTGGGGGGGGGGGGGGTATCACCCTATAGTATTGTATGTTGCCACTTTGTCACTCAGTTTTACACCCTGTCTTCCTCTTAAGATTATTGTCAGTTGCTTGATTGCTGAGAAAGTCAAGCAGACTTAAGAAGTGAGCAGAGACTGAAGAATAAGCAATGACTATTCCTTCGTTTAAACTACACAAACAATACAACAAAATTATTTATTTTTTTGTCTAACCATTACTTCATTCTTTCCTCTCTTTTCTTCGTGTTTTTTTTTTCAGAAGTGGAGGAAATAGAAACCATTAAATATCTCAAAGATTTCTTAGACATCAAGACTTAAACTGATCATGCAGTACCAAAAGCAAAAGTATGTGTTACATATTAACGATCTGGCTTTCTCAGCCTTTGAGCTGGGGAATATTTTAAGTACGATGGCCCCTAAATAAATAAATGTGGTGACTGCAATGATTCTAGTTAAGACTAGGATAGGCAAACACGTTAAAGTAGACAAATAATGACCAATGACCCCCATTAGCCTTGTGCCTAATTTGTTCAAGATGTAACTTTTATATTTTTTGCAAATAAATAATTCACAGTGTAATATCTGTTCTGTTCTCGATCAGTGAAGGAAACATCCTTCTAGATCGAGTCAATTAAAAAAATGTTTGTTTCAATCCAGAGTTTAATCTATATTGCCCCTATTTACTTGCCTCCCCACGAGAACAGAGTTTGACACATGATCGGTTTTTAATTTGGGATAAATCCAGCTCCCAAAAAGGGTTTTTTTGGGAGCTGGATTTATCCCAAATTAAAAACCGATCATGTGTCAAACTCTGTTCTCGTGGGGAGGCAAATAAATAGAGGCAATATAGATTAAACTGTTGCTGCAAGTCAAGTAGATTGAAGAAAACAGAAGAACAGGAATTCTGAGCGAGTAGAGACTATTCCTTAATTTAAGCTACAGATTGTGTTTGGCAGCAGAGAATTTTAATTCTGTGCCGGCGATGACAGGAAAACGCCGAGCTGGTGCAACGGAAACGGTTGACACCTAAATGACCTTCGGGTGTCCTTTGTGGCAAACAGAAAATGATTGATGGCGCAGAGAGTAGGAGTTTTACAATTAGTTCAGCCATAAATCTTTCTGCAACAGTTTTACTTGGGAAGCAGGAGCAAGATAGATGGGGGGGGGGGATTGTTGGCTTCTTCATCTTCCTGCTTTTCAACAGTAAAATTTCCTGCCAACAACAATTAGGAAAACTTTCACATTAACCAAAGGGAAACAATTTCTCAATTGGGAAAGTATTTGCGCAAATGGGCACATCTCGAGAATAGAATCGGTCAGAGACACAACTGCTTCAGACACACCAACCTATGAAGAATTCATCTTTTTCAGCCGTTTCAATCTTTTTTCTTCTTCTTCTTTTGCCTTTCCTGTTTCTCAACCTACCTTACTTCCCAACCCTAGCAACTACTCAAAGTGGCTAAGTATCACCTTAAACTACATACAGTGGTGAAGTACCAATTTGGGAGCTTTGGGGATTGTCGAGTCACCCCTTAGTCACTACTAGCAAGGGCTACCTGACGTTGCCCAGGGCAAAAGTATAACATATTTCTATTAAAACTTCTATCTCTTTACCTCTCTCTATCCATCTTTCCTCCCTCCCTCCCTCACCATGCTCTTTCTCCTCCACCCAGCCCATTTTTCTCTCTAGATGGATGGACATGCACCTCCTTTTTATAGATTTCTCAAGGGATGAGTCGGCATAAGGGAAGTAACTCCTTGATTAAAAAATCAGAGTTACTTCCCCTTAGTTAATACATAAAATGGCTGGAAAACCGACCTCCCCAGACGAAATTTGCACCAGTTTAGGGTAAAAGAATAAATAATTTTTTAATAAATTTGAGATATTATTCTCCGAGGCAACTTTGTGGCTGTTTATTTTGACTTTTAGTTTTGCATACACACACATACAGAGAACTGGCCTTTATATAATAGATTACTTGCATATTCACTCTTACCCAAAATTATTGTACCTATCAGGGTCCCTATTTACCTTCCTTCCTACAAGGTCAAAGTTCAAAATGTGTCATTTTTTTATGTGAAGGATATCCAGCTCCCCCAAAAGGGGCACTGAATGGATCAAAAATTAAAATTGCCCCTATCGAGAATTATTTCGTCTCTTCTAACCAAGGACAAGAATAATTACTACACCTCAATCCTAGGGTCTCGTCTATGGCCTAAATAAAATCTATTATTTGCAGACTATTAATCTATAAATATTTGAAAACAAAAAGAGGTTGAAGCATAAAACCTTTTACCAAAATGATTGAATTTACCATTAAATTACCTAAAAAGTGTTGATATGCCATAACACAAAACAACCAGAGTAAGACTAGCATCACAGATTTGGCAAGTTCATAAATGTTGTACATATAGGTTTCCATATAAGCATCTCGTGCCAATTTTGAGCCTTATACTCACCTGATGATTGCACTAGACATGAAAATACCAAATAACGATGGGAATATTAACATGTACATCACTTACACACTCCTGTATATATGTGTGTGTGTGTACACATATCCACTCATACCCACACACACATACATCTACTTAAACACATTCACTCATACATACACCCACATATGGTGTCTTTTCTTAGCTTATATTTTTTGAATGTCTTTATTTTTACCAACTAATTGCTCTTCCTACTCTTCCCATTAATATTATTTCTATTATACTTTGTACTATTTTCATAAGAGTTTTTGTTTTTTATGATTCTCTCTAAATTGCCAGTGCCACTATGTCTAAGTTTTAGAGCTTTTCTAAGTGTTTAATGTGTTAAAAGGGGAGGTTGCAAACCAAATATTTTTCTACTTCTTAGGTTATTTTTTTGACAGATCTATTAAATTTAACTTCTGTATCTTTATAACGGCTATTTTTAAGCTATATTATACATATTCCTCATATTTTTTAAGCTATATTATACATATTCCTCATATTTTTTAAGCTATATTATACATATTCCTCATATTTTTTAAGCTATATTATACATATCCTCATATTTTTAAAGCTATATTATACATATTCCTCATATTTTTTAAGCTATATTATACATATTCCTCATATTTTTTAAGCTATATTATACATATTCCTCATATTTTTAAGCTATATTATACATATTCCTAATATTTTTTAAGCTATATTATACATATTCCTCATATTTTTAAAACTATATTATACATATTCCTCATATTTTTAAAGCTATATTATACATATTCCTCATATTTTTTAAGCTATATTATACATATTCCTCATATTTTTAAAGATGAGTTTATTAAATCTACATTCCGTTGAGTATTGGATGTGTTTAAATATAGACAGGCAACGGTTCAATTTTGGCTGAACATTGGATTAGCATTTTCCGTAATATGTATTTTTTCCTAAATTGAATGTAACATCTAGAAAGTTGTAATCTTAACAATCGAGGCTATTTCAACTGTAAAGCCCATTTTTTTTTTCATGTTGATAGACTGACATTTTAGTTTTAATCCACGACTTCTCGCTAATGAGAACCGTTTTTTTCTGCTTTTGGTAGTGATATCCAACTCATCAGAAACATTAATATACATCCCAACAAATCATTTTTTATGTACTAATGAGTCACTGCTTATCAAGGCCCAAAGGCCACTCAAGTATAAGGATTAATGAGTTTGTCAGGTTGACGGTGAGACAATACCACGAGGATTGGTAATGATGCTTGAAACTGTGCAGAATTTGATTATTTAAGAGGACGACTCAACAAGAATTTGTTAATATTGGACTTGAAAATGACCATGTTTTAGTCAGCTGGGAAGTAGCCACATGCTATAGTGTTCCACAGACGGGTAGTTCTTGGAAAGTTTAGTTTTAGGTACACATAAGAAGAAGGGAAAATTATTTACAATGGTTGTAGCTAGAGGAGTTTTTGTTGTGTATATATCCTTTGATATCGATGGGTAGAAATCCAGAATATCAAATTGAACAAATGACCAATGTCTTGAAACCAAGAAATTAATTTCTTTCTTGATGTCTGCATATTATATTTACTGATTCTCTCAATTTACGATCTTCTTCAGTGGATTAGTCATGAGGATGCTTTATAACAGTTATATATATATATATATATATATATATATATATTACTAGCAGTGGCCCCATTTCACTGCTCCCTCTTCCCGTTGCCACCTTCTCCCTGTTGCCTTCGGCGAAAGCTGTCTCTTCCCCACCCTTTCTCTTCCGTTGCCCAGGGCAAAAGTATGAGATATTTCTATTAAAAGTACCACCTCTGTCTGCGCCTTCTATATACGTACCTATCTCCGCCCCGGTGTGTATACTATATACGTACCTATCTCCGCCCCGGTGCGCATGCTATATACGTACCTATCCCCGCCCCGGTACGCATGCTATATACGTACCTATCCTCGTCTCGGTGCGCATGCTATATACGTACCTATCCCCGGCCCGGTGTGCATACTATATACGTACCTATCTCAGCCCTGGTGCGCATACTATATACGTACCTATCTCAGCCCTGGTGCGCATACTATATACGTACTTATCTCAGCCTCCGTGCGCATATTACATACGTACCTCTCTCCAACCTGGTGCGCATACATAAGAACTCATTAATGCGCTCTTGTCATATCAAAGAACCAAAATTATGTTCATTCATGTTGTGTCACTATCATAAAAAAATAACTGTTGTATCAAAGAACCTATATGGTGCCTTTGTGCCCCTTTTCATAAAGAAGAAGAAGAAAAAGGAGAAGAAGTAAACGTATTCCATAGAGGCGCAATACCGCACAACATCCCTAAAAACGTATTCCATAGGGGCAGTATACTACACAAGCTTCCGGTCACATATTTTTGCTAGTCGGAAGCAGAATAGATACATCATCTGCACACCTCTAAAAAAGGAGGAGGTAATGCCTGGGAAGATGGTATCATGATAACAGAATAGATACTACATTAACTCCACACCTCTCAAAAGAGGAGGGGGGTACTGCCTGGAAGGAAGGTATCATGACATAGAATAGATACTACACTACCTCTACACTCTGACGGATAATCGTCTGACGCGTCCAGATCTAGCTGTATCTCGATCCGGCGCCATGTTTAAAATGACCAAACCCCCCCCCCCCCAAAAAAAAATATATTGACAAAAACCATGAAAAAACAAAAAAACAGATTAAAAAAACATGAAAAATATAAAAATTGGCGCCAAAGAGCAGAAAAAAAATTAACAAAAAACATAAAAACATCAAACATATAAAAACTAAAAAAGGTATCAAAAAACATCAAAATTAGCGCAAAAAAGCAAAACAAAAAATTGACAAAAAACAAAAAAACATTAAAAAAACAGATGAAAACAAAAATACAACAAACAACAAATTAGTGCCAAAAGGAAACAAAAAAACATGAAAAAAAATAAAAACAAATAAAACAAAAACAAATAAAAACAAAAAACCTTCAGAAAACATCAAAATTGTCGCCAAAGAACAAAAATAGAAAAAAAGAAAACAATTGACAAAAAACATCAAAAAAACAACTAAAAAATATAAAAAATCATCAAAATTGACACAAAAAACAATAAAAATTGATAAAAAAAATTTGGCAAAAAACATGATAAAACACTTTTAAAAACAAATAAAAGAACAAAAAACATAAAAATTTTGATATTGGCGCCGAAGAAAGAAAAAAAAATTGATAAAAAACATGAAAAAACATTAAAAAAACATAGAAACCAAAAAAGCCATCACAAAACATCAACATTTTTTACTCTCCCCCACCCAAAGAAATATTTTTAGTTAAATAAAAAAAATTCCCCTCCTCCAAAAACACAATTTTTTACTCTCCCACCCAAAGAAATATTTTTAAATAATAAAAAAAAGGTTTTCACTGTCCCACCGTTTCAGACGTAACTTTTATTGTATCGCACCTGGTCTTCCTAAATATTCATCCATCTAGTACTTGCCAGGATACGCGTTGCTTAACCTCGATTTTACAGCACCTGGTTATCCTAAATCGTCACCCATTTAGTACTGGCCAAAATATGCATTGCTTAATTTCTCCCTTTGACCGATAACAATTACAATAGAACGTTCTTAACATTGTATTGTCTTATTCCCGGACAACGCCAAATACAAGGAGGCCTCCAGAGCTATACTAAAATCACTCTTTCTTATTCCCCTCCCTTTGATGAGGGCAATAGTCCGAAGAGAAACGCAAAAAAACAATAATATTGGGACGATGGCATAAAAATAATATCCAAACCTATCACTATGATGTCATGTCCCTATCAGTATGGCGTCATGTGCACAAGATAACATTAAAAATCGTGATCACATTAAACGAAAAACGTCCGTCCGTGCAGCTACATCCATCCGTTCGTCCGTCCATCAAGCTTAGTTCGTCCGTCCGTCCAGCTACGTATGTCCGTCAAACTACGCCTGTCCAGCCAGCTACGTCCGTCTGTCCATAAATCCGTCCAGCTACATCCGTCTGTCCATCTGTCCACCTACGTCCGTCCGTCTGTCCATCCATCCAGCTACGTCCGTCCGTCCATTTGTCCAGCTACGTATGTTTGTTTGTCAATCCAGCTACGTCCGTTTGTCTGTCTGTCTGTCTGTTTAGTTACATATGTCTGTTAGTCAAGCTACATGCGTCTGTCAATCCATTCATCTACGTTCGTCAGTCCAGCTACGTCCGTCCTTCAATCCGTTCACCTACGTCCGTCCAGCTACGTAAGTCCGTCTGTCTAGCTATGCCCGTCCGTCCGTCTACCTACGTCCGTCAATCAAGCTACGTCTGTCTGTCCGTCAATCCAGCTACGTATGTCTGTCCGTCAAACTACGTCCGTCCGTCCGTCAATCCGTCTGTCCTGCTTTTCTTTTCCTCATTAGTAATCTTAATAAAAAATTAGTAATATAATTAATTAAAGACCTTTTAGACAAAATCCATGCCAGTTTACGAAGCATATTTAGACTCAAGGGAGAAAATTACATAAAACTTCAGCCAGAACTGATGCTACACTTTGATCTTAGACAAACGGCCGGGTAGCTAGATTCATTCTTACGGAAATTACGTCATTGTGAGAGGATTTTTTCACATTATTATTCTTTATTTTCATTACGTTAAGACAAGGTGTTTTGTTGTAAATTGGAATTAAGCAACGCATACCCCAGCCATTACTAAATAGGTGACCATTTTGGAGGAATAACAAAACTGGTTCTTTGATATGACTGAAGCGCCTCCAATAGAATATTTAAACATGAGTATCAAAACTCGTTCTTTGATATAGTGTGGAATTTGCGTTCGCGCTTGACATCTAAAACAGGAAATAGGTTTTAGTTGTTTTTTTCTCGGCGAGGGGAGGGGGAACGGTGAAATTTTTTTTTTATAACTAAAAATATTTCTTTCGGTGAGGGAGGATGAAAGTAAAAAAAAATTGGGGGGGAGGGTATAAACTTTTTTTTTTTCTTACAAAAACTAAATATTTTTAGGAAGGATGGCATGGGTGCAAAAATTTTTTTTTTTAATTTTTTATCCTGTTTTTTGTCAATTATTTTTTTTTTTCTCGCAAATTTTGATGTTTTGTGCTTTTTATTTTTATTTATTTTATTTTTTCATATTTTTTGTCAATGTATTTTGTTTTTTTTGTTTGGCGCCAATTTTGATGTTTTCTTTGTTTTTAAAAATCTTTTTTCGTGTTTTAGTCAATGTTTTTTCTTTTTTTTTGCTCTTTGGTGACAATATTGATGTTTTTTTAAGGTTTTTGTTTTTTATTTGTTTTTCTGACGTTTTTTCACGTTTTTTTTTTCAATTTTGGTGCCAATTTTGATTGTTTTTTTTATGTTTTTTATGTTTTTTTTGTTGTTTATGTGTTTTTTATGTTTTTATGTTTATGTTAATTTTTTGTTTAGCTTTTTTGCACAGATTTTTATGGTTTTTGATAGCTTTTTTGATGTTTTTTCATGTTTTTTGTCAATGTCTCTTTTTTTTGCTCTTTGGTGCCAATTTTGATGTTTTTTTGTTTATCTTTTTTTTTTTTTACTTTTAATGGTTTTTGTCAAATTTTTCTTTGTTGTTTTTAGTGTTTTTTGGTCATTTTAAACAGGGCGCCTGATCGAGATACAGCCAGATCTGGACGCGTCAGGCAATTATTTGTCGAAGTATAGAGGTAGTGTAGTATCTGTTCTATTGTCATGATACCAACCATTCCAGGCATTACCCCCTCCTCTTTTGAGAGGTGTGGAGTTAGTGTAGTATCTATTCTGTTGTCATGATACCATCCTCCCAGGCATTACCTCCTCTCTTTTGAGAGGTTTGAAGGTGATGTAGTATCTATTCTGCTTCCAACTAGCAAAAATATGTGACTGGAAGCTTGTGCAGTATACTGCCCTATGGAATACGTTTTTAGGGAGCTTTTGCAGTATTGGAATACATTTACTTCTTCTTCTTCTTCTTCATGAACAGGGGCACAAAGGCACCATATGGGTTCTTTGATATGACAGGGGCGCATTAATATGAGTTCTTTTTTATGATAGTGATGCTACATGAATGAACTTGATTTTTGTTCTTTGATACGACAGGGGCACATTAATAATAGTTATTTTTTATGATAGTGACACAACATGAACGAATATAATTTTGGTTCTTTGATACGACATGGGTGCATTAATATGAGTTCTTATGTGTGGGGTGGAGAGAGGTACATATATAGCATCTGCACCAGAGCAGAGAGAGGTACATATATAGCATGCACACCGGGGCGGGGATAGGTCCGTATATAGTATGCGCACCAGGGCGGGGATAGGTACGTATATAGTAGGCATACCGGGGCAAAGATAGATATGTATATAGTATGCGCACCAGGGCAGAGATAGTTATGTATATAGTAGGCGCACCAGGGTAGATACGTACGTATATAGAAGGTGCAGACAGAGGTGGTACTTTTAATAGAAATATGTCATACTTTTGCTCTGGGCGACGGAAGAGGAAGGGTGGGAAAAAGACAGTTTTCGTGAAAGGCAACAGGGAGAAGGTGGCAACGGGGAGAGGGAGTGGTGAAATGGGGCCACCAGGGAAGAGAGAGTCCCGGGCAACTCTGGGTAGCCCTGCTAGTATACATATATAATTCAATTTAGACATAAATAAAATTACAACATATTTATTTATATCTGTTCCAAGAATTCAACATCAACAACAATTTAGGTGTACGATCGTTTCCAAGATAAACATTCTTTATTAATTCCAAATTGTTTCTTCATCAGCACCGGCTCCAATAATACCACAATTTTTTAAATAATGCTTCTGTTTGGTTTTATATTAAAAGTTTTTTTCT
This sequence comes from Sepiola atlantica, assembly GCA_963556195.1. NCBI lineage: Eukaryota > Metazoa > Mollusca > Cephalopoda > Sepiida > Sepiolidae > Sepiola > Sepiola atlantica. The sequence continues at coordinate 162,770,035 of OY744524.1, read as the reverse complement.
TTAGTCTGGAGTGTGCATATTTTCTTATGAAAATATAACTCATTTATAATATTAAGTAGGTCCACCGTTTCAAAAACTATTAAGAGGTCAGTATGTAAGACGGGTCGGATGGGTAGTCCATTTTTTATTCCCAGTACGTCTGATTTGTTTACATTTTTTTTAAAGTTTCCATCCAATTCTTCAAATTAAATTCTTAGTTTAGGGGATAAATTCCAGAAAGAAGCTGTGTCTGTCCAGAGATGCAATTGAAAATGTAACCGTGCAAGATTTTAGAGTAAAACTTTACGCGGAATGTTGTATTAGTTTTGTATTAAGAATTTTACGATAACACTGTCGGGTCTGATCCTGGGCCAGACATACAGAAACAGCAACAAAAAAAAGAACAATGTTTAACTGTATAAGAATGCTCTATAATAAAAAGTTAAACTTAACATCTGAGATTAGATTTTATGAGCAATCTAATAATTATTATTCAATTACTCACACACCTTAAGCAAAAAAAAACCCCCTAAAAATAAGTTAAAACCAGATTTAAAAAAAAGAAATAATTGTAAGATAAAAAACAATTGTCCAAATTATTAACAATGTTGCATATATAAAACAATAGCAATTAATAAAGAAAAAATTATAAACTTACTAATGAAAGGGAAATTATCCTCGGAATATGGAAGAGAAAAAAAAACTAAAAATAGCAAAAATATACAAGACAAAAAAAAACAAAAATTTTTTTAGTCAGTCTTGTGTACAGAATTGGGTTGATTTCCGATGATCTGCAGTTAATATCTGTGGTATGGTTACGCGAAAAACTGGAAGCAATCCAAACAAATATATGGTCACAACTTAAACTGTATTTTTTAGGACATCTGACAATGGTTATGAGCGTGAAACAATTAGTAGACCTATTCAAAAATACATTATTCAAATACTACAAAGCTCAGTCTGAGATGGCATCAAGTGCAAATCCAAAATTTTGAACCAGTTTCAAAAGCTGATACTCACAACTATCAGTATATACATATGTACACACACACATACATGTACATGATTGGTAGGTACTGGCACCCAGGTTTCAAATCTTGGGGTTGGTGCGCTTGCTGCATCTAGCCACGATGTAATAGCTGCCTTTGAATTACTATTTTATACGCACACATGTGTGTGTATATGTAGAGAGAGATAGATAGAGGGAGAGAGAAAGAGGATTAGAGAAGTCAAATGCAAAAACTTAAGTAGTATACAAATAAACAAAACAAACTCCACCTTAGAGATATCAGGTGGACACACACACATGGCTACTCGATGTTGCCAAGAGGAGGAGGAGGGGGGCCACATAACTGATTTTAAAAAAATATGTAACATCTTTCTTGTAAAACCTTGCTCTACCTCCAACAGTCTCTTACTCTGTCTGGAAACTGTTCAATATAATGAAAAGCAAAAAGGAATGAAAAAGAAAACTGACTGACTATTTGATCTAGTTTCACTGTTGTTTTTGAAACAATTACCAATAAGTATTAAAAAAAAGTCATCTTTGTACTCCCCCTCACTTCACACTAATTTGCTCCCCACAAACTCAGGAAATGATTATTTCAGTATTACTGTTACTGTAACCAACTTTTGATCACACTGAATACAAATATGCAAGTTCTGTAAATGTATCTTGTGTAGTTTCTGAGTTTAAGCGAGACACACGTACAAGGACTTTTCTTACTAAAGAAAAAGAAAAGTATTTTTCAAATATAATTGCAGTTTATTTTCATTTTGAAGAAGCAAATCTGTGTTTGAAAATGAATGTCATTACTATTTATAAAAATCGATACAAGATTTTACAAATTATAATGTGTAAATGTAAAGTTGGATTTAAAAAGAAATAAAAGACGACTTTAGTTAAATAAGAATGACGAGACATGTTTAGCTTTTAGTTATTAATCTTTTGCCGATAATGACAACTTTTATATCAGCCATCTTACGATGATGCACTTCCTAAGTTCTTGATAAAGAGGTACCTCCCTTACATTACATAATGTTGACTCCTATATTTTAGGGACGTATATATTTATTTATATGTAAAATATAGTTATTCACGGACATGGGTTTCGCCATTATTGCACCTCATTAGTATGGCTGACTATATGCTAATTCATAAATTTATCCATTTATTTTGTGTGTCGATATAAAAAGGAAAAGTTTTTGAAAAATTATAAATAAATTCACTCCCGATCTGAAAAGACGGTCGAAAAATAGATTAATTGAAACAACAAAAAAAAGTGAATACTGCCTTTTTTTAAAAAATTATATGAAACACTTTTACAATAATTTGTTTGCAAACAAACTATTTATTATATTCCCTTCTTGAAATGCTGCAAGGGACCTTCTTGACACTTGGATTTTTCATTGCTGATTGCACTGGTACATTACTGGCAATAAGAGAGTTAGTGTTTGAAATTTAATATATATATATATATATATATATATATATATAAAAGAATGACGTAATCAAAACAAAAGTAAAGTTACATACTTTACAAGTTTATTATAATCATCAAATGTTTAAATAAGAAATAAATTATGAGAAAGTCCATAGATTTTCAAAGGAGAAAAAAAACAAATTACTAATTATTGGTAAATATTAATTTGAAAAACTTTACAAAAGTTTTGAATTATGCTTAGAGTAAAAACAGTGACAAAATTTTTTAACGATTTTTGCAATTAATGAGCAGAAAGTCTTTGTAATAATGAATAATTATATATATATATATAACTATAAACTACATACATAATGTTAGTTTATAAAAAAAGGAAAAAAAAAATCGTTTTCGATTTTGTCTTTTCGTTTTTATAAAATACATATTGCATCTATAACAAGCTTTGATGGTATTTAATTTACCAAACTTCTTTTTTACTAAATTTCAAACGGATGCTTATAAAAAAAAAAGTATGAACCTTTAAAACTATAACCTTCCACGCGCTTGCGTGATTTTATACGAGAGAGAAAAAAACAACATCTCATTCGCCGACTCACACCAACAGAAGCTGGCTTTCCAATTACATCGGAATTTTCAACTACACTGATGAGGCTAATTTTATTAGCGAAATATCTGTATAACTATAAACTACATACATAATGTTAGTTTATAAAAAAAGGAAAAAAAAATCGTTTTCGATTGTCTTTTCGTTTTTATAAAATACATATTGCATCTATAACAAGCTTTGATGGTATTTAATTTACCACACTTCTTTTTTAATATATATATATATATATATATAATTATGATAAACTTGAAAAGCATGTAACTTTACTTTTGTTTTATTACGTCATTCTTCCCTATAATAATGCTCTATTTCCAATACCGAGCATATTATTATCACAATAGGATCTAATATAAAATAATTTATTTTTATAACATTTAAAAATATACATATTTCCCTCCTGTCATGCACAATAATTATCTTGTTGAGTAGTTAAATAAAAAACAGTGTACATAAGACTATAAGGAAATGGCAGATAAAGAGCAGGAAGTGGTAACCAAGAAAAAGAAAGAACCCTATTTACTTGCCTCCCCACGAGGGTAAAGTAAGACACATGGCATCAGTTTTTACTGTGGGAAAAATCCAGCTCCTCAAAAGGGGCACTCTAGATGGGGACAAAAATTAAAGTCACCTCAGAATAGAAGGATTTTTTTTAATTTCAATGACTGAGGATAGAAATGGTGAAGTGTAGTACCAAAACAATTACTACACTTTGTTCCTAACAAAAAAGGCCGAAGGATAAAAAAAAGTATTATTTTATATTATCAGTATCATTATTTTATTATGGTCATACTCAGAATGTGTATTTATTTCATCTTTTTCAGATGCGATTAAAATTAAAATTAGATAAACAAACAAGTTGGTGTCATTTTGTTGAGTATTATTATTTTTTTTTATTGAGTTTTTATTGTTGTATGCATTATGTAGTACAAAACTATTATATATAAGATGCTTTAAATATGATCACAAACAGACCTGCGGAGTCTTGGGCATGTTGGCGTGGCCTTATTCTCTGTCGGTATGCGGTATGGTCCTGTGCAGTTCTAGTAAGTCCACTCTCCCAGGCTTTACCTTCTCGCCCTTTGAGAAGGTATTAGTTCATTGCTAATCACCTGCGGTGCTCTTCCTCTAGGCGCTAGCTTTTCAAATCCCACTTTCCCGACCTTGTGTCACATCTTCCCACCGTGGGAGGGAGATAAATAACTTAGCGTGAACAACGTCTTGCTCTAAACTATTTATGGATCATACAGGGAAGCCAGAAAAATAAGACGAAAGGAACGCATTTAGGTCTTCACCAGTGTTTTCCGGTTGACCTTCACACACAATCCGGATTTGTTTGGTTTTTCTAAGGAATAGATATATTAAATTTTTTTATTTACAAAACTTTTTAATAAACAAACGTTGTTTTTACTTTTTATTTTTATCTATAGACTTTTAATTTTTGCGCTTCCGTTTGTTGGCGCATGCCCACAGCCAGGGGCGTCTGTGTTGTGCAGTTTTATCAAATAAATAAACATTTAATATAAAAAATAAATATTTAATATATCCTCTCCCCTTTACTTATAATAATCCTGATTTGTTTGGTTTTTCTAAGTTTATTTACAGAGTCCACGTGTGAGGATATGCCATGGTCAACTGGAAGACACCGGTGAAGATCCAAATGCGTTTCTCTCGTCTTGTAATTTTTCTGGGGTCCATATTTATGTAGTTATTATGTTTGTGTCTTTTTCTTAACATCCATTAAATTACTTAAACCAAAAATATTATGCACCAAAAATTCTTTTGGCTTATTTTAGAATATGACATATCGATATAAATATTTGCCATTTTTTTTTTTTTTTTTTATAGCACAGGTACACTAGTACATAATACTAGCTGTACCTATCGGTGTTGCTCGGCCTGCAATGAAGTTTTTTTGTTTTCAAATTTTTAAACTTTAAAAAATAGATAATTACTATTATATTCTTCGATTTAAAATGAGTTATTACTCTTGCTGATTTTTATTTTTCATTGATTTTTTAAAAATGTTTCATGTTAGCATTCGTTTGCACCGGACTAAGTAATTTTTAAAATAAACTGTATGTTAATATTGTACACCAATGACAAATGAAAATTATGAGAAGCTGAAAAAACTATTTAGGACTGATTTTGAAAATCCGACAAGATAGCTTTATATATTATATGTGAAATATATAGGTGGAGTGGAAAACCTTATGGTATTAGAAAGCTGAAGTGTGCAACAGCTGGAAAAGACCTAGAAACTGATGGTAAGATACTTGGTGGTTCAGACTCATTCCAAAAGGTTGACCATGACAGAGACACAGAACTAGGAAATCTAACTAAACACTTCTCCAAAAGGCCAACTATGCACGCCCTACTAAAGACAATATGCAAGCAAAGTGTACTATCTATTTTAATACTGCGTTTAGTCTTTTCTGCCCTTGGTCAATGTAATAACGTGGTAAAACACAAATATGAAGAAATAAATTGGATTAAAACGATTCTTTGAGAAGGTATTAGTTTATTGCTAATCGCCTGAGGCGCCCCCTACCGGGAGGAAAATGCTGATGGAGCTGCCGAGACATTTATTTGTCAGCACGAGTGCTCTTCCTCTAGGGCGCTAGATAAGCAACAATCATTATTTATCTAAATGAATAAATGTAAAAGTTTTTCTTATTTATCACTCCTATATTACCATCAAAACGGGATGATGTTATCTTAATCAATAATACAATGCTTTCAAATACAGTATATATTGTACTAAACAAACACATAGATTTTCAAATATCTGTATAATTTGCATAACAACTTTTTTAACCATCTACAATTAATGTTTGCTGTTATTCATTTATGATTATATAATTTTATTTTCCCTGCGTATCTACAATAGCTTTGTGTAAATTAACAGTTATTAATGTAAGTAATTTAATAAAAAAATGAATAAATTTAGAAAAAAACATTCTTAAAATATCAAGGGAGATAATTTAGATGAAGCTAGCTAGAAAGATATACTGAGTTCACAGAAAAGGGGAAGTGATTGGTATCTATCTCTTTCGCATTTGCTTGCTCTCTCTCAAGGAAGAGGGGACTCCTTTAAAAATAATAAAAAATAAAATTTGGTGTCGTCAATCACTACCTGTCACTCTTCTCCCCTTTTCTAGCGACGATAGATTTTCTTTTTTTTATTGTTTATGATTTATTTACGAAATAAAAAAGCAAGATATATAAATGTAAAGTCTGAGATAAAAACGTCTTTTACTTAAAATACAAACCAATAAAATTGGACTGTAAGCTTTTTTTTAATTTAAAGTTTTTCCATTTCTTAATAAATTTCTTGCTCCCACCCCCATATTAAATATAAAAAAAAGACATGTTGACTATTTTAATTAAACCCTACTATTTAGGAAAAGGGGTATTTTCCTATTTCAGTCACATTAATTATTTAAAGTGAAATAAGTTTCGGCATTACTCATAATGACCATATATTTTTGTTTACTTAAACTATGTTTTAGTAATAAAAAAAAACACACACAAAAGAAAACACTAAAAACCTTAAGTTATATCAATTTTCATCGTACACATGAAATGCCAAAATAAAAATTAGATCGCAAATATATAGTCGCCATCTAAACAAGAGGTTAGCTAAGGAAGAACGATTACTCACAGTTATAAAAATGTCTTTTTTAATTAAAAAATTATGAAAGGAAGTTATTGTTCTTCATTAACTTGCATACTTCTTTGTTTATAAAGATGGCGATTATATTTTTCAACACACTTTACATTCCGGCATTTTACGTGTACACTAAAACTTGACATACCATACTCGCAGGCATTACCTTCTCCTTTTATAATGTTATACTCCCAAGTATTATCTCCTCTATCTTGGAGGGGGTATTTCCGAGCAAGCATCACCACATCCTTTTTTTTGTGTGTGTGGGAGGGGGATACTCCGACGCTTTATCTTCTCCTTTGGGGGTTTGTGTAGCATATTTTGATTCCTCATAATACATTCTTCTCTTCTTTGGTGGAGGGAGACAGTATAATATATGTTCGGCAAATATTGTTCGTTCCTAACGTTATCATCGTCCCAGAATGACTTTCTCCCTTTTTTAGAGGGTCGGGGTAGTTTACTATCTATTCTGTTTCATAGTATTATCCTCCCAGGCATTAACTCTTTTTTTTTGGGGGGGGGGGGGGTAGTGTTCGTTCGTCATGATATAATCCTTTGTCATTACCTCTTTCTGTGGGGGTCAATGTATGCAGTTTGTTCATTATATCATGCTCCTGACCTAGCAAAAATATGTGACTGGAGGGAGCATATATTTGCTAGTTATGTAAATACAATTGAAAAAAAAAAAAAAATGACTTTAAAATGAGGACCTATTTAATTGTTTGTTGCTGAGGGAACGCTCACTGAATATTTCTGTTCTAGGCTGGGCAGATAACTGCTTTCCAAAATGTTTTGATCAAGGGAGATAAAGGGCAAAGAGTTACTCCCCTTTAAACTATTTTACTCTAGATGGAGTCTGTTCAATCTAGCATTCATTGAAGGAGAAAACCTAGAGCGAAGCAATTTTTATTCCAATCAGAGTGGCTCTTTTTGAGGAGATGGATTTCTCCCACATTCAAAACTGACCTTGTGTCTAACTCTAATCTCGTTGGGAGGCAGGTAAATAGGAACAACTGCCTGACCATCATATTCAGTTTAATACCTGTTTTACATACTAGCATGTGTTGAGAAGTTTGTAGAAATTGACTTCCAAGCTAACCTATCTCTGCACAGGTCTTTAATTATCTCTCGTCAATCCTTATCACTTCCTCTAATATTTTCCTTGGCCTGCTCCTGTGAACTGCCTCATTTCTACTATTCTACATTTACTAACCTTAAAACTTTTAGCCATTTTTTTTTTCAACAGAGGCATACTATTAAAGTCCCTTTTGCACATTTCCCTATACTTTACAGATTTAATTTTCCTCAGAGTTTATCAGATCTAAGTCTGTCTTACATTAAACATCCATCGTATAATTCTCATATCATTTCTCTCCATGCAACGCATGTCCTCAACCCGCACTGGCCAGGTTCCACTTCTATACATCATCACACTGCGTACACATGCCTGATAGACTCTTCCCTTGGTTGACAGTGATAACATTCTGCTGGTTAGTAATTGAAAAAGTTCAACACATAGGTTTTCTAAACTAAAGAAAAGTGTCCTCAACATTGGATCACTCAAGTGGAGATATAAGAGGGATTTTAATCAGAGACGCATCTCATATGGCAGCTGAGAGAACAGATCAGTCTAATATTGGAAGGAAATCGTCATCGAAGTTAACAATTTTTTTTGGCAAACTTTAAATAAAATATTTTATTTGAACACCCTCCCAGAAATCGCTATAGGAACATTTTTTAAAAGAAAAATTTTGAAAATATTTCATTTAAAACGATATAAAATTTTCAACATTCTTCTATTTATAAAGTAGAAAAAGGTGCTTTTTAATATAATAATAAAAGTTTTAAATCATCATCATCATATTAGGTTTAACGTCCGTTTTAAACGTTGACATGTGTTGGACGGCTTGTAGAAATTAACTTCCAAACTAACCTATCTCTAGCCAGATCTTTATTTATCCCTCTTTCTCAAAGTGAAACTGAGGACAAGAAAATTAAATCTTAAACTATTGATCCAGTTCTCTATCTCAGTTATTTCTTGCTGGATCATGACCCCCCCCCCCCCCGGTTTGAAAACACCCCATCTTACAATTTCCTCAACTTTCTGAACTGCAACTGTCTTAACTTCAAACTCCTTTGTATTGTCACATAACTGAATCAAACATTCACCTGCGTATGTAAATATACTACAAGAATACCGGCCTAAGATGGGTAAAATAAATTCCTCTCCAGAACAGAACAATTTTTCGTCCTCTTATGAATATTAAACTACTAAACCTCATGTCTAGAATCCTTGTTCTAATTTTGATCAAAATATATTAGATGATTTTGATTCTAGAAAATGTTTCAAATTTAAGGGTTAAGTTTAAGAGGTCGTAAGGGAATCTGGCCTAATTAGCGTCTAATTACTATGGATCAAATTTAATCAAAATCTGATATATTTGAATTTTTAAATGGGAGGTTATGCCCCCTAAAAACCCTTTAAAATACTTCAAAGAAACTGAAATTTGAGAAATAATTGTTAAAATTTCACAAATATCGGAAGTATTTGAATTTTCACCCTCTTTGCATAAAACTAAATATAGCCCACCATACCAACCCTTACACCTAACAGCCAGTTAATTAGTTTAACTTTCTACATTTTATGGAAATAAGAATGTAAAACAGATTCAAATTTCTATGATTTACAACCTGACCATTTACTATCTTTTCTCTGATTGAAAATTTATTGAAGATAATTTAATAGAATTGGATACTTTAATATTATAGTTGAAAAAAGTTAGATTGATCTGAGTAACAGATAAGATTACAGATGGATTCTTGAATTGTTAGTGCATATATAGAATCACTTTATCTATACAATCCTTGTTCCTAAGTTAGGATTGTTATCACCTGTTACTCCTAATTTATAATCATGGACTCGGCCAGATGCAATGAAAGATTGATTTCAGTCATTTATGTCTGATGACACTTTATTTTTAGACTGTTAATATTTTTGCTATAAAAAAAAAACAAAACAAAAAAAAACATCTGGAGGCATATTTAGCAAAAATAACTGAATTTTCTTTTAAGTTTCAAGAGGCAAATATCTTATATACACACACACATCAGTCGATGTTTGTTTGTGTTATAGAAATCGATACGTTAGAACATTCAAATAAGTTTCAATAAGGGTTAAATTTTCCAGGAATCTGAAGATACCATTGAAATTTTCCTTCGATTCCATCTAGGGTCATATGGACAATTATTGGTTAGGTCCATAAAATAACTGAAATATATTAGAAACAGAATTCATTTTTTTTTTAAAATAAATTTTCTTTGTTTTATAAAACAAAAATAAAACAAAGAATATCGCAGTGAAGAATGTATTTAAAAAAGATTTGAATCTTTATTTTTAAGATTTTTCTTTTTTTAAATGATTCGAATTCGTTAAGTCCATTTACTGTGCTAACGTTTCTTTTTTAGTTTTTTGTTTTTTTTTACTTGGCCTCATTACAAATATTTTAAAGTTTTCTTTCAAGTAAAAAAAAAAAAAAAAATTTCTAAACATGACTATATTTGAAATTATTTTTTCCTAAAAAACCTTTCGACCAGCAATATATCCCCACAGGTGCAACACCGGGTGAATACTGCTAATGATTAATGAAACTGCAATTTGCATGAGTCCAACTAGTAATGATAATTCCTTATCAGCAAATGATCTCAACTCACCTGTGAAAGAAATGATCTGATGAGTTATAAAGTAGCATTGCTTCAGTGGAGAGAGAGAGGGAAAAAAACTGTGTGTGTGTTTAAACGCATGAACAGAATCACAATATTTGAGTTCTTCTATATCCATAAAAAAAAAAATTAAAAAATTAAATGAAAGTCCTGAATAATAAAAACAAAAACAAAAAACAATTCATTTAATTTTACATGTACACAAAAGATGAAGGTGGAAAGTCACAATTCTCTGTAATGTTCTCGCTACAAAAGGACAAAAGTCAAAAAAGCATTTCGGTCAATGAAAAGATTTATTACAATTTTGATGTGAAGAGGGTTGGAGAAAAGAAAACTTTAAAAAAAAAAAATAATGATGATAATGATGATGATCACATAAACAACAGGGTCAATCAGTTTGGGCCAAATATTAATTCAGGAAAATAACAATTTTTTTACCCACCCAAACAATTTTATACTTGCATTGCAAATAAAACTTATACTTTTAAAATCTTTTTCTTTTCTCTTTTTAAAATTAGTCTCTGTCTCCAGTGACTGAAATGAGGAAAATGGAAAAACAAAAACAACTGCAAACCAACAAATGTCCAAACTAAAATAGAACAATTATTTTTTATTATAAACTTTATTTTTCATTAAAAAATGTTTTCCCATTTGTTGTTTAGTTTTTACTTAGAATTGAAAATATATTAGAATCAATTTTTTTTTGTTGTTGTTTTTCCTTAGTTTAAAACCTTTCTTTTCTTACAATAGTAATAATAATCATTTAAAGACTAATGATTTATCAAACATCTGCTTCTTATAAAGCTATTTATATATATATATATATATATATACACACACACGTGGGTATGTGTTGGGGAGAGGGAATACATACAATTCGATATTTTGCCATCGTTCAACATTTGATAGCAATGCTGAGGAAAATAAAATGTAAACAAGGTTTGTACAGGTGAATGTACAATTTGAGAAAATGATGAGACGAAGGAAACGTGGGTCTTTATAATCAGCCGGAATGTTTTGCTTTGGTTAACGATTTACACACTTGCGCACACAATCCTCATTCACGCACAGATTTTATTATGCTACAAAAACCTGGGATACAGAAACCCTTTCCCTTCATATTTGTGCATGTAAAAAGAAGAAAAAAAGATGAACATGTCTAATGTTTAAATAGACAAGGAGAAATGATATGCAAATACACTTTTGTTTTGGAGAAAACATCTGCCTTCATGAAAGGAGAAAAAAAAAATTTATGAAAAAATGTGTGACCAGTTATAAAAGATAAAATAATTTTCTGTCATCAGTAAACAATAAAAAAAGACTAAGGCGAGAGAAAAAAAAAATGAATAATTTTATTGTTCCATGCTCCCCACTTAGTTATATAGTCTAAAAAAATAAAATAAAGTAAACAAGGTTTAGTAATTTGGCATAAAATTATGTGGTCAAGAAACGTAGATAAACTATCTTTAAATACAGGGGGGGGGGGGGGGGGGGGATAGTAGCAATGTATATAGATAGAAAGGAATTTTCCTCTTAAAACCAATTTTTAATCCTGGTTTTATAGAGTTAAGCGGGATCAATGGCCTGCTACAGGATGCTAGTCTGTCACCAATTCTACTCCTAGCAGGATTGTTACTTATTTTATACATCTGGGTGGAGTGTTGGCTTACAACACCTCGTATTTTCAAATGATAACTCATCGCATTATTAACCTGGCTCAGATCATTCCAGTTAAGTGACACTAACGAGAACCAGCGTATCAACGGGTTTTAGCCATAATGATTGAATTTTTTTTTAGCTGATGTCCATTGATATCTAAATTTTGGATTTTGTTTCTTACTCATATTTATTTAAACAGTGGTCACACATTATTATTGTATGTTATAATGAAGAGAGATGAAATGACTGAAAAAGCTTCTAAAATAAAACAAAAATAGAGTTCTCTTCAAAATGTACAAATAAATATGTTTTTATATACATAAAAGGCAGAAAAATAAAAATCCAAAACGCAAGAGACAATTCCCCATCCTCCTATTTTCAGAAGAACCAAATTAAAAAGAAATGAGTCGGATTATACTTTTATGGATATTTTTTTTTTTTTTTTTTTTTTTACATAAAATGTCCATGGCAGACATTATATCTATTTAACAAGGAAAAATAAGATTTGGTAGAATATAGTTTGTTAATGAAGGTTAATGTTTAAAAGATGGAATGAAGAATCTTTTACTCTATTCTTTAGCTAGAACTGAAAATGTTGCAAGCTTTAAAATGATAAGACATTCATACTGAGAAAAAGGACATGAAATAAAATATCAAGACTAAGAAAGCTGACAAGGTTTATGAAATTAAGAGAAAAAAGGTACATGTATTCACATGCACGCATTAAAGGAAGGAAACACAAAAAATATATTATTACAATATAATTTATCAAGAAAATAAACGATGAAATAAAGACTGTTACCGACATTGAATGAACAAGATGTTATTCTGTTTGCAATTTGTACAAATTGATTCAAGTTTCTAAAGAATAATTCTACAATTTTTCTTTATGTCACTATTTTTTAGGGTTTTTTTTTTTTTTTTGCTTTGTTTTTTTTAGTTATATATAATTTTATACATATAAAAAGAAAATTTTTTTTTTAACATTTTGGTTTTAAGTTCTTGTACAATAAATACTTTATTGTAAGAGCCACTTTTCCTGCAGTGGTTTGAAGAAAAATTGTAGAAGTTGCCAAAGAAAACTTGTCCAGAGAGACATGTTAGGGATTTTCATCATATGATACATTTCAGTATTAAAAAAACTTGTTTTTCTTTTGTTTTAAAGAACTTTTTTGTTGTTTTTGTTTTATTTCCCTGTTCTCACCCAAGAATTGGTCGGGTAGAGTGTTTGCCAGCAACACTGTGCAACCACATCCACACAGCAGACTTATACAAGTACTGCACGAACAGCTTGTACTAAAATGTTGTCCAGTTGCTTGTGTGGCAGTGTCAAGAAGCTGGCAGAGGGTTACTAGGCCACTGCCAAGCTCTTTTCCGGGGGGTGACACTTATTAAAACAATTTTCTTTTCTTTTAAAAGTAATTCGAGTCAACACTTCAGTTTAGGTATTTCCGGCAACGTCTTGAACCACAGGTGCAAGGAATCTTTATCTCTTCAATCGGAAACTTGTAGTCGTATGTCAATTCTTCTCCTCGTTTAATGCTGTGAGAAAATAAAAAAAATAAAAAATTTAATTCTCATCTAAATAATTCAAGGCGATCAGCATAAACTTTTTTTCTTAAATTAAGTTTAGATGTAGGTATATCTAACTGATATTTTTTACTGCATAAAAAAAAAATCATTATGTAGGCATAATACAGATTGTAACAAAACAAAAGTATCAAATTTATCTCGATAGCTAAATTATTAATAGCGTTATGATGATTCAAAATTTGTTGGAAATTGTGATATTAACAAGCCAGCTTAATTGTCTTCATTTCAGTTATGCACTATCTTTATAAATGTAATGTCATTTATAAGTAAAAGAAAAATAATCCACATTCCATAATGAAGACCAATGTATGTGTGTGTATATATATATATATGTGTGTGTATATATATATATATATATATATATATATACAAACACACATACATACATACTATATACATATCCGTTATCTCACACAAAAATTAGAGAATAAAAACACTGCTGGAGGAAGCCATTTCAAGTGTTATGGGGAAGTGCAAAATTGTAGAGAAATCATATAGAAGAGAACTTTGACTCTTCATATCAGAACAGAACAGAAACTCGTAATAGTAAGTAGTTATAGTAGCAGCATCATAGTAAACAGTTTGAGCACCAAATTTCAGTGCACCGCATCCAACATTTATTCAGAAAAGGGCAAACATCCTATTTTAATATTGTTCGAGACTTACATGAAAAAACAAAAAAAAAACTTTGCTCGCCACAAAGGTTGGTCAGTTGTGCTTTATGGCACATCAACCCTTGGATTATTTTATGATGAACAAGTTCATTTTATTCATTATTTGTCGAGTATAGCTGTGATTTGCATATTTCAATTTTTCTTCTAGTTGTAATTGTATACAGCTGTAAGAGAGCTGTGTTATCTGCTGAAATCACCATTTCTGCTAAGGAACATCAAGAATAAACGTGGATAGATTTTTGTAGATCCTTGATTGAAGGCAAATATTTTACGGAAAGTTCATTATGCTCTTCGAATTTCTTTTTTATGGAAATCGCTCAAGACAAGGCATGAAGCCACTTGATGTTAAGAGCTAAAATTAAAAAAATACTACTTTAAGGTAAAAAACTAGCCAACGCCAAGTGTTATATGGATAGATTTTGACCCAAAAAATAGCAATTCTTCCCCCTTTGTCAGAAACATAACTCATGGAATGTGAGGACTCAAGTACAAAATAAAGGAAACGAGAGTTACTAGGCTGCCGAAAGTAAACCCAAGGTCCACTTTCTAGTCTCCTTGCAATAAAAACCTTTCATGCTTTTAATGTCTTTGTGTGTGGGGAGATTTCTGCATTCAATCAGAATTTATTTTACTGTATATTGATTTGCACTCCAAGTGGAGGTTTTTGTTTTAGAATGAAGGAATGATAATGTAACCTATGCATAGGTCAGCCTGGATGTTTGTTTTTTCTTTTCTCTTCTGCTGTTAATAGGATCAGGTTTTTTTAATAGTCATATTTGATCAAGCTTGTGGGTATTTTCATTGCACGCTTGTTGTCGTTTTTTTTGTCATTATTTCACTCACTTTAGGTTTTAGGTCCATATATGGTATTTTAGAGTTTTTGTTGTGATACCATGTTGAATGGAGAATTTCTGTGCAAAGAAATATATTTTAAGAATTGAATTTCTCCCAATATTTTATTTGCTAAAATTTTCAACTTGGATTTAAAAAAATATGAAAATTAACTTTAAATTCAATATTAAGTCCATTTTACCTTTAAAATGGAACTATTTTTAAAATCAAATTAATTAACAAGTCGAACAAGCTAAAAAAACATCATTAAAAATTCTGTGTTTAAAAATAGTAAAAAGAATGCATTCGTCACAATTCTACAAAATCTAATCTTCACACAAGAAAAATAATTTTATCATTACAAAAAGGAAAGATTTAAATTTTGTTTCTAAATTAACTTTATAAATATAACCCCAAGTAGTTAAAATTTAAGGAAATTTCACTATTTCACTGTAAACAGGCTAATTTAGGAAAGTTATTACAAAACCGGAAAATAAACCTACTTTTTTTGATTAAATGTGTTTTTAAAAGACCAAGTAAGATTTCCAAAGTACACAACTAATTGGAAATAACACTTTCTGAGGATCTACAGCCTCTTATCAGGAATAAAAACAAACCTTGATCCAGTAACACATTTTGTTGACATTAAAAAATTATTTTTCCCCAAACGAGAGATAGAGATAGAATCATTTTTTTTTTTCTCACTCTGTCTGATGACCTCAATAGAAGATGAAGGCATTGCATGATGATTGATAATTTGGTTGGCTTAGTTGTTCACCAAACGAGATAAAGAACCTTGAACAATAAAACTAGAGCTGTATGCAATGGAGAAACAAAGCTTAAGCTGAGAACTAGGACACATTCAAAAGGAAAAAGAAAAGAAAAAAAAACAGAGTATGAGAAACTAATTTACTGAAAGAGGAAACAGACAGGAAATCATCAAAAAGAGATTTACTAGGCTGAAATTATTTTTAAAACTCCCTTTGAAAGCAATTATTCATTAGATTTATAAAAAAATGAAAAATATAGTTTTCTAATTTAAAATATTTTTTCAGAAGATATCTAATAATTTCAGAAGTTGGATACATCTATAGCGCTTTTTTAATAGTTTTCATCCAGTAAAAATTCAAACATTTATCGAGAACTTGGATGGTTATACTTACGGTCTCATGGCGAAGATGACAATATGCTTTTTGCCGTCTACCTGGATCACTTTTGAATAACAGTTTGGCTGGAAAAAAATAAAAATAAAAATTGATTCTTTTTTCTTTTTTAGGTCGATAGGGAAAAATTGTAGATGAAGGTTCACAGAGGATTGGTCAAAATGCCGTTGTTAGATTGAATAAAGAGAACCCGCTCAACTTAAAAAAAATAATAATTAAATTGAAATTTTGATTTTTGACAGATTTAGATTTATGATTACGAAAATAAAATTTAACTCACATCACAAGAATGATTTATAAAACGAGCAGCATTTCCGTGCATTGTAGCATCCACAACTTCAATGTCATCTATTCGGAACATATAACAACCAATGCCCTGGAAAAAAAGGATGGATAAAAAAAAATAAAAAAGACTTGTTTTAGTTGAGCAATCACTAACGAGAACAAAAAACAAAAACAAATTTGAAAAAAAATTAAAAGTCAATGTCTTAATTCATCTAAATACTTAATATTTACAAAACTTAATTTCATAAAAACTGCTTTCATTTGTTAATAGAGAGTATCAAAAACATTTTTTTCACTTAATTTGTATTTTAACAAATGAAGCGCAAGTTGTGCTTTTATCTCAAAATAAAAAGTTGTTCATTAAATAAAACAAGGGGAGAAAATCTGTAGCTTACTTTGCTTTCATAGAATTTTTCTCTTTTGTCAGTCAGCTCAGCCCGGATTACTTCCCCTGCATATTCGATAACCATTTCACCCGCATCAATGTTCCTCTTACAGAAAAGCCCTCGACCATGAATAAGGGATCTACAAAAAAATTTTTTATAACATTAAAATATCTTTCTTTAAGCATTTTCATAGAATCTGTCACAAATATTTTGTCTCCCCACCAGTGTATAGAAAATGATATTGAAATTTACCTGTAGACACCAACAGCCTCTCGTGCATGAGCTTGAAGATGTCTGAATCTCATGGCCATTGGTAAGTCCATGCTGGTTGGACGCCTTGTATATAAAAACAAAATAGAATTAAAAAGGTGGAAACATTTAAGAAAAGTGAACAAAATACTCCTATTCTCTTAAATAAAAAAAAATATAACAGACAACAGAGCACAAAATGTTATCTAATTTCCTGTATAGACAATATAAAAACCTTAGGCTGAGTTTTTGGGTTGAGAATTAAGCACGTTTATACTTTGAAATATTGTAACACGATAGAGACAAAACAAAATTTTGTCGCAGTTTAGAGTCTTGTCCTCTTCACCAATAAAAATAGAAAAGTGAATACTTTTTTTTAAATAAGTAAAACGCAATTGGGTTAGGCATTTTTTATGACAATGGACAAGAATTCAAGTGTATCGGTAAAATTCCGACCAGAAAATATCCTCGATTGGCAACACGGAAAAATGTGCAGAATGTTACCAACGTAATCGTGAAGTAAGCAACAGATAAATTGACAGAGACAGAAGGAAGAAAGATGGATAAATGGACAGTGAGAAGAGTACAGTTGTGTACACAGAGTAGTTTACGTTAAGCTAGATATGTGCGTGTGCCCATGCACACGGAGACTAACGACTGATGCTGCTAAAGTCACAGTCTGCCTACTAAAATTTTAAAACAAAAAGATAATTGTATGCATTTTATTTTTTTCTTCTGTGTTACCAACAAAGGCGACTAACTATGAACTACAGCAGCAACAGAAAACTAGTCTAAGATTTCAAAAACCTTTAAAAGTTATGGGGCTATGTTACAACACTTCTTGGAGCTTGTTATGGTACACTATGTAAGATTATGGGGGGGAAAAAAAATTTCAAACGTATAAAAATTCAAAAAATTCTTTTTTTTTTTAAATTTTTAAAAATGATTAATTAATAAATAAATAAAAAAATGACTAATTAATAAATAAATTTAAAAAACAACAGTAATTAATTAGAAGTCATTACAAATTTTGCAGTTTAACAAAAACAAGAAAAACGAAATATTTGCTGCTGCATTGTAAAAATAGCATCCTTTTTTTTATATAAAATTTTTTTTTTCTTAGTTACAAGGGATGAAAAAAGCTTACCTGGAAGATTTGAGAGCCATTTCTTCATCACCTGTCGCGGTATTAGATTGTGGTCGGTTACGGTAACGTGACATCAAGAAACTAAACATATCATATGGTTTTCTTGTGCTGAAAGGCTCTGTACGGATACAACCGCTCGGGTTGACAGCTAGCTCCTTAAAAAAGAAAAAAAAAGAAAGGTCATCAAGGAGAAAATATTTTATTATTTCTGTTCGCATCGAATATAGATATGTACAAAAGAGTTTATTTTTCTAAAAGAAAAGATCTGTTTTGTTAAATTAAAAATTAAATTTTATCAATAACCAAATTAATTTAGTTTTTATATATTTTGAATGATTTAAAACCGTTTATAAAGCAGCAAGATTCTGATTTTTAAATCTTTCTAAATAAATCTTTAAGTTGTTTTTAAGAGAAAATAGAGTAAAGGTGGGTAAATTACCTGATCGTCATAATCTCTTTCTCTCTGGTGGGAATGGTAATTGAACTTATAATTATTGCAATTTCTGGCACCATGCAATTGTTCTAATAAATACACAACTGAATGATGGCTGACACCAAACATCAATGTACCATTCACATCTGAAAAGAACGAAAAACAAAGATGAATTAATGATTATTTTGATTTAACTCAAATCGATTTGTACTTAAGAAATCACATCAGGTGATGTCAACTCATTAAAAATAGTTTTTACTTGAGTATTGATTTACTCCTCTCCAGGAGTTAGGCACAAGGCCAGTTTTATCTTACTCCCACAAGTAAGATGTGACCCAAGGTCGGGTCGGGTCGGGAAAGTGGGGTTTGAAAAGCCAGCGCCCGAGAGGTGAGTACTCTGGCCATTAAAAATTGCCTGGGCAGACCGGTCGGGATTCCTCGGTAGGGGCGCCTCAGACAGTAAGCAATAAACTTACTCCTCCCCAAAGAGGGGAGGCGAAGCCTGGGAGGGTGGACCTCCTAGAAATGCACAGGACAGACCCATAGACCGGCATGAATCAAGCACCGAAGGCCAAGACAATACCAGTGCAGTTCTAGGAGGTCCACCTTCCCAGGCTTTGCCTCTCCTCTTTGGGGAAGAGTAAGTTTATTGCTTACTGCCTAAGGCGCCCCTACCGGGGAATGCCGACGGGGCTGCCCAGGCAATTTTTAAATGGTCAGAGTGCTCACCTTCTCGGGTGCTGGCTTATCAAATCCCACTTTTCCGACCTTGTGTCACATTTTACCGCTGTGGGAGGTAGATAAATATCAAGTCTATATTGTCTGAAAAATTTAGTTCAGTGATTGATGGCAGTGGTCAAATGGACTGACAAGAAAATAAGGTGAAAACCTCATGTCAAATAAGAATAAAGTTTTTATGAAGTGCTTATGGTTGATGCAAAGAAAGGAAATAGATATGCGAATTTAGCAGCAATTAAAATGATGGAATCTTTCCTTTCTTTTTTTATTATAGACAAACAACCAATGAAAAATAGTTACTTACTTGCATAGGGTAATTGTTTTATCTTGGCGACTGCACGCAATTCTTGTACCTCATCAAACACTTGTTGCCATGCAGCTGAAATAAAAATTAAAATAATGAAATTCAAGAAGAGACAGAAAAGATAAATTATTAAGAGATGGAATATTTATTTATTTTAAATAAACCGTTGTAGTTAATTTCTAAAGTTGTATCACTTCTGATGCATGGATTATTTTAGACAACTAAGTGGAAATAGTTTGGAGTGGGGTTATATCACATACCCTGGGGCGATGAATAAATTTTTATTAATTTACACATTCAATAAAACTCGAAAAATATTTATTGCAATCATAAATTATTAAAATATATTGATCAATAACAATTTCTAACCAAGTTCCACAAATTTGATTTAGCATTTTCTCACATTGCTATATAGGTTGTGTTCTGTTTAACCTAGTATAGATCCCTTATCATTTATCCCACCAGATAAATCAAGGTCGCACAGATTTGTGGAGGACCCGGATAACCTACCAGGCATGCACCT
This sequence comes from Sepiola atlantica, assembly GCA_963556195.1. Taxonomy (NCBI): domain Eukaryota; kingdom Metazoa; phylum Mollusca; class Cephalopoda; order Sepiida; family Sepiolidae; genus Sepiola; species Sepiola atlantica. The sequence continues at coordinate 162,749,636 of OY744524.1, read as the reverse complement.
CTCTCGCCGGCAGTGGACAATGCTCAACCGCCTCAGGACAGGTGTCGGCCGTTTCGCCGCAACCATGAAAGGGTGGGGACTCAGGGATTCGGCTGTTTGCGACTGGTCACTCTGAACAGACAGTAGATCACATCGAGTCATGCTTTAAACATCGACCACCCAACGGCGAAGCCTGCATAGCTGTGATAGACAATGAAACATTAGCATGGCTTTTCTCAACCAAGCTGGTGATCTAACAACGAGATGCTGTGAAGCAAATGAAAGAAGACCTCCCTTAGTCGGCCTTTATTTCTTAGGGTATTTCATAAGACTTGTCACCGGCGAGATGTGTTCCGGTGCCCATCCCCTTATGTATTGTAACTGTTTAGTTCATGACCGAATGGAGCTGTTTTCAATCTCTCTAAATATTCTGACATTTTGAACATTGTCAGTAGGAAATATTGCCTTTCTTTGCTCTAAGAATATCATTTTACATTTAGCATACTTTGTTTACATCCCCCTACGTGCAAGCCTACAGTTCTTCTATCCTATAATTTATATTTTTCACTTTCTATCATTTTTTTTAATGCTCAAATACCTTCTATTCTGCAATGTTATTAAGCTTACAGTTTTCTCTAGGTTATATTTGACTCTTTGTCTCTGCTTACATCTTTTGTATTTACGTGCTGGTGAAATTGTTTTTTCTCCTTTTTCACAATCAATAAACCCGTGTACAAAACCAATATGCCTCAGAGTTTTGATTGTTGAAAGGAGTTTAGCGGACTCTCCAAGGTTTGCACACGTTTTCACAAAATGTATATGCATCCAGAGAGAGTACAGTTGGTATGCGACACATTTTTTGTTTTTGAAGTTTTAGTACCCCGCAATTGAAAATATTTCATCAGAATTTAAAGTCTTCTGGAAAATACACATCTTCACAGGTGAAAAGTATTCTCCTTTTAGACAGATTAGAATCTTATAAATTTTCTTTTTAGTTTTTTCTAATAAGTCCCTCCCTTCCATATGTAGATTTTTCTTTTTCAGATTAACCTTAGGCAATTGTCTTGACTTTGCCAAGGCCTTTGATTCAGTGAATCATAGACTTCTGCTCTATAAGCCTATGACTTTCAACCACATGTGGTGAAATGAATCGGAACCTTCCTTGCTAGCCATACCTTTCGGGTGCAGGTCAATGGCTTTCTTTCTGATGTTTCTAATGTAGTTAGTGGCGTCCTCCCAAGACTGTACTGGATTCCTTCTTTTTTCCGATGACGTCAAGATAATTGGTCTCAGAAATGACTTTGAAAATCTCCATAGATGCCTCCATCAAGTCTGGAAATGGTCAAACCTATGAGATTTGTCTCTCAATGTCAACAAATGCAACCACCTTTCAGTTGGTTCTTTAACCAACATGCCACTTGATTTCGAACCTGGCGAATTGATGCTGGATGAGACAACGCAGTCCAAAGACTTGGATCAATTCCTTTTTTACCCCTACTGCCCAATGCATTCAGACAACAAATAAAGCTCTGTGTTCCTTCGCCACGGTGCCAGTCGGCATCTTCCTACCGCTATACATATCTCTGATGCAAACCTTTCTGGAATATGGCATCCAAGCTTCACCCTATTTCGTTCGGGATATCAAGCAGCTGGAGCAGGTTCAAAGACTTGTGACACAGATGGTATGGGCACGCCACATAAAGTCCTACGAACAATGATCGAAAGCCCTCAACCTGTATTCGCTGGAGCGTAGGTAGCTGCATAGATGCCTCATCCTCGTCTTTAACATCATGCACGGCAACTACAATGTGCCTCATGACCTTTTCTTCACACCAGCTCCGCAGAAACGGCTGTACTCGAGACGATTTCGGCTAACTCGTCGGAAGGAGTCTTTTTCGGGTAACTGCACTGAACAGACTGCTGTGGTCAGCCTACGGATAACCAAACAGCTCAAAGCAGTGCTGGATGTATCTTTGGATAATTACCCCTTACTTGAGCAGCGGAGGATGTGTGAGGACGAGTCTCAGACATAAAACATCAACCAGAATTTAAATATACCTTTCGAAAAGTCCCCCCTCCCAGCACCGGGATGTACCAGTCACTTTTGTCTAATTAAAAGAAAGGTAGCATTTTCTGCCCATGATTCTGCTTCATGGAACCGCCTACTAGAGGTAGTGACGATGTCTATCATATCCAGGATTAAAGACGCATTCAGACAGCTTATAAATGTACACATCTTCCAACTATCCATTGACATCGCTTGCTTTACTTTCTTATTTTTTTTTTACCAATACCGTTGATTTGATTTTTCAGATAAAACCAACATTTAACTGAAAAGGATAAATTTACTTTTAAATGTTAGGTCTGCAAGAAGTTCATAGTGCTTAAAAAGCTGCACCCGGAACTAGTTCCTATTCTGACAACCTGTTCAATCATTACTTAAAGGAGAAATGCTTCCCATCACGTTGGAAAACTTTGTCAGTCTGCCAGTATTTAAAAATACTGGAGATCACTTCTGCATCTAAGTACAGACCAATCAGTCTTTTGTGCGTCATGAGTAAGTTATTTGAATCGGTGGTAAATCAAGAAGTTGTCAACCATCTCAGCAAAATCAATCTATTCAGTGACAAGCAATATGGATTTCGTCCTGCAAAATCAACAGCTAATGTTCTAACTATAATATCACACAGGATCAGTGAATCTATTGATAAAGGATTCGTTTCCAGTACAATATCTTTTGAGATATCCAGGGCCTTTGATAGGGTTTGACACAAAGGTTTACTTCACAAGCTTGCTAGCTATGAAATATCTGGAAACGTCTTCTCAAACAACAAATCCTTTCTCTCTGATAGGCTTATAAAAGTAGTAGTTTATGGGCAGACATCTGAAGCACATAATATCAACACTGGCATGCCTCAATAATCCATTCTGGGCCAAACCTTCTTCCTGATCTTCAAAATCCCATTCTAAGAGAATTTGTTTTTAAGTCCAATGTTAACAAATTCTTGTTGAGCCGTCCTCTTAAAAAATTAACTTCTGCCCAGTTTCAACTATCCTTTCTAATCCTTAATGTGTTATCTCACAATCCACCTGACAAACTCATTAACCTTTATCCTCGAGTAGCCTTTGGGACTTTATAACCGGTGATCTGTTAGTACATGGGGGGGGGGGGGGGTTACTTGTATCTATAGGATACATAATTCTCTTAAAAGTCGAACATTTTCAGAAACTTCTTCAAAGTAGCTCTATTCATATTGAATTTTTATTTGCAGAAGTAAAAAATAAGTTTTTATAAAAAGTTAACATTTTTCCTATCTCTTCCCTCACAATAATTAAACATTTTTCCTTGAAAAATAAACTTGTTTTTTTTTATTTCGTTGGCACCCTTTCTTACAAAAGTAATAGAAATGCCAAAGCATTTGTTTTTATAAACAGGAACTAACCATAAAACAAGACTGTATCACATCTTACCATCGCAGGGTAGTGGGTACTATATCCAATTATCTATCAGTCTATGGAAATCTTAATTTACAACTGTTTTATTAACTAGGCACATTCCAGGCTTTAATATTTTTCTTGTGCGGTTTAATTATTAACTATTCCACTAAGATTTTTTGTTCAAGAAATTAACTATTTGACGTTTTTAGAATTAGAAATCCCTGCACCCCCACCCCCAACACGATGACAATTTGTTGCATCTTCATATTTGCTTGTCATCTCATCAGGTTTCCCCCACTATCACCCCTTCCTTATTCATGACTTTGTAGGCAGAGAAGAATAGTAACTGTACATCTTCAACAGATTATATCTACACACTTCACAATTGGACTTTCATGATTGCTGGGATCGCAGAGAAACATTTGTCATTATTAAATTAGAGTAACAAACACTTGTCCATACGACTACAACTATCTCAGCCCTCATACTTATAACATAATATCTTATCGATAAGAGGGAGGGTATTAGTGGTGAAAAATTGACTAATTAGATTTCTTCAGTATCAGGAAGAGACTTTAGGACTGTGGGATGTTTAGCTCCAACTGCCTCTATGATATTAGTAATCAAAACAAACTGTTAATCAGATTAAATATGAAATTTAATGAAATCAATTGGAAATTAAATGTTTACGAAAACTAACTGAACAGTTTTTAATGTGTACCTTTTGTTTACAAACCAATTGAGGTTAAATAAATAAGGGAAAAACTGGCTCTATTTTATATATAAAAGAAAAAAAACTTAACAAATTTACTGCTTTTTCTCCAGGGTAGAAAGACTTCTTTAACAATGTGGAAAAATGCTTTAAGACAAACCTTCCATGGAATAAGCTCGGCAATAGAAGCCATCCTCACTGGATATTTCAAACATGATATGTGGCTTGGTTGGATCAGGCTTTGCTGTTTTGTTGGGAGGAACAGAAGCTTGGCTTTGCAGGCTCATAAAAGGCATTTGTTCTTCCTCCTGCACATCTCCCTCATTTTGCAGCATTTGACGTGACGAACACCCATTGTTGGCGTAAGAAGATTCTGGACAAATTCCTTAAATAAAAATTGAAATTTTTTTTGTATAAAACCATTATATTATATTTGGGACACACACACACTTATAAAAGAGTCCTATATGCAAAACTCTATAAAGTACATTGGAATTTTAACATGGCCGATATAAACAAACTTAGAAGTGAAGGGAGTTAACTGTTCATAATATGACACAGGAGAAAATGTCCATAGGTAATGAAAATACAAATTAAGACATTTTTTTCACTCTGTAAAATGAATATGAACAAAGTTGTGTATCTTCACGTGCTACTCTGTTTATTTGGCCGTGTGGGCAAAACAGATGCACACATATCAAAGGCAATGGCTGAATCCTTAGAAAGTGACCACCAGTTCGTAGTGGAATGAGATCATAAATGGATGGTAACATTTAATGCTGCTAAGATAGCTCCTTTCCTTCAACAACTACAAGAAACCTCTTCAACCACTGATTGCCATGGCAAATAACACCCTACCTAAGAGTTCAACGTTCAAACTCTTCGGCCTAACATTCACGGGTAGCATGAATTGAAACAAATGCATAGAAGACATTGCTTAGGCTGCTGCAAAGGTGGGCTTCCTCTACCGTGCTAGAAAACTTCTCACACTCGATAGTGTCCTGTATCTCTACGAAGCCACCATCCGCCCATACATGGAGTATTGTTGTCACATCTGGGCTGGTGTACCATCCAGTAGTCTCTTCCTCTTAGACAAGGTTAAAAAAAAAAAAAAGTCACTAATCTAATAGGTCCCTCACTATCCACCAAACTCTGTCCCATCACCACAATGTTGTATCCTTGCGCTTGTTTTACAAGTACTTTAATGGAATGTGCTCCGATGAACTTGCTGCTCTGATGGCTCCTTGATGTAAATACACTCGACCAACCTGACAATCAGCTAAACCCCATCCATTAACTGTGGAGGTCCCCAGATGTCGGAGAGCCTTTTACTCCAATAGCTTCTTTCCTCGTGCTGTTGGCTTTTGGAACTCTCTTCCTGCACTCGGTTTCCCTGGACTGTACCGACATGTAGAAATTTAAAACTAATGTGAACAAGCATCTCGCTGCACAGCTCTCAATTTAGGACGAACTCCCACAACTTTCACCCTAATTCTCAGTAGCCCCTTACGTCTACAGTGGCAACTTGCCTTGTTTGGGGGTGAACTATGTTAAAAAAAAATATGTTAAAATTCCAACATGACGAAATTCCTTCTTTTCAGTTTCATATGCAATATGTTGTTTTGAAATAGTGCTGAGCAGCATTTTTTAGAATTCCTTTAAGTTAATGATAATCAACACGCATAAAAATAGACACTTTTCTTATGAACGAATTTAAAAAGGATGGGGCAGTTAATGAGAGAGAGAGAGAGATAGAGAGAGATCATCACCTCTTCATTTTAGATTTAGTAAACATATCTGTAACTATTATTATTATTATTGAGCATAACTCAATAATAATAATAATAGTTACAGAAAACAGTAACTCTTTTCTTGCATCGTTTTTCACTCTTACAATAAAGAATTATTTTAAATCAGGGTGTCTTTGGAGAAATTATGAAAACAACCAAGCATTTACAGTGCAGATTCATGTATGGAAATTAGCCGCTATTTTTAAATTAGAACACTATAATTCAGGTTTATAGAATGGACGTACTAAAAGCCATCTTGTCAATTGAAACCTAGGATTCCATACTGGAAGCAAAACACGTTTTTACAATTTCTCCAAACTTACAGATACTCAAGTCAGCCTTGAACAGTGATCTATACAAGAAGCTTTTTCCTTTGAAGTCTAATACTTCATATTTTATTTCTTTTTTGATAGGTTTGAGGTTTAAAAGTCTGTGACAATGCAATATATGGTTATGGGCAAATTGAAAGAATGTCTGAGTGAGATGATAATAGACAAAAACAATATGTAATGCAATAAGTTTTTTATTTTCTTTCTGTTTCTTTCTTTTTTTTTTTTTAAATCTTTAATCAATCGTGTTATATGGTGTCCAAGCTTTCTAATATTTCAGGGTTAAAACCTCCTTTTCAAAGCAAGTTCATCTTGAATCTGCGTGTGCGCCATTTAAAAAAAAAATTAGTTTATTATTGTTTTTTTTTTTAACTATAAGGACTAAGAATAATTATTGAACTTTGTTTTTTAGGTCAATGTTTAAATATAAAAAAATATAGACTTAAAACAAAAAATGTTTATTGTGAAACATTTTCACAACCAATTTCAATGATAGCTTCCTATTTGCTTGGCAGAACGTCTCAATTCTATGGAAAAAACATCCACAAGTTGACTTCAAAAATCAATCCATCAAAATCATTGTAGACTGACTGCCTGCCAGTTTTTTAAGCAAATGATTGATGTGGTAGTTTAATTACACCTTTTGGTTTGGTTTGGTAGTTTTGTTTTACGGCATATCAACCCTTTTTGGGTTATTTAATGCCGAATCTGGTCATTATAGTGAAAGTTTTTATGCTTCAAGTTCTTTATATCTTCAAATGTTTAATCATGGTTTTTGGTTTGGTAGTTTTGTTTTACGGCACATCAACCCTTTTTGGGTTATTTAATGCCGAATCTGGTCATTATAGTGAAAGTTTTTATGCTTCAAGTTCTTTATATCTTCAAATGTTTAATCAGGGTTTTTGGTTTGGTAGTTTTGTTTTACGGCATATCAACCCTTTTTGGGTTATTTAATGCCGAATCTGGTCTTGTTTTCTTCTCTTTTTTGTTTCTTTCCCCTTTTAATGTCTGTTTCTATTTAACCCATAGTTGGGACCCTAACAGGTACTACCACTCCGGGTCAGGGTGGACCTGGGAGCAATGGTAATTAAGAGGAGGCTCCACATTCCCCAAAGTCCGTAAGCCGGATCTCACCATCGGATGTAGTTTAAGGTCATATCCAGGACCGGAGTAGGGTAGGAAAAATAAAAATAAAAAAGGGGAGGGAGAAAGGGAGAGGGGCTGTTGTTTTTGTTTTTGTTTTTGTAGAACATAATTAAGTTTTACAAACAAAAGAAAAAAAAAAAAAAAAAAAAAAAAACGTCAATGTAGGTGAATTTCGTCTCAGGGAGCCACAGGGCAGCCTGATCTGGTATCACCAGACACCTTTTGGTGGTAATCGATTCAAATACACAAAAATCATAAAATAAATAAAAAAACAGTGCAATAATTATACATCAACAGACCAAAAGAAGTTATAAAGTTGGGATGTAGAAAAATTATTTAAAAGTAAAAACATACCTTTTATATCTAAACGGGAGCGCCTTCCAAGAGGTTTAGTCTTTCGACGACTTCTAGGGGTTGTAGCTTTATAAACAATTTTCCCGTCAGGAGTCCGTTGTCTTTCTTGATGTTCTGGTGATGTTCCCGATAAATGATTAGTGGTATTTTTTAATACGGCTGGGTTATTGGACTTTTGGTTAACCCCTAGGAGATTCTTTACTAGCTTTGGTCGGCAAACATCCGAGGAAGACAAATTCCTCGGAAATTCCGATGTTGTTAAGCCATTCTTATTTGAGAAATAAGATATTATTTGCTTTGTTGGCTGAACATCAGACGGTTGTTTATATAAGTTCAGTCGAGTCTTTTTCACTGGGGGCATATAAGGCTTCGGATTAGGAATTTGAAGATCTTGCTTAGAGCTGATGTCCACCACATTCTTTATAAACTTGCTACCCTCCTGGACCCCAGACAGAATCTCCGAAGTATCATACGAATCTTTGAATTGATCTGTATCGTTTGGATTTTGCCGTCGTAGAAATCCTGGAGGTTGGAAGTCTGACTTAGAATGTGACGTATGTGATATCAATCTGCGAATAGGCACACTTTTACTAACCACAGTAGATCCACCTTGATTGCTGCTATTGGTGGTGGTGGTCGTCGTCGTCGTTGTGGTGATAGAGTTCACTGGGCTGCTAAGTTTTCTTTCATTTGCCAACTGATTGGAATTTACGGGTGACGTTGTCAAGCCAGTTGGGTTTGTTAAGGCAGGAGGAGTTTGATTAGCCTTGAAGATCTCCTGCAACAGCTTTCCGTAATTGTAGATGCTGCCCTGAGGTTGGGGGCTGGTATCTATATTTGCAGAGGTAACAAACTGGGTTGAGGAGTTGTCAACAAGAATTTTTACAATGGAATTTGGTGTTTGCATAGTGGACATTGAGGTTTTGTGAAGGGTCTGAATTGAACCATCTGGCAGCATGACTGAATTTTGTTGAGGGGGGATTGCCACTGAGGGTGACTGCAACTTCGCAGATGTGACAACAGAACCAAGGCTGTTAGCCACCTGCAGATGAGGCACAGAGGTAGCTATTGAAGATAATGGGATGCTTGCAATGGACCGACTGATTGTCACCAACTGGTCAGCAGGTGTGGGCAAAACAAAACTACCGACATAGTTGATGTTTAACGTTGGTTGTGGCTGAGATGGTTGACACTTGGATGGCTGGGAAAGGGTTACAGGAGTGACCGCACCTGTGGCAAAGGCTGTAGAAGTGGCCAGTTGTGGTAAAGCTGGAGAAGATAGGACTTGGCTCTGAAAGAGGGGTCCATTTGTTGTTGCGAGACCGAGGACGTGGGGTGATGCACTTTGCATGGGTACACTCAGCTGTTGGCTAGGAGCCATCATGCATGTTTGTGATGGCAAACTGCAGACAGTATTACATAATCCCATGGTAACCATTGGTGTGGTCAGCACTTGAGAAGTCATTGTGCTTGGCCGAACAAACAAAGGTTGCTGTGATGGCTTTGCTTCCACACACTTCACGGGCACGGCCTGATGAGAATTGGCCTCACACGCATGATCAGAATTAATAGCCAGAGATGATGAAGTGACAGTCTCTGATAGCGAAGGTGACGACAATGATGTTGATGTCAATGACTGGGAAACCGATGAAGCGTAGAAAGTATTCTTGCTTGATTTACTTATAGATTTAGTAATAAGACAGTTATTTACATTGGAGCTCCGAGAGATTCCGCAGCCAATACCGATTTGGCCGTCTTTAGAGACTGCATTCATTTTAACAGATTCAGAATCAACATTACTATTACAGGAACTCATGTGGGAAGTGGTACTTAATGGATTCTCAAGAACATTCGGCAACGATTTTGACGTGTTTGTAACATCGATGCTATGAAAGATGCGCTCAAATAAGCCCTGGTGACCTGACTTGCTCTGATTTTCTGATGGACCACAAGTCGATGCTCCCTCTGACAACGTAGATGAATAAATACTTCCTTTTGAGAAGGGAGTGCTCGTCTTGGCCAAATAATTATGGTGCTTCGCTGAAGGTATCGCGCTTTTTTCGCTGTGATTTGGCACTATACTAAAATCGGAAATTGCAGCAGACTCTTTCATTGAACAGACTTTACCAAATTTACCATTGATTACTTCAAACTTTTGCTTGTACAAACCGCCAGGGACTTCAACAACTGACATCTTCTTTGCCAGGGCAATGTCTGAAGGGAGCTTCGGCTCTGTCGACTTTAATCCAATCAGATGACCAACTTTCTCACTGTTGGATGGGTCAGGTTTGCTTAGCTTAGTGGCCAATTCTGATAACAAATCTAAATTATTTCGATTTGTTCCAGCCGAGATAGTAAAACCAGTTCGAGGACAAAGCAGAGAATTGTTGCTTTCTTCATCAGATTGGCGATTCTTTTCAAGGAAATTGTCGTATGGCGCAGGAGAAAGCGTGGCATCAGAATCAAAGTCATTCTCATTGCTGTTGGGCTGCTTCTTTTCTTGCTGCTGTGGCTCTTTGATTCTGTAACTATTAGTTTCATTTTCGTCCGTGTTAGAAACTTCAGAAGTTAGCATTGGCTCTGCTGCAACACAGCTCTCGTTACAGGCATTATCATCATGACAAACTAATGTTGATTCTGATTCAGAGGGATAGTTTTGCAGGTCACGATTTATTGTCAGGTTATCAACTGCTGTGCTTACTGACATATCTTGCCGCACTTGTTTACCTCTGGAGCCAAAAGGGTCAATGACGCCAGTGTCTGTACTGCCTACTGAATCATGGGAACGTTTCCGTGGGCAGAATTTTTTAATCAAGTTCATTTCTGCCTCGACTTCTGCGGCAACTCTTTGAATAAGAGTTGTGCTGCGCATCGGATAACGCGGGTTACCAAGGTAACGCCTTGGTGACCGCAAACTGTCCTGTTCATCATCATCTTCCTCACTGGTGCTCAGCTCAAAGTCGCACTGTTCAACATGCGTCTCAAAGCTTTCCTTGGTTCTGTAGAGTCGTTTACATGTCGGACACTTGAACGGACCCCTCTCACCGGGGCTACTTTTTGCTAAACTCTCAGCCTTAATCTTTAACGCTATCTGATCATGAAGGGGTATAGTGTCTTCAACAATTTGCTTAATCGATACAGAATCGTCACACATCGCCATCGTCGTCATCGTTAGGGGTTCCGTTGATGATTGCGACACGAGCATAGATTTGGTACGATCGTCTCTACAGCTCCGAGAAATGGCTTCCAGTGGGCGCTTCGCCAGTGCTTGTTCACACATTCGAGATACAGTCTGCCTTAACGGATATACCTTCACAGGAGGAGAGTTTTTGTTGCGTTCTTGATTTTTAATCAATTCCAAAGAACTATCTGACCAGGTTTTATCATCAGTGAGCAGTGCAGACAACGTGTCAACCTCTTGTTTGATTTCAGTTCTCTTTCCTTCTTCAGTTCTTTGGCTACAGCCGTCAAAATGAGTGGAATTGACCATGTTTTCCCAGTTCTCACCATTTGTCACTTTACATTTCACCTCATTCAACGGGTCTGGAAGATTAGCTGACGTTCGTATTTTATCCTCGATATTCGGCGTCAAAGATGTCATTCTATTAATCCCAGTTGACTTAGCAGGTGAAGAATTTGGTTTTCTTGAAGTTTGGAATCTCATAGGATTGTTCTTTGAATTTATTCTTCTGGTTCGCTGATTTTCAGTATGTTCATGGTAATCATTCCTCTTCATTTTTTGGGGTGATGTCTTTAAGGAAAGTGCATCTGTAATGGACAACTTGTGACCAATAATTTGACCATCAGATCCGTAAATTGGAGAAAACGTGCTATTAGATTTAGGGTCTCTCAACCGAGTTGTCAAACGCGAACACTTATTTTTATTCTTGAAGTTCATAGAGATACTCCTGCGATTGAGACTGATAACCTCGACAGGTTTATTTTCCACTCCAAGATACATGACCTCTTTGTTGCCCTCTGTTAATACCTGAGCTTCAGTTACATCGTACAAGGATGTTTCGTGGAAATTGTCCGGCAATGTTTTTTTTCCCAGCGTCATGCTGTTACAGTTTGTGTCAACAACAGTGGGACATTCTTCTACGCTCAGCACCTCTTCAATATCTGGTTTTAGTTGGGTCTCCGACACTGGCACGTCTTCTATACTCTTCTGGCTCAAATCAGGTTCGTCTGGCTGTATGTTCTTCTCAGCCGCTTGCAGTGCCTCGGTTGCCAGTTGAACGGCTTCTTCATCTGTAAGATCTTCACCCTCCGCAACAACAACAATTGTTTCCATATTTTCGGGTAAGCTCTCCAGCCATTTCTTTTCATCCTCCCCTGCAAAGACCCTGTTGCTAGTGTCTTGTAATGTCTCCAATGCTGCCTGTGTGGATGGGCTCAGTGGATTGATAACATCCAAAATTGCCCCATCATTTTCTTTCATAGAGAATTCATTGGATTTCTCGAACGAATCACTTGCAGATGGTTCTTTGGACCCGACAAGGCATTTAATTTGTTCAGATGGACTTTGCCGCAGGCATTTATCTGCCGTTCCACTGTCGGATAGTTGTTCCACAGCATTATACGCTGATAAATCATCCATAACATCTTTGCTGGAACTACACTCTTCTGGTTTAGGCTCCACCGGTGTTGTTTTCATCGAGTCTACTTTATCTGCATCAAAAGCAGAGATAGTATTCTTCAGAGCATTTTCCGTGTCTGCATTTTCCGTTGTTGAAGTAAATGTAGCCATGCTGGCATTGGCTAACACTGGATCCTCTATCTTTGTAGTATTGTGTTCTATGGTCAGTTGCTTGTCTGAGGTGAGGTCAGTGGATACTTTTTGGCACTGGGGCTTCACAGCTATAATACGGCATGTATACACACATCGGGAATTCACATGCTTTGTGCTCCAGTAGACACGTGAAGAACTATAAATAAAATAAAAGGTTTATTTTAAAGCTTTTATTTGAAAATAGAGAAAATGTATTATGAACATCATGTACCTGCACCCACCCACCATTTTCTTAACCTCAAATGTGCAAGACAAGACTAGAAACTGATGAAAACAAAAATGGATTATTCAGACTTCACATTTAGTGATAAAAATGATATTTTCCAGCTTAAGCATTACAAACCAAAGTAAATCATTTTGTAAAGCACTTCAAAATATCTCGAGTGAGCACAAACCAGATTTTAGGTATATTTTTTAATTTTTATTTTTCATAGTGATAATTTTTAAAAAACTGAAAATATTTTGTATTGATATTAAATTGGTAATTATGGGGGGGGGGGGGGGGTCTAGTATACTTCTGATAGTTTTTGTTGCTTCATAATTTTCCTTTTCATCTTTTGTGCTAGTTGGTGAATTGTTATTTTATTTGACTTTGTGGAGGTCTCTTCTATCTTAAAGTCTTCTGCTTTATTCAACTTCTTTTCTCTTTCAATTTGAAGACTTTGATTATATCTCCCATATGTTAACACCTGGAACACTTTCATCGCTGTATTTTTACTAATGAGTCATCACATATCAAGGCTAATCATTCAAGGATACAGTTAATGAGATGGATAGATTGACAGTTGAATATTCTTTGGCCTTTAAGGTAGAGGCAAGTGTAGTATCTGTTCTGATACTAAACTTCCTTTTACTTTTGGTCAGTGAAGGAGAACTAAACAGAGGCAATTTTTATTTTTATCCTAACCCACAATGCCCATTTTTGGGGAGCTGAATTTTCCATACATTAAAACGCGACCTTGTGTCTACCCTTGCCCTCATGGGGAGGCAAGTATATAGGAAAAGTTGCATGATTATGAAAACTGAGAAGATATACCACCCACTCAAAGCAACCGACCCAGAAAACAACAATTCTTTCCCCTTTGTCAGAAACATCACTCATGGAGTGCGAGGACAAAAGGACAATATAGGAGGAACCGACATTCAGCACAATCGCTCCTCCTACATACACACACACACCTTCAAGATTTGAATTATTATAAAAAATGTATTTTTAAACCAAACAGTTAACTTCAAGCTTTATTCCAAAAATAAAAGGAGAAACATATGAGGAAAAAAAAGAAAATTTTTCATACCGGAATCCAATCGGCAAGAGCATATCCCAGGTGTCAGATAAAGCAGTTAAACTTCCTAAATTTTCTATTGTGCATGAACCTGAAAGAAATTAAAAAAATTTTTTTTTAAATCCAAACTTTTCCTTAAAATAAGTCAATTTTATATGATTTAAAATTTATATTAACCAATGACATAAATAAAAGTAGCATATTCTCCTCAAATTGTTTTCATGTTTCATTCATATTGGAAACAAAATTTAGGATTCATTTTTATTTTATTTATTTATTTATTTTTTTTAAATTCAGATATTTTATTTGAAGTAAAATTAGTCAATTTCTCTGATTTAACATTTAAACAAAGATAAGTTAAAAAAAAAAAAAAAAATTAATAGTAAATTTTTCTTCATCTCCACAAACAAGAAAACAAAAGATTTTTAGAACACAGATGATTGCATCTCATCACATTTCTCCACTTCGTTGCTTGTGAATTCGTAGGTGGCTTTTAGACCATCTCCATGGCTGGTAGACATACTTTCAATTCCTCCCACCTGTCTGCAGAAGGTGTGACTGTTTGCCTCTAACGGGTTATATCTGCACACTTCACTATTCATCTATCGTTATAGGACATTTTGTAGGTTTAGGTAACAGACAAGATCATAGTGACAAGCGCTTGTACAGTACGAATACCACTGAGACATGTCAAGATGATAATTACTTTAGCCGCAGGTTTTACATCAGCATTTCATTCTCCTAGATGGGTTGCCATAAACCTGGCTGAAAAGCCCCAGTTTTTAATATAGTGATCCTTCTCTTAAACAGAGAATCATCCAAGACTAACAAGCTAAGTAAGCCAGAAGCAAACCGGCCACTAATTCGCCTTTCACTCCCACCCCCTTCTGTCTGTTCTAAACATTTCTGCAGGGAGAAGGCAAGGTACTGGACTTATTGTCGAAATCTGTTTGATACGATTGTCATTTTTAGATATTCAAATAGTTGACAAAAGCTTACCCTCAACAGCCACCCAGACAATAAAAACCTCACACACACACACATATATATATATATATATATATATATATTAAATACACACACTCACCTATAACAATGTTGATGCTGGGTGCTAGCAATCCTTTGACCCATGATTTCTTGGGATACTTTTGAGGATCCATATAAATGCACACTCGACGGATTACGTCAAAGTCGTTGTCTTCTACCAGCTAAAAGGAAAGGAGAAAAAATAAATAATTAACAGAATATCTGACACATTGCCAAGAGGGACAGGAAACAATTATAAATAATAGTTTTCTCTTTTAAACATTTACTTAATTTCAGTTTTAAATATTTATTCTTTTATAATTTTAATAAATTTAAATTATTATACTAAACTAGAGTTTTGTAAAAATTATCTTAAATTTCAGTAAATCTTGACATCTTATATATATATATATATATATATATATATATATATATATATATATATTATATATATAAAGTAAAGTGAGATTTTGCCCTAATTCCTGGAATCGGATAATAAACAAAATCTACTTAACAAAATCTGTTTTCTGACTGCCATTTGCCACATATTGGTTAGTGTTTTCAAAAGCAAAAATTATTCTTTAAATCAATTTTTCTAATTTTGGTATTCATACCAAAATCAGAAAAAGGCTCAATATTTTCTTTTTACTTTTCAGATGAAGGCGGCAGAATTTACACTTCCTCTGTGACTCACCCACTCAACACGTTCACAAATATTTAATAGGATAAAGTTTTGGTATACATCTCTGATTGAATATAATCTTTAGGTTTATAAAAAAAAAAAAAAATAAAAAATAAAAAAAAATAAAAAAAAATGGCACCAATTTGTTTTATCCTCTTGAAAATAAGTTTTCACTAATCTACAGTCTTTTTCTTCTATTCATTTAACGTCACTTTTCCATTGTTCAGGGGTCAGACGTATTTACACAAGCTCACTCCACTTTTTACGGTTCAGCAGTCTCTAAATTCCACTCTGTGGCTGGCCAACCTTCCTGCAATTTAGGACATTCATGCTTCTGCAACGGTTTATCCAGGAGGGTCAACGTTCCACATGACCATACCAGCATAATCGATTCATCCTTTGAATAACCTCCATGCTGGGCAAGTGTAGTGCTTTCAGCAAATCCTCCAAACTGACGTATTGTGTCAATAAAAAAATAAACATTATTATGCAGGATAAAAGAAAAATACTATTACTTACATTCCCATCAACTTTGTGCCGATGGTTATAACAATAGACTTTCTTATCCTCTTGAAATACACAAGATTCTTGTTTGGCACACAAGAAGTGGAAATTGGCAGGACAGCCCCTGTGGCAGCAACCGACAGTGGCACCTGATCGAGAACACTTGTCACAGCGCTGAAATAAGAAAATTAAGTTATCACATGAAATCAAACTTTTATAACATGAATATTATTCAAGGACAATTCAAGTTTCTTTTTGTTTTCTTTTTTGGGGGGAAAAAATAAAAAATAATTGCAAAAGGGAAATATAACCAAAAAAATATTCAAACATAAAAAAATTCAGACAAATTCTTTAATCTCTAAAAATTCTATTGACTGAAAAATCGAACCTTAAATTGATGTAAACTGTCCAACAACAAGCTCATCATATAATGAATGACAAAAAACTGTTTCAGTAACCAAACCTGAAATGCTCTACAGGATCGGCCAAACAACAGTAGTTGGTTGGTTGGTTTTTAACGGCATATCGATCCTGTAATGGTCATTTAATGTCATGAATTTTATTTGCAGTAGTATAAGGTTACGTTTTTTTTTGGGGGGGGGGGGGATTTTTTGTATTTTTCAAATTTTCTTATAGAGTCCTGTAGTTTTAAAGAAATTTAATATATTTTGTATGTGAATTTTGTTAGCGCTCACAAGACCATCTGGAATGACAGGAACATAGCATACAGCGCAAAGATCACTGATGTTCTCCCTTGTCATCTCTGTGTATTCTTGTAAATTGGAAACCTCGAGAAACAGAGACAGGTCACAGATGTGTTGCTTTTGAAAACTCATCAGCAACTACTACAGATATAATGTGATCAAGTAGGAAGAGTTGAACAGGATACAGCAAACAGCTGAACCCCACGTAGAGCTTTTATCACCATTTAAAAGATGCAAACTGAAGTCACATGATCAACAGGGCTTACCAAGACAATCCTACAAGGCACAGGGGTAGAACAACATCTCTAAATGAACTTAAGTTGAACCACCCTCTGGAGAAGTAGACACAACCACTTGTCAAGTTATCAATGCCCCCCCCCCCTCCCACACTGTTATCTAGACTACAGTGATAGTGATGGTTCATATGTGCTTATCATATGGAGGTGTGTTTTTCTTTTGTGAAGTTTAATCATGATGATGAAATCGTCTTGAAAGAAAAAAGTTCTTACCATCATTTTGCCTCGATTAATGGCTGTTTGTACATTTTGTAACGTTCCATCCATTTCATCTTCAAAGGCTTCAGCTGACCACAAAGCACAGTTAACATGCACCCAATCATCTTGACCAACATAAATGAGACGGCCTTCCTCCTGAAAATAGATTTATAAAGTAGATTATAAGCAAGAGAGAGACGAGTATACATTTATGCAGATCAAGTTAGACGATAAAATGTGTCTGATAATGGTCATACGAAATTTAGCAAATGATGAAAGAGAGAGCAACGTAATACAAAATATACTTTACCTCAGGTTGAAGGTCTGATGCCTTCCAGCAAAGAACACATGTACGAGTATCTTCATAAAACTGTTCCAACTCAGTTCTGCGATTTTTATTGTTAGCTTCAACAATTTCCAATTTTGATGAAATACCTACAAATAAAAACGAAACTCGGTTAATGGTTATGAAAAATTAGCAAAAAAAATACAAACAATTGTAAAACTTCCTAAACCAATCAGTTACTGAAGACTTAAGAGAATCAAGTCGGAGTAAATTAATCTACAATTTGCCATTATACAATAACCATTAATCTACAAATACAACGATGCCAATATATCTATGGATACAATTTATCTACACACTACCGTTAGTTCTAAATGTTTTTAAAAGATCTATTTTATAAAAAAACATTTGTTATAAATTTCTTAGAGAAATAAACCTTATTTTCAATTAATTACACCTACCAAGCATTGATGGAAGTCTTTACTTTCATTTTTTGTTTCAGTCAAAGTTACGATGATGAGAGAAATACAGATACAAAGTTGTTTTATAATTTATAATATAGATGCAGAAGAAAAAGATGATTTTAGGTTGCATTATTCAAACTACTATTCTCATTTTGGTTGGTATATTCACAACATATGTAACCTCCAACCTTTTTCAAGTACATCTTATCGAATGTCGAACTCTGAAAACTGTCCGGAATTTCTAACTGATTCCTATAGTTTAAATAAAGGGTTAAGTTAGGTAGGGGGATCAGTTTCGCATATAAATTTGATGTAAAATTATCTATTTCACGACCATTCTTGCCTTTTAGTGCAATTTTAAAAATATTTTTTTATAGCTGAAAACTTGATATAAAATAAATAATTACTCTACTACTAACTCTAGGTTCGAGTGAGAAGCCCACCTCCTAAAAATGCCTTCTCTTGAATGTGTCATACCTTAAATCTGAGTGACAAGCCACCCCCTAAAAAAACTCCCTTAACCCTAACACTATGTCCAAATGCACAGTGGGCTGGGGGGTGGACATTAGGCAAAAAAGAATGTCGGAGGAATTGCTGATGTTTGGTGTTTTTATAAACTACTCTATATTCCTGATTCAACAAAAAAAAAAGTAAGTCAAATCGTTAAACGGTTCAAAAAATATGCAACATTGAATTCGCGATATTTTGCATTTTTCTCCAGCTCACGCGAAACATCCACAATTTTTCCCCCAAAAATTATAATTTTCAGATTTCCATGATTAAATTCCAAAAATCAGTGTGGAATTACTTATTATTGCATATTTTTTTGTTTTATTAATAACCATTTGTGAAAATGCAAAAATAGACCACTTTGGGACCCAATTTGTCGATTTTTAGCTCTTTTTATGAAAGAAATTAGGAAAATTTGAGCTAAATTTCCCTCTTTTTTGGCTCAAATTAGCGATAAAATTCTATATTCATCAGAAAATAACTTGTAAACCGGGATAGGGCACATACCAAACCATATATGTTTCTGAAAGCTATGGAGGTATAGATTATGAAAACCCAAGCAGATCTATGTGTCCTATCCCAGATTTTTCAAAAAACAAGGAAGTTTCTCGCTTGTGTCATGTGTGGGCTTGCTCCAAAGAGCATTACCAAAATCTCTCGACTCCTGATCAGGGCAACGAGTAAGGAGTAACCCCATCAATTGGGAAGAAGTCACTTTCTCCTCTGCAGCCACCGCCTGAATTTTCGCCCAGATATCATCGGTTCTTCTCAACAACTGTTTGCGGCTGCCCAACTCTTCAAGGGGCCTTTTCCTGGATGCAGTTTGCGTCGAGGGGTTCTTGTAATAGCAGAACACAACATTTTCAGCTTCACCTAGTGAGCTCAGCTCATCCCAGTTAACAGCAATCCGTGTATCTGTATATCGTTGTTTCTTCAGCGAATGGTATCTTTTGAGCGACTTCTTGACCTCGTCTTTCTGCTCCTCTGTTAACTGGATGAGATACTTTTGCTCCAGCAATTGAACACATGCGGTGATGGATAGATGGTCTCTAGTTTTTGCATCTTCTACAGTAAACACTTGGAAAAGTGCGTTATCGCTGACCGCTTCCATTTTTGATAGTAACTCTATCTAAATAAACAAAACAAAGATTTGAAAATTCTGTAGTGATTTCCTGTAAAATGCTTTGACAGGAAATTAAAGTGTGTAAAAAGGTGTGCAAATGAAAGAAAAGAAGTGTGTCAAATACTACTTCATGTCACATGTTACTAGATTTTTTTGGATTTTTTAGAAAGGCCCTCAGATTTCGCTTCTAACGAGCCCTCACTGAGCTTCTATGATCAATTTTGTGCCAAGATATGGTCAAAAATGTGATTTTGGGCCGTTATGCCCAAATATGGAAATTCGGCCCCAGACCCCCGAAAAATGGATTTTATGAATTTTTTTTGATTTTTCCGAAAAGCTCTTGAAATTTCGCTTCTAACGAGCCCTCAAACAGCTTATATGGACAAGTAAAACTAAAGTTATGCCCAAATGTCCTCCAAAAACCTGTTTTGGCCCACCATCCAAAACAAAACCCCTTCTTTAACCTTATCACTAACCCTAAGTCCAAGTGACAATCCCCAATCCTACAAAAAGCACATTAAAATCACACATAATCATGTAAAAAAAAAAAAAAAGGAAAATAAAAGCAAATGCCCATAAAGAAAAACGCACAGGATTTATTTCCCATAGGAAAAAATTGATTAATTGCCCTAAAACGCTAGAATGGTGAATTATTTTACATTAAATTTGTGAAACTAATCCCCCACTCTAGATTCTGAAATAATCTTTTTTTTTTTCCTTGCCTAGTTTTTCAGGGTGTTAACATGTAATTGGCTAAAAAAAAAAAAAGAAAGTAGAATCTCATTTTGGGGAGGCAAGTGGGTGATTAAGCGGAAGGTGTTAATCTAAAATAATGGCAAAGAAATCCTGCAATATATTCATTTTTAAACAGTCCTAGTATTAGATTTTAGTTTTGTGTACATAAAATGTACAATTCAAATTTGAGTTTTCTAACTTTTTTTAATGGATACATGGTATTTTTTAAGGTATTGCAGCATATTTATGTGCATTTACTGCAGATTACTTGGAAACCATTAATTTCTGGAGATTTTCAGTTGCATATTCTGATTCTTTGTACAAAAATACACTTATATGGTAAATTTCATTGCTTAATCCTGTGTTTTAACAAAGATATAGCATTTTTACTGAAAATTGGCGTAAAAAATGTAACCAAACACATGGTCTTAAAGAGGGGGAAATATCCAATTGTACGAGGCACAAAAATAGTAATAACTTCCTTATTTTTAGTCAGATTTTAAAAATTTAAAAATATTCTTTCTTAGATCATCAAGCTCTTTATATATATATGCCATTATTGAGATATTTTAAGCAATTTAAATTTTTTCATGTGTATTGCTATATCAAAATTTAAATGTAATGTGAACAAACGTCTCGCTACACAACTCCTCACTTCGGATGCCCCTATAAATCTGGCCCCTAATTCTCAGTAACCCTTTACGTCTCCTACTGTGCACTATTTTGGGCTGAATCAAAGTAAAAAAAAATAAAATAAAAAAAAATAAAAAACTTACACTAAACTAATTAAAATGAATTTATTAAATTTCAGTTTTATGGAATCAATCATTTTTTTGTTG
The DNA here is from genome assembly GCA_963556195.1 of Sepiola atlantica. NCBI lineage: Eukaryota > Metazoa > Mollusca > Cephalopoda > Sepiida > Sepiolidae > Sepiola > Sepiola atlantica. The sequence goes on along the minus strand of OY744524.1, from coordinate 162,728,446 downwards.
TTTTCAAATATTTTATAAATTTAGCAGCCACTATTGGGGTTCATTTTCTTTTTAATCAATATATCAACACCACTGTATATACAAGACAAGGAAAAAATTTGTGTGAACCTTGAATTAAAATTGTTTTTCCTAAAATAACATTTGCATCATTAGAAGAGATAGTAAAATTCTAATATAAGATTTTTATACAATATTTATAACCAAAAATATATACTTTTGAAAAGTTTATTTATATTGTGCGCAGTTTTCAATGATGTAAATGTTTCCCTCCATTTCATGTAGTTGAAAAAATGTTTTTTTTTAATTTAGCATATTCATATTACATGATCATTTTTTTTTTTTTTAAATTTACAACCTTAATAGCGTTTCTAATTGCCTTTGAAAAAAAATGTTAAATAAATTTGTGAAATTTCTTATGACTTTAAAACAAGTTTCAGGTTTAATTCATTTGATTGTATTCGTTTGTTAAAATTGTTTTTCTGAAATTAATATAATTTTTATTACTCAGCCTTTATATGTGAACTAGCATGGTTACCCAGCATTGCCCGGGGGCATGGACAACAAAATAAAAGAATTAAAGTTTGTGTAGTATCTTTCTGTTAAAACTTCTCTCTCTACCCCCCCCCCCCAATGGTTCAAGGATTACTACAAAAAAAACAAAAAAACTCTAAATGTCCCCCCCCCCCACTACTGTTGACTTTTAGCTGGATGCACTAACACATTTCCTTTATATAATCTGTCATAGTTGAATTATATCTGTAAAGAAATCATTGTAAACAAATTTGCCAGAACCGATTATTAAGCAACATATGATCAGCAAATCATTTATTTTATTATTGATAAAATTTATTTACAAATTAGGCATTATGTCCTTTGATTGATCATTTAAACTCACCAGCTTTAGAATCGGACCTGACATGTGTAGAAAGCTTCCAAAGTGGGGCAGCCGTAGATGAAAGGGGCTCAGATACGTCTTTCATCCATTGAGCATAATTATGATCTGAAGATGGGGGTAGTACTCCATTCGGTAACATTCCACTGGAAAAAAAATACAAAATTATTATGATATCTTTATTTATAAAAAGTTAGATATGTGTATGTTTACATATTTCTATATAGAGAATTAACTCCTAACAAATTAACCGATCATTATGAATTTTGGAACACAACTGAGAAGCCTACAGTTGGACAATGTGTGCTATATTTAGTTTAATTTAGTTGTATGCAATGGGAACAAAGATGGGGTGGAAACGCTTCATGAAAATTCAGGTATTTTTGTAAAATTTTAACAATAGGTATTAGACATCAATTATTCCCCAAAGTTCAGTTTCTTTGGAATATTTTAAAGTGTTTTAGGGGGCATCATATGAGCAAAACCTCCCATTTAAAAATTCAAATATTTCAGATTTACATTAAATTTTATCCATAGTCATTAGACACCAATTAAGCAAGATTTCCCGAATTTCACTTTCTTTTTTAAGACCCTCACGTTTAAGCCTTAAATTTTAAACATTTTATAGAATCAAAATCATGTAATGGCTTTTGATCAAAATTGGAATTTGGAATAAGGATTGTAGACATAAGGTTTAGTAGCATTATATGGTGATTTCAGCTTTATAAAGAGACAAAAGTAACACAAAAACTAATTTTACCTGCCTCGGGATAGGTATTCTTATATATATATATATATATATATATATATATATATATATTGTTGAATATAAGAGACAACTCATGTCTAGATATCCTTTGGTAGATCCTTTCAATAGTCCAAATTAGGAACTTAGTTTCGAAAGAGAATTGGCTGATGAATTTGCCATAATTTGAATTTGTCTCCCAAGTACTTTCGGGCCCATCTGGGTCCATCTTCGGGGGAATGAGGTTAATCAGGTATAGACCATGTGTTAGTATTTATAGAAGGTTTTTGGCAGGAATTATGTACTAAGTCCGAAACTATATAAAAGCTATAAACATTTTAGAAAATTATTACTGATATTAAAGTTAATTCTATTCATCAGCCAATTCCCCTCTGAAACTAAGATCCTATTCGGAATATTGAAAGGATATCTAGACATGAGTTATCTCTTATATTGGACAATACTTGCCTGCAAAAGAAGATGATGCCTAGATATACATATATATATATTTGATGTTATATATTTTTATGTATTGTTGTATATATTTTTATATATTTTCAAAGTGTAATTTTATTGCCTGTAGTGATGTCACTATGGTAATGGTCCTCTGAGGAGAAGATTTATCTTTGAAAACTCATGAGCTAAGGACGTTAAGATACTTTGCTTGAATTTTGAATTTTAATAAAATTTGATTGACACCTTATATTTATATATATATATATATATATACATATATATATATATATATATATCCATAATATAAGGGGCAATAAATGTATGTAAAGGAGTTAACCCAAGTAGTAAGGTAGTGCCAAACTAACTAAAACTAATTTATCACCAACAAAAATATTATATATATATATATATATATATATATATAAATGAATAAATGCAGAAGTTTTTTCCACCAATCCTAACTATATTAACATTAAAACAGCTAATGCTTATTTGATTCTGTTATACAACATAAAAGTTTGAAATACTGTATATATAGTAACTTGCAAACACTCATAAACAGTTTTAGATATTGCTAATTTGCATATTAGAAACTGTTTAAAACAGTAAATAAGTTAATATTATGTAATATACATTTGCAATTTGCATATTTTCTTATGTATACACAATATTTTTGTAGATGGTAAAACATTTGATGTCACTGGGATGCTGAGAACACGTTGATCTTAGCTAAAAGGCCCATGAACTATAAGAGGAATGTTTTTATGACTAGGTATTTAAAAAAAAAAGAAGCTGATTTATTCTATTATTGTATTATCTTTTAATAGGTGTGGGTAGTGTAGTATCAGTCCTCCCCAGGAATGACTTCCTCCTTTTTAAGGGGATGAGGCTAATTCTCTGAAATATAACATTCTCCTTTTGAGGAGGAGATAATGTAGCACCTGTTCTGTTGTCATGAGACCATCTTTCCGGTGACTACCTTCTTTTTTTTTTTTTTTGAAGGGGGGGGGGGGTACTATTTATTTTGTTGTCATGATATCATCCTCTCAGGCATTAACTCCTCCTTTTGGGGTGGATCACAATGTTTGTTCGAGATGATAGCATCCTTTCAGTCATTACCTCCTACTTTGGAGTCAGTGTATTATTGTCGTTCATAATCTTCATGGCCTAGCAAAAACATGCGACTGAAGAGAGTATGTTTTTGCTAATATATATATTTTGCTAGTATATATATATATATATATATATATATATAAAATTAAATAAACATTGGTGACAATCTACACTAATCAATTAGTGTTTTAACGCCTCAGCGTCTTCAAGACTGTTTGAAAGTAAAAATCAGTTTTGAAATCCGTCCAGAAAACCCAAGGTGAAAAAAAGAGGGAAAAAAGAAAAGGGAAATAAAAAAAGGAGAAAAGTTAAAAGGACGTGCTGCCAGCTAATTTGGTCAATCAGTCATGTCTACATCCGTCTGTTATCTCCTCCTCGCTATGTTGTGGGTTTCACCTCACCTAATTAAATTATGAAATGAAACTTCATTTTGATTTAAATCACTAAGATATATTTTCTATGTATATATAAAAAACAAACAAACAATTTAACGATCATCCCCACACAATTATGTCAAATGGGGGGGGGGGGTGTAGAGAAAAAGTAATCAGCGATCGACTCTAGTTTCAATGTTCTTTTTTTAACATTTACTAGTAATAATGAAAGAAAATAACCCGACCCTAATTTAATCCTTGGTCACACAAATAACAGCTCGCAAAGTAATACTGAATAGCAATATGTAAGGTTTGTAAGTGTATTTTGGGTAATTTCTGAGTTTTAGACAGACACTGACAGAAATACGATTTTCCTCTCGATATAATAGATAATATTCTAGAGACCAACAATTAGAGGTAAACACTCAAAACTTCATTAAGAAGTCACTTATAAAAATAATTTTCAAAACTGTCATTTACAAATTAAATTTACTCACACTGGTAAATTCCTATGATGGTCCCATAAAACACATGTATTGACGTTGAACCAAGGGAAATATTTCTCCATTTGCTGGGGAAAAATAAAAAGTTGTCTCAATTTATAAAAAAATCTTTTTAGTTATAAATAATTCTAAGTTTTGTAATATACAGAACAATACAGGGTTTTGTGGGGAAAAAAGAAGAAAAAAAAAAAAAAAAGAAAAAAACAATATACAAGAGAAGCACACATTTTTGTAAGAAAAAAAAAAGTCAGAGATAAAAAAAAAAAAAATTGGGGGGGGGGATTACTGGTGGGCAAAGATGCATAATAAGAGGTTTGTAATAAAAAGAGAAAACATTAAAATAATCCATAAACATAAATAAATCATAAATATAAATCTTTTCTTCAGTAAGAATTTCTCAAATAATTCAATAACTGTCAACATCTAAAGAATCGAAAAAATTAAATAATTTGAAAGAAGTTTACCTTGATGAAGATAGAGCGAACTGAATGGTTAGCCCTTTTCCTACTGACCGTCTGACCTTTTGGGTTATTTACAGCAGATTGGATTATCCGAACTATGTCTTCAGTAAATTGTTGCTGCAAATAAAAAAAAATTAAAAAAATTCTCAAATTATACAAAGATGATTCTCAAATTTGGAGATTGAATTTATATATATATATATATATATCTACAAGGGCTTAGTTTTGGGAAATAAAATAGCATTTTAAATTTACAGTGAATAATGATCAATCTAAGCTTTGATATTAAAAATATGGAGCAATGAGAAATATGTTATGACCATCAAGAAATGAAACTTATATTTTTCTACACTTGTTGATTTTTCATAACGTATCTGCCTATGCAAACATGTGTACATTAAAATACTATATTTCATTGTTTACTTACCTGCACGTACACGAGTGTTGAAAATCTTTCAATTCAGGTTCTTAGGTTTTGTTTCAGTTAATACATCTATTATAAATCTGACTAATAACTGAACTAAAAACTATGAGTATTATTAACTCGCCAGGTCTTTATTAATCCCTCTTTCTATCAAGTTCATCCTTGCCATTCTTCTACCATCACTACCTCAACTGTTCTACATATAAGGCAAGAATTCTTACATATAAAGTGAGATTTTCCCATATTTTAATTTCTGGAATAAGCTAATAAGCAAAAGCTATATATAAAAAAAAGTCTCGTCATTCATTATCGCCATCTATTGGTCCGTTTTCTGAAACAGCAAAATGTTCATTTCTAATTGGAGTTTACATTTAGTCTGCTCACCAGTTGGAAGAGACAACCCCCTCTCAGTCACAAATCTTCCTTCTACTACTACCACCAGAATCACTGGATTCAAATATTTCATAAGGTATATAAATTTTTACCAATAATGCTCATAAACTCTGCAGATTCTCTAATATGTTACCATTCGCATTTTCTTACATCAAACAAACATCAAATAATTAATTTCTTTATTTAATAAACCCTAACCCTAACACACATAACATCTATTCATTAAAAAACTAATGGGTTTTCTTTCACTTACAGGTAACTATATATTTCTTGCACTTTCCCGTATTGAAACGGACATTTTTCAAGCCTGTTATTATAAACATATTCTTTCCTTTAAACTCTTTAAAAATTTAATGTTTTTACTTTTACACAAACATTGGATTACACTATTACATAACTACACTTTCTCAAATAAAAATTCTTTTAGATCGGTCTCTATACCATTCTCAGAAACACATTTACAGAATATCATAAATGATTAAAAATAACAACAAAAAAAACAAAGTTTCAAAATTAATTTTCACTTTTAGTAAACTTTTTTCTGATTAAGATCTTTCAGCTTCTTTTCAGGGATATATATATATATATATATATATATATATATATATATATATATATCTTTAAAAACCTAAGACCTGTAGAATCTTTCAGCTTCATAGGGATAATAGGGGAGGGGTGTTATTTAGAAAGTTTTCCCTTGTTTCTTGGGTTACTTAATTTTCCAAGGCAACAACAAGACACAGTACTGTTATAAATTTTTCACATGGATGCCATCTTTCTTATCAGCAGCAAATCTAAATTAAAATGGATGCCATCTTTCTTATCAGCAGGAAATTCATCTAATAGTAAATACTAATGCATTCTTACATTTAATACCAATAAGTAACAGTTTAATAATAATATACTTTTATTTGTACAGAAAAAAAGTTTGAAATAATAAAGAAATCTTTGGAATCATTAAAATTCTGCTGTCTCATCGTGTGACGTCACTCCTATTCAGTAACTGGTACATAAAAATAGTTGACTTTTCTTCTATATTACACAATCTTCATAGATTCTAACACGGTCGACAACATCCCTTTCATTTTTAATGAGAGTTAAATTAGATAAACACAATCGAGTTCAATGTAACTTGAAAAGTAAAGCATGCAGTGTTTTCACAAAACAATTGCATTCATTCTCTTTGATTATAATTCAATGACCTATATAACAGTAACAGCCCTCTACGGTTAAGCCAGTACAAATAATGTTGTTTCTCTGTTCTCTTTATTAATAATATCTAGTTCACTTTATGAAGATATAGTTTCTATCTGGCAAAAATGCAAGCTGCTTTCCTTTGAAATTGAATCCTGTTTGAAACTAAGTATATTTCTGGTTGATTTTAATATACAATTTATAAAATATCTGCACAATATAAATAATTATGTTATTACAGAATAAAATAATAATTAATACTTCATGGTTGACAGAACGAGAACAATTTATTCCCATGGATTAAATAAAGGGTTCAGTTTTAAATTCTGTATAGGTTCCCAAGTTCAAAAAGATGCACTTGAAGGTCGTAGGTTACATCGGCTGAAGATTAGAATAGTAGTTCAAATAATACATATCCTGTATGAGTTAGCGATATCGTTCTGCTATTTATTGTTATGGGGAGAAGAAAAATATTTCTTATTACTTTATAGGAAAAAGTGGTAAATATACTAGTATCCACTACATGCAACTGCACTCAGGGCAAAACATTTAAAGTTGAACTGTATGTAGGTTTTTTAGAAATGAAGCTTAAATAAATGTATAATTATACTTTGTACTGTGCTAATTTTAGAAGGAAATACTTAGCATGCTTAGCGATTGGTTTAATATAGTATTGCATTCATACTTCGAAATTCTAATCTTCTGTGTGTGAATGTGTGGAAGATGTGGATATATTCATTACAGATTAACTATCGACTTCACACCTACTTGTGAATTCTTTAATTTGTAGATGAATTATCACCTCGATAAAAATCAAGGATTAAAAGGAGGAATATAACTGCTATTAAAACTGAACTTTCCTTCAAAAATAAATAATGTATACAAATAATGTGTTTAAAACCGTATACAAATATTTATCCTCTTTTTAAGGAATGAAATCAAATGTTCGGTTATGTCTGAAGATTGTGGTAAAGCACATGAAATAAATTGACATGTTATGTTTGAGTTTTTCCATATAACTTTGCCAATATTGCTCTGTAATTACAGTGAGCTCTTTAACTGCAGTTACTATGAAGAGTACTCTATATCTAACTAATTGACAAAGTTCATATATTATTAAACAATTATAAATCTTAAGACTATATCTCATTTGAATTTTAGGGGAAGGGAGGTTGCAACTGCTCAGACCATGATAAAAAAGAAACTTATCAGAACAAACATTGTTAACAATATTTCATTTTATAAAAATTCATATATTGTTAAGAACAAACTTTACATTAAAATAATTTTAATTGATTAGGAATATATATATATATAAACTTTATTAGATTCCAAATTGAATAAAGTACAGTATAGTGTATAATTAACAGTCAAGAACTTGTAAAAAAAACAAAAAAAAAAACTCAACTAATTTAAAGCAAATGAAGTGAAATTAAATTCTCTACCAACCCATATACTTTTAATGCGTGGAAACTAAGATCTTTTTTATTCCAGAATTTTATTTCGATGTCCTTGTGTCTTATCGACATAAAAAAAGAAACATGGAGGTTGAGGACGTGTGTGTGGGCTTGCCAGTCAGACTTAGGGTTAGTGGTAGTGTAAGTAAATTATTTTTTACTGTTCAACATGAAGTTAAGCCACCACATCGGCTGCCATTTTGGGGTTAGGATGTCTTATCGACACACTAACATCGAAATAAAATTCTGAAATAAAAAATATTACAGTTTCCGCACGTTAAAAGTATATGGGTCGATATATAATGTAATTCTAATGTGTTTGCTATAAATTATTTGTTTACGAGTTCTTGATTCTTAATTATTCTGGTCCAAATTTTCTTATTTATCTTTTAAAATCTATATAAATTATTTATCAATGCCTGTACCTATTGTCTGTGAATCTTCATTTTAATTAAGCAAATTATATTTCAGAATAGGTATCGACTCGTCATTATTAATTGAATCAAATTGTAATTAAACTATTAATAATGTTCTTATTGTAAAATTTTAATCTGTTTATAAAATTATTAAATGTAAACAGGTTCTAAAGTTTTAATCTTAATACATGAGAATTTAAAAGGAATTTTAAAGCCAGTTTAAATGACTATTTGACAGTTTGTGACCTTTTGAAATTTGGAAGCATTCAAAGTAATTCATTTTTTTTTTTTTTTTTTTTTAATTATTAACAAAAGATTAAAATGACCAACTTGTTTACAAAGAAACTGAAATGCATTCTTATGGATTTAATTTCATAAAATATTTTTTAATAGGATTTTTTTTTAAACCGTTTTATTTTACACTATTGCAATTTTTTGTTTTAAATAAATATTCGATTAACAGTAAATAAAAAAGTATGAAGTCAATGTGCAAAATTTTGCTGATGCGACACACACACACACACACCGCTTAGCATGTATTAAGAATACGAATCTCCATGTACGTGAAATATACTGAAATGAACAGAATTGAGATGCAGCTAGTTAGGGTCTCTTAATCGAGAAGAGTAATCGAACTTGTAAATGTGGACAAAAGAAGGTTTTCCAACAGAATAAAGAAATGAAAAGGTTACTTACAACACTGTTATAGAGAGAATTATTCACTTTGTAAATGACAGTCTCAAAATACTTTGGATGTTTAATATGTTTCTTTTTGAATCGTTTCTTCTTTTTTTCTGGCCGGCTGATGTTTCCATTACCCAAGTCTATTAAAGTGCCATTCTTGCGAGCTCGGGCAAAAATACGTAATCTTTCCTTACGCAGGCAAGCACGAACTTCAGAATATGTGGGTTTTTCTGTCTCTGAAGGATCTTCTGATGCCGTGTCTGTTGCACTTGGATCATCATCATCATCGTCTAATTCTTCATAATTATCACCATCAGTAGTAACAATGGGTGATAGAGAGGGCTTTCTTGCGCACGGCATTGTGACTTGGTTATGTGCAGAAGCTGTTACAGAAGTCTCGAATGTATCCAAAGGTTCCGATTTGCAAGTTATTAATGCAACTGTGCTGTTGATTTCAGACGATGTAGATTTCCCGAGGCTGTTGTCACAATTCCCCCGACCAGAAGTGCCTATACAAACCTCCTTCTCTTCAACCTCTTCCTTTATTGTATTCAATTTAGAAACCTCGTAGGAGCCTTTCAATGGATTACCTTTAGTTTGTTCATTTTTAAACGTCCGATTTACAGAACAATTTGCTAAAAGGGTTGTTTTCAAGTGGGAAGGCTTCTTAGAGAGGTTAGTGTTGCATGCAATAGGTGAAGTTGCAAGAAGTGGCGAAGGAGGAGGTGTCGTAAAGGGAGCGGTTTTGAAAGCCGGAGAAGATAAGGAGTCCCTGAATTGGTTGCAAACCTCGTCTCTTCCAGGGAAGGCCTCTTTATTGGCATTAGCAGCAGAACTTCTTACAGACAAATTTGAGCTTCGGTGATGGCCTACAGGGGTAACAGTAATGATAGTAGAGCCATCCTTAGCGTATGATGCGGACTTAGTCAACTTATTACTACTATCAATTGTAGTTGTAGGCTTTCCACCCAAAGTTGGAATGGTCGCTGGGATTGACAAATTACCAATTATCTGTGAACTACTAACGTTTGCATGAAAGTTTACTGCAGATCGAGGAGGGATAGCAACACTAGTGGATGTGGTTGAACTAGTTGGACTGCAAGAAGTCTGCAAACTTGCATTCGTATGACTATCACTACTTGTACTGGAAGTAGTAATACTTTGATTATTACTGATGGTGTTGCTTGTTGCTGCTGCTATTGCTGCTACTTTAGAGATGCTGTTGCTTGCCGTTGAGCTGACAATACTGATTCCAAGACTTCTACTACTTGTGTTCCTCCGGAAGAATCCAAAGTGTGGCATTGGTCCCATCACAAAACGACATGCTCCTCCACCCTTATTAGGACTTGCAGCAGTAGTTTTGGAAGAAAGCGAGTCACCAACGCACTTGCTTGATGAAGTAGATAACCGAGCAACAGCAGTGGACCCGACAGATTTCGTGAAAGAAGACGGGATGATGAATGGCGTTGGTTTGGGTACGACAGGTGAAGAGGAAACTGAATTAGAAACTGTTGAAAGTAATGAGACAAACTTTGAGGAAGTTGTCGAAAGAGATGAAGGAGTTGATGATACTGAACAAGATGGAATAGATGTGTTTGTCAAAGGACTTGGCGAGGTTAAAGATGACGATGAAGTAACCGATTTACAGGTCGGGGAGGGTGAATAAGAACAGGCAGGGGTCGAGTGAGTCTGTGAAACGGTCGAAGGTAATGATGCAGTGGTTGTAGAAATTGACATGTGAGGTGAGGTATTTGAAGGAATGGTAACGGGGGTACAAACTGAAGAAGAGGAGGAGGAGAGTTGGGCAGAAGGGCGAGTAGGAACTGATCGTGCAGTTCGTTTTATATGGTCGTGAAGACACTTTTTTGGGTTACTGTAACTCCGAACAGAATTCTGAAGGGTTTCATTGTATTGACTTCGAGAACTATCACAGATGTGAGGAACACGAGAATATGTTCTAGGCTTCACTTTAACACAAGGGGTTGCCACTCGTCCACATGCAGTCAATTTATCACAGTCAGAGGTCCTAAAGTTCAGGGTCTTGAAACACGTGGCAGACGTAGTACATGAAGTTGTACAAGTAGTTGAAACAGTTATAGCAGTAGCAACTGAAGACTGGGGCATTATAAGACCCGTATCTGGAGAAGAGTCTTTATGAGAACGATTGAAGGCAAGTGGGTTATTATTGTGGCATATCGATGCCGGAGACGTCCGTATTGAAGGTGATATTGTCCCTGAAGTCGTTGTGCATGTTCCAGAGATAACTTCCTGAGAGGCGTCTGGAGAGGAATCATGGCAGTCTGTACTATTCAAGAGGACTGGCTTGCAAGATTTTATCCGGTTTTTCTTCTGTAAAGAAAAAACAATATAGTCATTGAAATAAGAATTGTGTGTATTTTTTATTCAATTATAAAGCTGGTTATAAAAAGATGGTGACCATACATAGAAGGGCTGTATGTCTTTTCTATATTGAATTCTTTAGATTTCAATCATAAAAGAAAAAAAGAAAAAAGTTAAATTCACAGCCTGTAAAATGCTATAAATAACATACTATAGTTTTTACTCGTGGAAGATTTTGGGTTGAAGTCACAGTAGGACCTTTCAAAATTTCAAGAGACAAACTTCAGCACTTGGGATACCAACTCCACAGACCTGGTTCTTACACACAAAAATATATACAGGAGATACACCTATTAATATATTTATTATAAAAAGCAATAACTACAATACAAATAAATACACAAAACTTTTGAATGGTAAAAATGTCAACAAAAAATTCTTTTAAATAAAATTAATAAGTGACAACTATCTTGGCCTTTTTGCTAAGATCAAAGTGGAGTATCTGTTCTGATACTACACTTCATCTGTACGGTTCTGTTAGTAATTGTGAGGTTCTTCTACACTTATGCAATCTTTATTTTTGTCCCAATCCAGAGTGACCCCTTTTTTTGGGGGGAAGCTGGATTTTCCCCACATTAAAAACCGACATTGTGTATAACTCCTCGTGGGGAAGCAATTTAAAATGGACAACCATAAAATGTGAATTTGGGTTTGCTTTACAGTACATCAAGATTTTGGGCTATTTAACTAAAGCCAAAAACATGCTGATACTGTAATAAAAAAGAAAAAATGAAAAAACATGCTGGAAGAGGTGGGGGGGGGGGAGGAGCTGAAAAAATTATTATTTAAGTTATGATTAACTTGGCTTTACAAGTGGCTCTCCATTCGCACTATCCGAGCGAACGTCATTAGTTTGCTCTCGTCATGTCAAGCAGCAGGACACCCAATGAAACTTCTTGAGCTTTCAAATATAGGCTTTTTAAATTTGGTGGCTAAATAAGATTTTCATGAAATTTTAAATAAATGTAAATCATATTTTGTCAATGTCTCGAATTATGACCCGACTCTGAAAACGACCTTACTTGACTGCGTTTTGAATTTCTAGTACTAAAATTAACCAATCAGCCTTGTGAATGCCAAGTCAAATCCTGTCAATTATACTTGAGTAACCTTCGACACAACCATATAAACATTAGAGCCAAGTAATGTTATACATCGCGTAAAATTCTTTTAAAACATTTCTTGTGCTACATGGATCCTTACCTTCTCTGCTAAGCACTTGAGAAAATGTTGTCCCATGAGATGTTGAGCACACTTCGAGTTTTGAAGTGCCTTCATCACACAAGTGAAGCCATGTTGCCTGGTACTTCTAATTACACATTCCCATGATGCAGGAGCGTCCTCTGAACACACTAGACAAATGTACGGTACATCTTCAGGTAGGTGAGAGAACATCTGATATAATTCTTCTATAAAACAAAAAAATTTAAAAAAGGTCTAAGTTTAAAAAGTGTAAATTTAAACATTTTATTAGTTAAAATTGTTTTCTGCTTTAATAGTTGAGTATGATGTTTAAAATGTTAAAAAATAAATGTAAATAAAAAGATATGAACGACAAGAATGACTCGTGTAGAAAGATAAAAAGGTGACTGGTGAAGGATATCGTTTTGTCAAAAAAAGTCCTTCATTAAATGATTTCAAATTTATGAATTTATTTTGCAAATTATCGAGAATTAAACATTCGTCAATGTTTAACAAATTTAATCTTTATACTTGCCATATTGAAGGAAGTTGGGGTTCAATTATAGTATAGGGACCGTTGTAATATCTCAATTATTTTGCTTGGTCTTCAAAAATTTAGATTAATTGTATTTCTTGTTCTAAAATAAAATTTTAATTCACTTTTCACTCTTTAAAATCTAACTTTATAATTCAATGCTTTAATCGTTATCAGCCATAGTTTTAGGAGGAATTTTTTTAAATCAGGATTTAACAGCAAAAATCAAGAGTTATTGGTTAACAACGTGTTCTTAATGACAGTCTACTGGAGGCTGAAGTTCAATCCTTACTACAGGCGACTGTAAGAGTAATATAATTTAACACTTCTATGTGGTCATGACTGAATGGTTCATTCAGTTCGCAATTCCATATAGGTTCCAGAGTTAGATTTGAAGGTTCACAAATTTGAAAAGATGCATCTGAAGCAAGTCGGAGGTTACATCGGCCAAAACTAGTGAATATAACAATCAAGATAAGAATAGTAGTATGAATAATCCAAAAGTGAAGAGGATAAAACATACTAGTCAATAATAAAAAATATCTTCAATTAAAAAAAAAAATGGCTGCAACAAGTAAAATACTTTTACGTCCAAATTTATTTTTAAAAATTCTTTAAATAATGTTATTTCACAGAAAGAAAAAAAAAAACAATTCAAGACCAATCATCAATTTTATTCAAAACTTGGGCAAAGCAAATATGCAAGATATTCCAACAGTCCTTACACTACTATTAAACTAACAAATATAATATAACTAAAAGTAAAGTCGAGATTAACTCCTTTTAGATGTAATTTAAAATAGCGTGCAAGATTGGAAACTGATACATGCGACTGGGGATTGCTTGTGAATTTAATAGTCATTAGAAACTTCCTAACTAAAGGGAACTGATTGTTTTCAATGAGTATTTTCTCTTATGCCAACTCATTCCTTGAGTAATCTATAAAAGTGTGTATGAGAGAGGGACAGGCTGAGCAGGAAAGAAAGAGAGGGGTAGAGAGAGGGAAACTGGGGAAGAGAGAGATAGAAGTTTTAATAGAAATATGTTACACTTTTGCTAGTAACTGCTAAAGCCAAGTGTTGTGCTTCCAAACGAAGAAGACAATGAGTAAACGTGAATTGTTACATACCCGTGAGTCCTCCACAAGTTGCATGGACCCAACTTTCACAAGCTGAGCACTGTACCATCTTGGAATCCCAATCATCATCTGTGTAGCACTTACGGCAGATGGGACAAAAGTTACCTACAACAAGCATAACATGTGCTTTATAAGTAAACGCAGAACATGTAATATTTCACACACACAAACACATGATGATAAAACTAAACAATATCAAGAGGTTTAAGTGTTTTAACTATGTTTAAATATGAATATCTAGAATGGGTCGAAAATATATGCAACTATCTCCACCAAACGGCAAGATACAATGATAAGTTTTACAAAAGAAATAGAGTTAAATCATTAATAATAATTAACCTGTCTGGATAATATACTGAATCACCCCCGTGACAGGACGCTAGTTTGTCACATAGTATACTCCCAGCACCTGGTATTTCCAAATCGCCACCCATCTAAATTCTGACCAAGTTCAACATTGCTTAACTTCGGTGATCTGAGGGGGAACCGATGTGTCACCGTTTATTAGTTGTAATAATAGTTGTTCTCATCGGATCACCAAAGTTATTTTTTTTAATGGAAATGATGTTGAACCTGGTCAGTACTTAGATGTATGATTGTTTGGGAATACCAAGTTCCATAAACAAAACCAAGATGTATAAATGAGTACCAGTCAAGGTAGGCTAAACTGATGACAGACTAGCATCCTGGTTCCGGCTATTTAGTCCACTTAACACTACAAATCAGGGATAAGCAAGTTCTTAGGATCCTTAAAATGCTTAGAAAGGAAGCTTTAAAAAAGAAATTAAAATTTTAGAATTTAAAAATCATTATATTGCTGCGAATTAAAACTTTATAATCATTTGGAGGAAACTGAAACAATCCACTCTTAAAAAAAGCAGTGTAATTTAAAGATTAGCTGAGAAAATCCAGAGGTTTAGTAAATTTGCCTAAGACCCCCAACTAATATCCCTCAGAGGAGGGACATAAAATTTTAAATGTAAAGTGAACATGACCGTGAAAGAAATCATACTAGACTGAAGCAATTTTAATTTCTTTGTCCCAATCCAGAGTGTCCCTTTCTGGGGGAGCTGGGCTGAATTTTTCCAGTATATTAAAAATGGACCTTGTATCTAACTCTGCCCTTGTGGGGAGGTAAGTAAATAGGGACTTTATACATCAACATCTATTAATTTTTCAAAGTTATTTAATTTTAATTGAAAGATGAACGAAAAAAAATAACAAACCTCTATCCATCAGCTTGCCACATTCATAGCACAGGGAGAAGTCATGCATCCACGTAGCATTGCCCGAGATACCTGGAGTTGTTGCACCACAGCTTTTACAGCGGACACACTTCGTGCAAATCTACATTGGTATTAGAAATTATTTTTTTATGGAAAGATGTGCAATAAACAATATATATAAAAGCATTAAAAGATATAAATAAAAAACAAATAAAAATTACAATTATTAATGAGCACACCATTTGCCCAGTATGATAATAAACTTACCCAAATCTTCTTCTTTTTGGACGGCTTTGTTGGATAGTTGGGACCGAGGCACTCTGGGTGGTAAGTATCCTGACACTTGTTGCATTGTAACAACTGAAAGGAAATGAAGAAAAAAGAAAATTTGTTTTATAGTCAAAGACTTTGGAAAGTTATTCCTCGTCAACCATTATGGATGTTTACAGTAGCTTGAAGTGAGTTTTAATTACAGATGGAGAGAGTTTAAAAAATTATATTTCAAACTTCAATGTGACAGACCAACTGACAAATTTATTTCAAAATTTGTATTCTCAGGTTTCAATTAATGAGGTGTTACAGATAAAATATAAATTTATAAAAAATATACTGTTTCAACTCTTTATGTAAACCACATTTTTTTTAAATAACTTATAAATAAATTCAACCTAAAATCTGGACATTCAGGACTATTGTCATAATCCACATGGGAATAATTAAATAAGCTTGACACTGTAGGGTTTAAAAGATTAAAATGAATTAAGAAAAAAAATAATGTCAATGTTGGTCTTTTGATTATATCAAAGTGTAGGATCTGTTCTAATACTACAGTTTATCCGTTGTGTTCTCCCAGTGAAGAAATCCTTCTAGATGAAGGTAATTTTAATTTTTGTCACAAACAGAGTGCCCCCTTTTTAGGGAGCTGGATTTCCCCCACATTAAAATCCGATCTTGTATTTAACTCTGCTCTCACGGGGAGGCAAATAAATAGGGACTGGCTGAGAGGAAGAAAAGGCCTCATAAGAAAAAACATGTCAACTACTTACATTGTCCTGTTTGCCACACACTTGACAGTACTGACAACGGAGACAACACCAGCTTTCTTGGTTCTTCTCTGTTGGACGAGTGTCTTCGTCGAGACAAAACAAGTGGAATGGTTCACAGCACATATAGCAATAAACAAACTAGAAGTAGGTAGAGAAAAAGAAACAATGATTTTAAATAAAAAAAGAAATAGATCAATCAAATTGTATTAGAGATTCTTTCAAAGTAATAACATTAAAATAACATTCAAATTCAAGTGAATTTGAACACATCACTAAAAAATTTATTTTTTTTAAAATCTTTTATCAAATTTCGATTTTATTCATTAACAATCATTACCGATTCTAATACTTCTCTATTAATTCAATGCTTTTTTGTAGAATAATTTGTCTTTGGTCTCAAAATATGCCTCAGTTTCCGATATAACTACTTCATTAGAGCACCCCCTCCCTCAACCATTCTTTCAAGGTCTGCAAACAGCCAGTAGTTGCTAGGGGCCAGACTTGAAAATATAATGGGTGCAGAATCAATTATAAGTGCAATTCATGTAGTTTTGCTATTGTTGCGATCGACTTGTGACAGTACATTGTCTTTGTCAAAAAGTACCTTTTCTTTATTTACGGTCATATTTTGGCAATTCTCCTTTCAAACTCAATAATGCTATATAATATTTGCTATTGATGTTTTTTCCTTTCTCAAGGAAATCGATGAACAAAACCTTGCGCATCCTAAATACAGAGGCCAAACATTGCCTGTTGATGTTTTCATCTTTGGACAGCTTTCACCTGCTGCTGTCCACTTAGCTGACTAATGATTTATTTGACTCCTGAATGAAGTGGTGGATCTATGTTTCATTCATTGTCACATATTGATGCAAAAACTCCTTTTTGCTGTGTTGAAACAGTTGTAAATAACGCTCTGAATCGTCGATACACTGTTGTTTTTTGATCAACTATGGGTGAATGTTGTACCTACTTTGAACAGTTTTCTCCCTAGCAAATGTTTATGTAAAGTGGTGAAGACACTGCCTTCTGATATTGTTAACTCCTCTATCTCATGCAACTTCAATTTAGGATTTGTCAAAACAAGTTTCTTGACTTTGTTGATGTTTTCCAGGGCAACTGCAGAACTTGGACGACTTGAGCATTCAGCATCACTTGTGGCTGTACAACTCCTGCTTAAAGTCAGCATACCACCTCTTCACCGTTGTTTCCGATGGAGAATTGCTTTATTTGAACAGTTTCCTCACCACCATCATCAGAAAGTAATGTTTTATCAACACACAAAATTCAGATTTTTTCATTGTTTTGAAAATTTGCAACAGTAGCTCCACTTAAATAATCAATTTGTAAACTAATAATCCGATTGGACTCAAATTCTTACATGCCATTTGAAGGTTAGTACTGTATAAAAATCTTATGGCTTTTTTTTTTTTAGTGTCACCATCTACGTCAGGCCTGGGACTTATTGGGTGATGTGACCAGAGAACTTACTAAAAATGAAACCTTTTTGTCTATAAGGAATGAAAAATATTGATTTACAAAAAAATTGGATTGTAATATTAAGAATGAAGTCATACAAAGAAGAGTGATAAAACTATATAAAAAGCGTAAAAAAATACACTTACAGGAAAAAATGAAACAAATTAGGATTGACTACTTTAATAATCATCTCTTGCTTCTTCTCTTAGGTACAGGGGGCTTTTTTCCTTTTTTTTTTAAATAAACATTTCTCCTTGATTTGAAAAGTTATTGTCATGCGATATTTCAAAAACTAGATTTATTAACCAATTTTTTTTTTTTTTTTTTTTTTGATAAAACAGTAATACATTTTTGAACAAGTTGCAAGATTAAGAATACTAACAGGATAGCACATTTTAAGATGTAATGAAAAAATATAAATAAAAAGAATTATTGGCTGAAATATTTAACAGAATTTGATCTCTGTATGTTTGCATAAGAATAAGTTCTTTAAGTTATTACAAGTGGACTAAACTTGTTGTCACTTAACTGATATAATTTTGTTTTTAACTTTTTAAAGAAAATAGTTTCATCATCATTATCATCATATTCGGTTTAACATCTGTTTTACATGCTTGGGCGGCTTCTAGAAATCGACTTCCAAACTAACCTATCTCTGCCAGGTCTTTATCACTTATTCTCAAATCTATCCTTATCACATCCTCCCACGTTTTCCTTGAGCTTCCCCTGACTCTACTACTTCAATTCTTCTACATCTACTAATCCAAGAACTCTCATTCATTCTTTCAACATGGTCATACCATCGAAGTCTACTCTTCTGAACACATATCCCTATGCTGTCCAGATTTAATCTTCCTCTGAGGTCATCATCACATTACACATCTAGCATATCATTCTCATATCACTTCTCTCCATGCAATGCATGTCTTCAACCCTCATTAGCCAGGTTTCACTTTCATATATCACACTGTAGACATGTCTGATAGATTCTTCCTTTGGTCTAGTAGTCATGCTCTGTTGGTTAGTAATTGCAGAAGTTCCCTGGACTTACTCCATTCATTCAGATTTCTTGCAATAGTATCACCAAGGTAACAAAACTCCTGAACAACCTCAATAGCTTTGCCATCCATATATACTTTTTCTACATCTGAATTCTCATCTATCTTATTGTCTTACACTTCTTGCACACAAATTGGTTATCATCTTTCAACCTACCAGTAATTCCCCAGCACTTCTTGCATATCAAATGCTTGCAAGTACAACAAAAAGACAAAAAAGTTTGTAAAACAAAATATTTTCATTAAAAAAAAAGTTAGAATTTTTTTTTTTTTTTAAATAACTTTCAAGAATTGAGTGAAAATATGCATATATTTCTTAGAAATATTGTACTGGTATTAAAGTGGGGCATTTTAGATGAATTTGGCTTCTCTTTTTTGTTATATTTAAATAAATAAAGGACTGTTTGGAGAAATGCAGGTTTGCATTTCGTTAATTAACTGATGTGAATAAAGTTAAAATACAATGACATATCTGTAAAATGATGATTATAGTAGGTCCTTTAAGTCAACTTACATCATGCTGCCCAGTACTGCCACACAAGTAACACATTGTTCGTATGCACAGGGGTGCGGAGACCAAGATGGCTAAACCTTGCTCCCAAACACGGCACAAGTCACAATCTTCCTGCAAAAGTAGAAATTTCATCTCTTTAGTATAGCGTAAAAAAGAGTCAAAAGTAAAAAAATTCTTTAAAAAAAAAAAAAAAAAAAAAAAAGAATAAAAATAAGAGAAAATCAGTAACACATCTTCTGCGAGCACCTTTACTTTAATATTATGCGTTTCATTTTTTGCAAAGTGCAATAATTTTGTCAGCACAGGTTTGCATTAAAACCTTTCCTAAAAAAAAAAAAGAAAAAAAGTGCTTCATGCGAAATCAGCTTATGTTAACAGGTTGCACACTTTTAAATGATTCAAAAAAAAAAAAAAAAAAAATCAAGATATTCAAAATCATTTGATGAATTTTTTTATATTAGCAACGCCTCCACCCTGATATCAAACAAGAATTTACCTAAGACCACCACCACATAATTCACGTAAACAGCCAGTAGTCATTTTTGTGAGAATAATGAATGGAATTGAGTAGTATAGTCTTGGTTCGCCAGGGGTCCACTACTCTTTGAATGGGGTCAGTACTCGAATGCAAGCAACTATTGATCGACTTTATGCAGGGGGGGACGGGACGGGACGGGACGGGACGGGACGGGACACTAAGGTATCATTTTTTTGTAGAAAAAATGCAGTTTTTGCCAATTTCAGGAGTATTCTTCTAGTACCAGATTCATGTAAAACTATAAATATGTTTGTAACTATTAATACTAACTTTTGGTGGATTTTCAGATTAACACAATGAAATTTTTTTTTTAAATATGTGGGACAAACCAGAAAATTTAATTCTGGTAGTTTTCTGCACTCATGGTCACATAATTTGTGAACAATTATTAGAAAATGGACAGTGAAGACATTGGGTTTTTTCCTATTAACATTAGAAGATCAAAAAATGAATAAAACCAAAACCAAAAATTTAAATAATGACTAATACATCATGTTATTCCTACAGGAGAAATGAATTGAAATTACATAATCATGGGTAACTACAGTTAATACGATTCTAATTTTATTATTATTATCTAGAAAATAGTATTTGAAGTTTTCTCATTTTTTTAAATTTATTTTTTATTTAAGATTTTTCAAATTCTCATTTTTTTTTTTTTAAAGATTTTGAAAGTGACTTATTTCAAATGTTTCCATGGAGGAAAGACAAATTTAAGTAGCAAGAAAAGATAACTCAGATGAGACAAAATTAGGGTTGAGTTTTCAAAATGGCTGCATGTTTTATTCACCAGTCACAAATATGAAAATCTTAAACACTAACTACTTGTTTGTTTTCATTAAAACCTGAAATATTACTTTCTACACGGTAATAAATCTGCATAACAAGATTAGAATAGCATTTCATGTAGTTACCAAGGATTGACATTTCAAAAAGGACCAAATTGCATTTAAAATTTGATAGTTTTGAATATACATACCTCGTCAAATCCAATTATAGTCATACAATACTAGAAGAATACTGATCCCAAGACAAGTAAAATTAATTCCACGAACAAAATAATTTTGCACCTTTTTATGTACTTTTACAAAGATTAAAATCAAGATATGAAACCTTATGTCTAGAATCCTTACTGATGATTTTGATTCTAGAAAATGTCTAAAATAAAAAGTCTCAAGAAAGTGAAATTCAAGGAATCTTTCTTAATCAGTGACTATGGATCAAATTCAAGGCAAATCTGAAATATTTGAATTTTCAAATAGGAGGTTGTACCCATATTATACCCTCTAAAAACAATTTAAAATACTCACCAGGGTTTGAAATTTAGTGAATATTTATTAATTGATGTCTAATACTTAATGTTAAATTTTCATCAAAATTGAAAGTATCTGAATTTTCATCAAATGCTTTCACCCACTTTACCTCCTTTGCATAAAACTAAATATAGCCCATATTTGAACCCTTATGCCTAGCAGATGTGTTCCAAAATTCACAACAATCAGTTAATTAGTTTAGGAGTGAATCCTGTACATACAAATATATAAACATATACAAATACCTAACTTTATATAGAGATAAGGACCTAGCAATTAAAACGTCTTTAAATAAAAGCCATGCATGTAGTCCTTACCTTGTAGTCAACTCTGATTCGGTGTGCTGCCGGGGAGTATAAATAGTCTTGGTTGGTCCATTTACGCACAGCCAGGGGTCCACTACCCTTTGAACGGAGGCAGCCTGCTGCTGTTCCCCAGTACGATGTTGGTGCCTGAACAAACATGTTCACAGAGTCTGTAGACTTGCCACAGAGGGTCACTGCCTAGCAGAAAGAACGTTCACACATTTACGGCTCAAAACACAATTAGATTAGCACATAATTAGCACAATACAAGTAACACTCAATTAAGGTAGTAAGAATGCATTTTTAAGTGGTGAGGGCCCCGTGGAAATTCCATGATAGCTTCACTGAAATAAAATTTTTTGAAAGGTTCAAATACTATGAAATGTATGAATTTTAGATAAGTTTGACTTTATAGTAAAGAAAAAAAAAATTGTTAATGTTATGTTGCACATTTCTCTTTTAAAATCTTTGGTTAATAACTTGTTAGTTAAATCTTTTGTAATTAAATTAACTTGGAAAAAAATCAGTTGACATCTGCTTATTGTTTATATATAGACAGAAAGTTGTATTGATACTACTACTACTACTGTGATGAGTTTGGATCAATTACATGCTTTGATTTACAGTGTTACGATCATATGAGAACTTATTATAGAGATGCAATTTATTTTGACTAGTGAAGAAAAAAATATAAACTAGCTGTACCTACCCGGTGTTGCCCGGAAGGCAATGAATATATTTTAGCTTTTAATTTTTACTTGTATGCACATTTAAACTTAAGGTAGACAACTCATATGTTTCAATTTAAAATGAGTTATTTCCATTGCCGAGTTTTTTTCTATACTTTTAGGTGATTATTTAAAAATGCTCCACACAAGCGGTCGTCTGGACCAAATTAAGTAAATTTTAAAAATAATCTGTAACCGAGTATGCTATGATATTACCGATAACATGGTATAACTAATGAAAATTGGCTAGTCAGAAATAAAGTTTAAATTGTCAGCTTAAATGCTATTTGGGTGTGACTTTGAAAATCGGGCAAGAATAACTTTTGTATATAAACTATTACATTTTTGGCTTTTTAAATTAAAAAATTAATTTAATTATTATTTTATATTTTTCCACTAAAATTAAAATCAACTTTAAAAAATTAGAATAAAAAAGATAATCGTTACAATAAATTTGTTAATGCTATAGATATATTTCAAAATTGTGGTTTCAAATTTATTACATGCTATTGTTTACTTATAAAAACAAAACCAAACAAAGTCATAAAAAAGATTCTCATTTGTATATTTCATAATCGATTTTGATTATTCTCACAAATTTACATAAAAACAAATTGTTTGCTTTGATAAATTTGCACCATTAACCAGATTTAATTTTTTTTTTATTTTATTATTTTTTTTAATTATAAGATAATACTCTTGCAGGCAAAAATTATTTTTAAATGGGGAACACTTTAGTGTAAAAACATGAAACCTTTTAAGATGTTTTTTTTCTTATGAGTTTTTATGCCATTTGTTTTTGATGTTCTTCATTTTCAGAAAAGAATATTTTCTTAAATCAATTGTTACAACAGAATAGAAACATTTTAACAAGTGTATTAATGCCGTTTTTAAATGATTTAAGAACAAATATAACATTTGAATAAAATATTTTTTTTAATTTTCTCTCTCACATTGTGTGTGTTGTGTTATATTTTATTATCACTTATTATTGATCTATCATATAGGATATCAAGCCCTGTATTTGTTCTAGATCTGTTATCTTAATTCTGGTCTGATTTTTAGATTTGTTTTCTTGTTATATATATATATACATATATATATATATATATATTTATTATTAATATTCAAACTTTCAAGGCTAAAGATCGATGAATGTTAATTTAATTTAACAGAGCATATATAAACAATGATGACCTCTAATAACTAATAGGAAATCCACATTCCTCTTTCAGACAGTATTTTACGTACCCTATACTAACGTGAGTGTTGCTTTTTTTGTTTTTATTATTATTTTTTTTAAGGTTTCTGGACACGATTTTTGGACTTCCAAAGAGTTACACGTATCTAAGATATATGTGTAAACGAAACGGACCATAAAGGTATATGGATATTTTTGGATGAATGAATGAAGAAGTAGTCTTTGGAATATAGCACTCTGTTGTATATATATATATATATTAGCATGAAAACACTTGCCACAGATAAGTGATACGGCGAAACAGTTGTGTTGATAACATACAAATGCATGCATATATGTGATAAAACCTGATTCGGGATTAATCTATTTGGCATCTTAAATATTTATCTTTGTAAAACATGGCTCTCTTAAAACAACAGGGGGTAATAAATAAGAGACGAAAAAGAGATGAAAGTATTGAAAGACGAGAATATGTGAAATGAGACCTTTGATGGGAAGAAACACACTTGATACTAAAAACAAAACAAAAATTTAGTAAGAAGAAAGGATTATTTTTAATATGGATGAAGGATACAGAAAGAGATGAATATAGTGAAAGAAAATAATTGATAAAACACAATTTCTTCTTCTCACCTTTTCCTTGTTCCTTTTCTTTAACTGTTGAAATAAATGTGGCCTCTTTAGTTTCACGTTTGGTTTACCCAGCTTCGGCTGGTGGCCAGGAGATGGCCGACCACCCAGCTGCTCCACACATGCCCGTCTCCGTCGGTCCCGGTGGCTGTTTGGGGTACTTGGGGTATTTGGATAGGAATCTGCCTCTTCTTCATTTGGATCTCCACTTTTCTTAGGTAAGATAAAGGAGTTTGTTGCACAATTTGTGTAGCCAGGAAAATGACAACGTCGATTGCTGGTAAAAAATAAAAATAAAATTCACATTTCGTGTCGACATTGTATAAAGAGAAAAGAAATTGTTGAATCTTTGAAATCTCCTACGAATTAACGTTGTAAGAATTTCATCAAATATATAATGTGGATGTTATATTTAATTTCACTAAAACATTACTACTCTGATCTTAGAAGATAAAAATTACAAAAATTAACTATTTTTAAATTTTGTATCTCTGAACTTTTAAATGATTACCAGTCAAAGTTGACGCAGCATTCATTTAAATTATTGATACACATTGATAAATATATAATAGTCCTGGAGAGAAGTTGAATGCCTACATGAAGAGAGCTTGAATGTCCACTAGATACTGTCCTCAAGTGTCTAAGGTATCTCTGTACAGGGGTTTGTAAGGACAACCTGGCATGAGGATACTCCCCCACAAGTAAACCCTGACAAAATATTCAAAATGGCATAGTATTCGAAGCCCAAATAAGATCCCTTCTGTATAGCTACCCAATAGCTAATACAAGAAATGGTGCCCCTTCTCCAAGTGATGTTACCTCTTGTAACAGCACTTAGCTGGATACTCCACCAGACTAAATGAATTCTTGTCCTGAGATCCGGTAAGACAAAGAAACCACAATGAAAATATACTATAGCATAGTTAACTGGTCAATTGAGAAGAGGAAAATTTATGTTCTCAACTTCTTTACTGGCTCAGCGTTTGGGAGGTAGAGAAGAACTTTAATGGAACACTCGAATATATATGTATCTCATATGGAGATCAAGTGTTAGCCTTGATTTCTGAGAACTTCGACTGAAGTAAAATGTAACAATAGTCTGGAGTTAAATATTTTAAAAATATTTTGACTTATTTAATTAAATAAATTTTTTTTTAATTTATTATCACTCCTTCATTACAGCAAGAATTGAAAGCCACTTTTTTTTCTTTTTTTTTAGATCACTTCTTAAGCATCAAAATTCAAAATTCTTTAGTTTGAAGATTTAAATCAATTTGTGAAAAAAAAATCTCCATGTTTTCTGATAGAAAAATCTCCAACCTTAATAAGTAAATGTTGAAAATTTGGAACAGTTGCTAATTTGGGGTAAATATATTTAAAATACATTATCTTCAAAAGCTTTGGATACTTATGAAATTAAATAGTTTTAAATAATGAATTGCTTATGCAAAAGATTATTATACTTACACGCAGGCTTGTTTGATGACATTTTTACCACCAAATTTTGGTTTATCACTGTAAAAGAAAAATATAAATAAAAAAATTACAGAAAACTTATAAAATATTGCATGGTTTCATGCGATTTTTAAACTAAAAAAATAATGAAGGGTTTTAGTAAGTAATGCATGTGCTGATGAGGGGGTGACAGGATTCATTAACCAATTTTTAGTAAGAAAAGTACACTATTAAAAATAATAAATAAATAAAAAATGGGGCCTGTGGAAATTCCACAGATAATTTAAGAGTTTGTGATTATTATTATAACTAGAATTCAGTTTTTATTTGTTGTTTATAAGCTGGTGTTAAGCTAAGAAAATCAATTTAAATCTTTAATAATGGTATATCCAAGTCGTTCTTAATCCAAGGTAGTCAATACTATTGGTTTAATTTCTCAGAAAAACATCAACATCTCATTTGATTGACCACTTTAATAGATTTTCAATGGCTGTTTACTTTGTTACCAACATGTTAGAGTTAAACAATTTTATTAATTAACAGAAAAATAAAGAGCTTAAGCAAAAGTGGATATGAGACATGAAATAAGATATAGAACTGACAAAGAATTGTAATGGTAAAGTGTTGCCAAGGTAGTTAATTATTTGCTAGCTCTACGTATCCAACGTTAGCCAGGAGTCTTTATTTTCATTTCTGCCCCCATCCACCCCTCAAAATAGTATTTTGAAAGTTAAATTGAATTATTACGGTATTGTTTGGTTATTAAATTATCAAGTTAACTAAATTGTTATAAAACTATAATTCTACCATTATTAGCTGTTAAAACTTTCAATCTTCACACAAAGTAATTTAAAGATTACAATGGTGGACTTGCTTACGAATAAACCAAATTGCATTATGGTAGACTTCATTTTGTAATTATTTTTTTTAAATTTCATTTTATGCTATTGCAATTTTTATTTCAATAAATAATTGATTAATAGGAAAATTTCTTTTTTATATGAGTAAATCAAGTAATGATTAGAAACACACATGAATAGTGGTCACACAATTTTATTATTATAGACATTATATAGGATATATTTATTTCATATAGAATCAAAGCTGTTATCAAATTCAATCCAGAAATCAAAGATTTTTTACAATACCAAGTATCTTTTTAAAATTAAAATCAATAATAAATTGAAATAAGTTTAAAGAAAAAGTATTTTATAAAGATAGCAAAAATATAATGAAAATCGCTATTTTTATGAAACTTCAAAGTACTTTCAATTATACAGACATCTTCTCAAAGACGTAAGTTGTGAACTTACATGAATATTAGTTTTTTAAGTGTTTGGAAGATGTAAACTTGGTTTATTTTATAGCATTTCAATACAAAAAAATCAAAAAATCTATACAATTATTTTTAAAAATATTTTTTAAATTGAAATTTGCAAGCTACTGTGTTGAAAATGTCACCAATGATCAAAATAAGGGGGGGGGGGGGGGGTCTGAAATCTTTATGGTTAAGATAATGCATCATTGTACACAAAGAAAAGTTGTTGTTTTTTTTTTGTAAAGAAAACCTGGCCAATCTGAAGAAGCATGGAAACAGAAGCACAACGACAACAACAACAAAGCAAGGAGAGAAAATCTTACGATAAACAAGCGAACAATAAAAAGAGCAGAACCAAAAAATGAATATGATCATGAAAGCTTACAAACAGTAAAACAAGAAAAACACCAAAGAAATTGGCAGAAAAGCCAACATCGTCAGTTGAAAGAGTCGAAAACATTGGTTCAGATACAATAATGGCACAGTTGAAAAATACTGTTGTTTTTTTTGTGTTAAAATGCGGATTCTAGAGATAATCTTTTTTTATAACTACAATAAATAGGGTTCTAATTTAATTTTATGAAAACTTGTTTCTGTGCTGAAAAATTATTTCAAGTTTCAGTAAAAAAAAGCTTTTCAAATTTTGGCATTTTTCAGAAAAGTTTATAAATCGTCAGTATTTTAAATGTTTACAAAGACATATTTAAGTAGTAATCAACAAGAGAAAATAACTATCACACTAAATAAGGATTTAGTTTTCAAAATGGCTGCCAGACTCATTCAATTTGAAATTTTTAAACAAAAACTACTAGTTTGTTTTCACTAAAATTTGAAATATTACTTTTCTACACAATAAAACAACTGCATAAAAATAAATTGAACCATAATACTCAACTTTTGCATATAAACTATAATCCTTGCTAGAAATAAATTTCTAAGACTTCAAAATCACTTTCGAATGTTGGTCCTCTTATAGGTAAAAAAAGTTTTTTTTTTAAACCGCCGATGATTTCGTCTGCACACAATTAGAAACTGATTTTGAAGCCTTTAAACTGTTACTTCAATAGTAATTTCTGCTACCATTAAAGTTTGTAGACCCAAATCAAGTATTATAGTTCTTTGTTACTTCTAAAATAGGAAAGAAAAGCAGTAAAATTCAATAACACAACTATTGTATAATTGAACCAAAGGATTTAACGCAATTATCACAGAAGATAGTAGAGAATGATAATTAAATGTATACATCAATAAAAATGAATATAAACTCTTATAAAAGAATTTATGAAAATAAACAAACACCTCCATTAAATAAACAACATTAAATTTAAGTAAAACCCTGAGATACTACAAACTAGAAGTCAACAAATTTCATCTGACAATTTGAACATCTGGAAAGAAATGTTTCTTTTAATAGACAGACTTTTTCTTTTTTTATACTAATACATAAGTCCAGATAAAAGGTTGAATGAAAAATCTAAAAAATAAATAAATAAAATAAAATGATACTCAGTAATAGTAGCATCTATCTTCATTGAGAAAATTAATCTTATTATTTGAAGAGATGAAGCAGATGTAGGCTCGCTTTTGTTTTCAAGCAGCAGCTTTTACTGATCTTTTATGGGGGGCAAGTGGGACGGCCTAACAGACATAGACGGTTAGAGATAAGCGGTCTGTATCTAAAAATTGATTTACAGGGTTTGACTATTTTAGATATTACAGTTTCTGAAGGAACCTGTTGAAAATCAACAGAGCTAAAGGATCTTCGGGTCAATATGGGGAAGACGAAAGTTATGATCAGTGGCCCTAACCTGCATACTCTAAAAGATTTTAGCATATTTTCCTTGTGGAGTTAGCAGCAACCCTGTGTTCTGCACAGACTATTGTCATTGGGTTCACAGGTGGTGCAGTGGACTGCAAGGAAGATTAATCATTAAAAACTATCTCTGAGGAAAGAGTGTTGGTATTGTTCGTCCAATTAAAGACAGACCCTGTACAAAGTTCTCTGTGGATGGTCAGCAGAAATTGGAAGTTGTGGAATCATTTTGCTATCTTCGCGATATGATATGTGCTGGTGAGGGGAGGTGTAGTAAGTTCGATCATATGTGTATGGACTGAATTTTATGAGCTTCTTCGTATCTTAACATGTCGTTCACTCTCACTTGTTACTCGAGGTAGAGTTTACAAAATCTATGTATTAGATATGAGTGAATGGTGGGCTCCTACAAGCTTGGTCTTTCTGAGAATGCAGATGAATGACATGGCTATAGTTCAGTAGATTTGTGGTGTGCATCTTGATAGTTCTGACTCCTTACTATTAAGACTGAAGGTGTCAAGTCTGGAGTCAGCTCTGCATTGCAACCGCCTCTGGTGGTATGGACATGTTGAATGAAGCTCTGGTTGGATAAACATATGTACACATATCCCAAGTGGTGGAAGCAAGGAAAAGGCAAGCTGAGAAAGACTTGGAACGACTCAGTCAAAGATGACCTGAAGAAATGGCATATCGAAACCAACATAAATGATAAAGTTTCATGGGGAAAAAAATCATTTTGTACCGCCATGGCCACATCTGATGTGGAAGAGACATTAAACAAAGTTTCTGATTATTCTTTCATTTAAATTGCATTTTTAGGGAGGTGTTTGTTTTACAGCATATCAATCATCAATGGTTTATTTAATGCCAAATCAAATTGTCGGATAAGATCCTATAAGCGGGATAATTACTGTTTTTTTGGTGTAAATTATATATTTTTTTAGATAGTTTAAATTGAATTTCATTGAAGTCTTATTTTTTTTTAATGAAGTTTTGCTCGGGTGAGTGTTTTTTTTGTTTTTTTTAATAACCAGATCAACCTATTTATAACTATTTAATGCTGAATCCAGTCATTTTTTTTTTTTTTTTTTTTTTAAATATTTATTTATGGAGTTTCCTCTTTTTAATTCATTTAAGAGTTACATGTTATTTTCGGGGAAGATTCTATTTAATCCATAGATGGAACCTTGACAGGTAGTACCACTCTGGGTCAGAGTGGACTAGGGAGCCGTGATAACTAAGGAGCGGTTCCACATTCCCAAATTGGGGCTTCCCCACTTTTTTTTTTTACATTCTATTACATACTCTGATAAATGATCTCAATATTGACATTTTCAAATATATCTTTCATGCTATCAGCATCAAAAAACAGTTGTATTGTGTGAGCAAAATCACCACATTCCATCATGAAGTGCTTCACGGTGTATAACATTTGACACATTATACACTCTGGATGTTTCTAGTGTTTTAGAATAAATGAATGTGTAGCCTATATGTAAACGAGATATTATTACTTGTTGCTTTCTAGATTTTCTAAAGCCTGGTTTCCATTTTCCTAACTTGGGCTGAATGGAGAATAACTTCTTGTTTATGTTGTGGTTCCAGAGTTTTTGTCATCTTTTGTGGGTTAAAATATTGATTTTAATCTTCAGATACCAACACAAAGCTGATTTGGCTGCAGAGTCAGCTTTATCATTACCTCTTATTCTCATGTGGTTAGGGATCCAGCATAGGAGAATATTTTTAGATGTGGATAAAGAGTCAAGTTTCTTTAATAGTTTTATTACCAGAGGATTTTCAAGTTTCTTATTTTTTAAGGATAATAATACAAGAGGGAGTCTGAGAGTATAAGGAACTTGATTTTTTTGCTCTTTGAGATTATGTTAAGTGGCATATCTATAGCACAAGATGTTTAGATGGATGTTTCTTTTAGAAGTGTTTTGTTTTTTTTCCTCCGTTTGTGTATAGCTGCACATGCAGCTTTATCATTGTCCTTTGAGCCATCTGTAAATATACTAGAGTAGTTAGGATAGTGATCCATGATGTACTGAAGTTTGTCTTGGTATGTGGAAGAGCGAGTACTTTCTTAAAGGAGTGCATTCAAGTCGAAGATTACCTCAGATTTTTGGATAATCCAAGGAGGTGTTGCAGATAGGGTAGTTTCATGTATGGTTTTTAGTGGAATATCAGAACCTTTTACAAGATTCACCTGATGTCTAAAAGTTTTGATTGATTTCTCTTTTTTTCTTTAAAAGAGTTCTTTGTATTTGAGGTTGAAGATACACTCATAAGTTGGATTGGATATACATGATTTTAGTTTTACATAATAATTCAGGTCAAGCTTTTCACTTCTGAGTTGTAAGGGTATTTCATGTGCTTTCCACTGAAGATGTTCTGAAGGCTCATAGTACCCGTTTTAGTCCTTCGTGTTGTATTGGATATAGTTCTCGGAGATAGGATTTACAGGCTGATTTATATTAAAAAAAAAACTGTAATATAGGTTTGACGGTATTAATGACTTTTATAGTTTTAATAGAGTTTTTCTGTAAGGTCCCCATTCTGTGTGAACAGCGACGCATTAAAAGTTGTAGAGCTTTGTTACATTTTGTCTTTACGTATTTTATATTATGGAATGAATCTCAGTTTCTTGTCAAATATGATTCCAAGGAATTTATATTCATTAATAAGTGGAATTTCTGTTCCATCAAGTTTGATTATAGGGTCATTATGCATTTTCCTCCGCGAACAGAAATATACACACTTGGTTTTTGATTTAGAGAATTTAAAACCGTTGTTTGCTGCTCATTCATTTATTTTTTATCGAAGTTTAGTTGCAGTTGATGTTGATGTTCTATTGTGTGGATGTGTTTAGATTTATGGCATATTAAAAATCATCTACATACAGGGCACAGTCTATTACAGGAATTATATATTTAATAATATTTATTTTGATGCTGAAGAGATACTTCCTTGTGGTTACCCTTCGGCTTGCCTTTTAAGATGAGAGAGTGGTATCCATACGGACTCTGAAATGTCTTACTGATAGAAATTTTTCAAGAAAGCCACCCCCCCACCCCACATCATGTACATCTCTCATAATGCCATATCTTCCATGTTTTGCAATAAGTTTTCTCCAAATCAATCGAAAATGGCAGTTAAGTGTTCTTTCTTTATAAATTAAATGTCTCCATAAGGGAAGTTTCCAGCCGAATTAGATGGTTAATAGTATGTCTCTTCTCACGGAATCCTAACTGAAATCTGGTGATTAATATGAGTGTTTGTTTATCATATGTTCCATCATTTTGCAGAGGGAACTTGTCAAAGTGATGGGACAATAATTTTCTGGGTTTGAATTATCTTTTCTAGTTTGTTGCTTCTCTCCACGTTTCTGGCAATTTATTGCTCATCCATATATTATTCTACACATCTAGTAGGAGCTTTATAGATGCTTGGGACAAATTCCTTTAAGAATGCATAGTGGATTTCACCTGGACCAACAGCTGTGTTATGGGATCTTTTTATAATCTATTAGCTCCGATATCGTTAATAGTTATATACTTTGGAGTCAAGAGTGAAATTGTAATTTATTTTTCTCGGAGTTCAGTTTTAGTTTTATAAATGTTCTATTGTCATAAGCAGAGGAGATTTTTTATATAGTTTCGGCAATCACATTCGCAAATACTCTTTCTGGTGGTTATTTCAGTGTTGTTTATGGAGATGTGGTTTGACAGATTTTCCGGATTGTGTTCCAGGTTCTTTTGTCTTTGGAGAAGGGATTCAGTTGCCTTACATAATTTTGCCAGGAGTTTTTGGCCTCCTTAATTTCTTTGTGTGCCTTTGTTTTATATCATTTGAAAGAGATTAAATTGGAAGTTATGGGTTAATTGTTGAACTTACGCAGGGCTAACACCTATAACGATGTAATCGTAGGCGGATAGCTCATCTATATTCTTTCTTGAGCCAGGGACGGTTTAATTCCTGTGATGTTAGTTTATTTGAGATGCATTTCTTTGTTATTTCGATTAATATTTCTCAGAAATATTCTGCAGAATTGTTATTTTATGTAAGGTGTTGTAGGCATAGCTTTTTATATATCTTCTCGTTTGCCCTGTTTAATTTCCATTGAGTCGAGCTTTTATTTATCAGCATCAGAATACTCAAGTATAATTAAGAAGTAATCACTGCTACAGGAATCTTCATGCACTCTCCAATTAAAATCCAAGAAAATTGAGGCTTGCACAGACTCAAATCTATGGCAGAGTAAGATCCGGTAGATGGATCAAGGTGTGTTTGGTGTTTTGTGTTGAAAAAGCACAAGTTGTTGTTGTTTAGAATGCTTTCAAGCATTCTGCCTTTTTCATTTCTGCTTGTGCATTCCCATATCCCAGTGCTGTGACTGTTAGTCTCCCAGTAGAAGGAACAGTTTTGGAAGTTGACTGAAGTCAGAGAGTGCATTTTCATTGATAGTGTTTTGTGGTATGAGCAGGTAGTTTAATGTTCTATGTAGAGTTGCTTTGATAGTGATTGCTTGGAGACGTGTGTAAGCTTTCTGTATTCGTAGTTTGTTTTATTTTGTTGGTTTAATGTGCTTGTTTTGGGGGTAACTTCTGCATATGTGTTGTTTTCTAAATATGATTCAACAATTTTTCTTTCTTCCGGGTAGGATATTTATTTACTCCTTCGCTAGGAGTTAGGCACAAGGCCAGTTTTATCTTACTCCCACAAGTAAGATGTGACCCAAGCTTGGGTCGAGCAAGTGGGGTTAAAAGCCAGCGCTCGAGAGGTGAGCACTCTGGCCATTTAAAAATTGCCTGGGCAGCCCCGTCTGAATTCCCCGGTAGGGGCGCCTCAGACAGTAAGCAATAAACTTACTCCCTCCCAAAGAGGGGAGGCGAAGCCTGGGAGGGTGGACCTCCTAGAACTGCACAGGACAGGCGTGCAGTATCCATCGGAACAGATACTACACTTTGATCTTAGCCAAAAGGCCGGGTAGGATATATTTTGCATGTTTTAGAATAAGCTGAGTGTTTTCATTAGAGTTTGGACATTTTGTATTTTTTGACATTCTTCTGTGTGGTTAACTCTTTTTTCTCCACATATTTTGATCCTTCTACATACTTCCTTATGGTGCCTATATTTATGGCATCGTAAGGGTGCTGGTATGTACTGTTCTACTTTTTCTATTATATAACCTATTTTCATTCTTTTAGGAATCGTAGAGGTGTCAATAGTTAGTATATATGAGTTTTGTTGGTGTAATTTGACCATTTCTTTTTGTTTATATGTTTATGATGAATCACTCCTTGTTTCTTTAATGATGTTATTTCTTCTTTTGTTGCCAAGGACAATTCATGATTTCTTATAACTCTTTTGGATGCATTTAGCTTTCATGCAAAAAAAAAACAAAAAAACCTTTACATTTATGGTTATAGAATTTCTTCATTTTTCACAAGTTTTGGCTGTCTTTGTTGTTGTTTCAACAAGAAGGTTCCTGTTTCTTAATTTTTTAAATTGTTTTGGGGTTGCTCTTGTCCATTAATATTTTTCTATTAGAAATGGTAATAATTCACTCATTTTTTTTTTATTTTCTAATAATTCGATAACTAAAATTCTTGGGGAGGCTGTATTTTCTTGGGTTAAACATTTTTTCTTCCTCTGAACTGAAGATGTCCGAGACATCAGAATAGTATCTTTTAAAAGTTTTTTGGGGGAAGGGGTATGTTTTTAGGGGTCCCCAAAGTTTACGGAAATGATATAATTCATTTCATTTTTAGTAATATTTTAACTTTAAGAAAAAAAGAAAAAGAAAAAAAGAAAAAAAAAACATTAAAAAGTTATTACAAAGTTAAAATTCTAATTACTAAAATGAAATTTAAAAAAAAATAACTCCAAGTTTAAAGAGAATCAACTTCAAGTAATCGCTTGCAAATATATGCCTTGTCTAATTGTGAAAAAAAATTTTTTTTAATAAAAATAACAACAAAGGGGAAGATTAAAATAAAAAAAAACAAAAAAACTCCAATTGTTCAGAATTACTAAAATAATTATAAACATCTACATGAAAGAATCATAAAGGAAACATGTAGATACAAAACATTAAATATTGATTAAGACTATTTCTTATATATGAGGAATTTTGTTGTGTTTATGGTAGTGAATCAGATCTAACTTTTCATGGGAAATATAATGATGTGCATAAAAGTCAAAGGGGGAGCATCAAACACACCATTGAAATTCTTTTTACCTCTGATTGGTAAGGTTACAAAATTATTATTTCTCAAATTAGGTTTCGTTTTAAGGGTTGTTTTTTTAAAGACATTTTAAAAACCATAAAAGTCGCAATAGTTTAATATATTTTATGATGTTCAAAATTGTAGAGCAATGCTAAGAAACTTAATTTCTGGTGTAGTTGCTGTTGTATAATAATAATAAACACGAGACCTGCATACGGTTAAACAGTCTTTCAGTATATTTTACACCCAGGTAATGCTAGGTCCATCTGCTAGTTTCTAGTAAAACAATACAAAATGGATAAAAAATAAACAAAAGAATTTACAAAATAAGTAGGTTAAAAAAAATAACGGTAAGTAAATAAATAAACCTGGTTAGGGTTAGTGGATGGGATAAATTTGATTCGACATAAAATGCAATGTTGTCCACTTACAGACAATACACACAGACACCGCAGTCATCAGCCAGGCAGCCCTCACATTGTTTACAGCGCACCTTGCGACGCCGGCGATGTTTCATAATAGATGTATTCTGTCGAGGGAGACTCCTGCTAGTAGAAGTAGCAGCATTGCCCGTTCTCCGTCCAACAGATGTCATAACTGATGAACTACTTGTGATACTCCCACAGCCCCCAACACGGAAGCTTTCGTCTTTAGATGGATCCTCGTCAGACGTATCTGAAGTCAGAAAAGAAAGAAAAATTCAAATAAAAGTTACAAAATCTCTAAAGAGTTAAATTTAGTGCTAGTCAACTGGAATTATGATTGACAATTTCTATTTAAATCCAACTAAAAAGGTTAGTTTGTAGTTTACAGATAAAGTTAAATGATTGAGATAGTGTTTTTTTGATCGATATACAATGAAATCGGAATTAATTTAAGATTGTACTTTAAAAGACTATTTTTTTCTGGTGAAGAGGGAGGGGAGAATAAACTAGTTCAAAAAGGTTTTTTGTTGGTACCGGCAAAATAAAGATACTCCAGTCATTTTGCTGGTTTGTCTTTGTAATTATTTCTTAGTACTGTTCATGAAGGAATGGAATGGTAAATAAAGATTTAATAACAATTTATACCATCAATTGGGAAGAAAGAAAAAAAAAAACACATTTAAGTATATTGTTAAAATTTATGAAAATAAATGTTTACATGTCACAAATTAAGATGACCGTAAGTGAAATTGTATGTAAAGTTTTGAAGAAAATTTACAACGAATATATTATAGTGATTTCTCAAGATATCTATGTTCAATAAATAAAGAAATTAGTCTAATTACTGAAATTACAACTACTTTCGGTTATAAATAAAAAATAAAGCCTACAATTGTTTGAATTGTGAAGGAAAACAATTTTTTTTTAATTACAAAGAAAAAAAACAAACACCTACTGTGAATAAGAATTGATGACTTGTGCATGCAAGTCAATAAAATAACTTGTATTAAACAACCGTACTATCTTGGCCACCATTATTATTATTATTATTATTATTTGTTTGTCATGCCTCCTTGGGCATCTCCCCATTTAACTATTTTCTCAATTCAACTGTTAAAAAAATAAATAAACTCTTAGTGCAGTATCGATATCCAGATCAAATTCTGTCAAATATTTAATTTGACAACTCCCAAAAGTTCCCCCTCAATTTCTCCCTCCTACCACTTTCTCTGAATTTATCCAACCTCATCTTAAACTGATCCACGTTATTGACTGACATTTTCAGACAATTTTTATACATAAAACCCGATAGTAAAATGGAACCACCTTATCAAAAGAATATCACAAGTGGATCACAATTTAATTTTTTTAACAAGTTTTAAGGAAAATCTAAAAAAATATGAAATGGTTGTAGCAATTGTTTTTTTTTGTTGTTTTTTTTTTTTTGGAGGGGGGGATAAATATATCTGCTTTTCGGTTCTATAAAAAAAAAGAAAGAAAAAAATGTTATTAGAAATTCTAAAGAAAAGAAAGATTTATTGAAAAATTCATTGGTTAGGTTGACAAAATAAATTGTTATTAAATCTTGTTGATATTAATCATTTTGTTCTTTTTATAACTGTTGGAAAATAAAAAATTAACTTTTTGTAAACACTGGACCAACCAGCAAAATAACTAGTGCCCTTATTTTGCTAGTCCTTCCAAAATAATCTATTTATTAAAAAAAAAAGTAGAAATTGATGATGCAATACTCCAATTAAGATGCCAAATACAAAAGTAGATTCTCAGTTTTGAATACAAAATAATATTTCAGCTAAAGAGTAGTTTTTATAGCAGGAGAGAATCAGAAATTAGAAATATTGATAATTCATACACAAAGTCACTTCAAGTCATTATTATAATTATAAATATGAACAAATAATTGTTTAACATTCTGAGAAGAGAAATCGTTGTTTACAATCAGAGTAGGTTCCTTATTTTGATGCAGAGGAACCAATTTCAAAAATGCTTGTAATATTGAAAAAATATATCTATTCTTTATCAAATTAAAACCCTATGAATAATAAAATAATATAGTGTATGCGTAGAAACTTTTATGCTAGTCAAACTTTTTTTTTTTTTAATTTCAGGAGTCCGAGTCTAGCCTATGATCTCTACTTTCTTTCATTTCTACATCAACTATTTGTCTATCCTCCCTTGTCCATGTTAGTAACAATTCCTGGGCTCAAAATGTTTCTTTTTCTACGGTTTCTGAGAAAACGCAAACCAATTTGAATACAAAAACAAATTATTAATTTATTGAAAATATTCTGTTTCAGATTCACAATCATGTTCGCATTTCCGGGATGGAGGCAAATAGGTCCCATGTTATATTATGAATTATAAAAAACAAACACTTTCAGGACAGAGTGAATAAAATGGGGTTGCAAGGATACTCGTTTAAATAGCAGATAATGTAAACAAAATCACATTAAAAGCTATTTTATCAACAAAAGAAAAATTAAAAACTACAAATTTCGTAAAATTCCATAAACAAAATAGGTGGCCAAACAAAAAATCTACTATTCATGGGGATGGTGAAAGAACTGTGCACATCTAACTAATCAGAAGATGAGTTTATTTGAAGCAGCATTCATGGATTTCAGCAATAGTTAAAGTACAAAGTTAGTATAAAAAAATCTCACACACAAAAAACAAACATCTCACAAATTAAAAATGTAAAGGGAAGTAAGAATTTTCATTTTCTTCAATAGAGACTGGTAAACAAATAAACTTGTAATTAGAAATGAATATGTTTATGGCTAAATCACGTTGTCAGATTGGTTCTTGTTAGATTACCAAAGTTAAGCGATGTTAAGACTGGGTGATGATTTGGGAATACAAGGTGCTGAAAGCAAACACTTCACTCAGGTATATAAATAGATATTAGTTTTGCTGAGAGTATAACCGGTGACAGACTAG
This sequence comes from Sepiola atlantica, assembly GCA_963556195.1. NCBI lineage: Eukaryota > Metazoa > Mollusca > Cephalopoda > Sepiida > Sepiolidae > Sepiola > Sepiola atlantica. The sequence goes on along the minus strand of OY744524.1, from coordinate 162,689,836 downwards.
TGTCCTGTTGTGGGGATGGTTCAAACCATGCATTTAGCTTAATGTTATAAGACCTGGATTAATCCCTGATCTTCTAAGCTTTGAAAGGGGCTTTAATTTCATGCAATTTCACAATAGAGTTCAAAATTTAAAGATCTTCTCAAAGCAGTATATATTTGTAATATAGATCTAAGAAATTCTCTTGTAACATTATATTAGTGTATGGTACAATCCAGTGAAATCTTTCTTATCATGCTACAAGATATCCTCGGTGAGGTTTAGTAGGGCTCAACACACTTTTTGCTAGATTACGCAGCTAAAGTTGATTTTTAATCTATGTTACGGAATTCACACTGAAATTGTTCTTAAAATCGTAACAGGTAGAAAAACACGAAAGATCAATTCTTAAAGTGTATTCATTACAACTTAATCGTTGACATAATGAACGGACAAAGCCACTTATAAAGATGGAAAGGATCGTGGAATAAATGTATGGAATCTGACGATAGAAGAGGGAATGGTTCAACATCGCTAGACAGAATGCGATGAACCGCCCAGGCTTGAATAGAATAATTTATTATGTAGTCAAGTCATTAGAAAGAATCGGTCAAACCAACTCAGGGTAATAGTCATAAGAAAACGATGGATGCATCTAATAAATAAACTGTTTACTTACACTGGCTTGTCATTGATTTCATTCAATTTGCATGTTTAGTATGAAAATGTTATTTTAAACTGAAGCATGACAGACCGCTTGACAAAGAGTCTCTTATGGTGATGCATGGATTCATATATATATATATATATATATATATATATATATTTATTTTTAAAATCCCTAAAACGGTACAGGATTATCTATATTTCATAGAAAATAAGTCAATATTTCTGAACAGGTGATGCTTGAAAAGTTGCCCTCAAAGTAGATAAAAATTTAATAAAATGTGACCTTTCAACTGATCTTAAAATGACTAAATCTGAAAAAGAATATTTTCAATTCACATACATACACACACAAAAAATTTAGATAATAAAAATAAACCATATAATATTAAAACAGTATAAAGATTTGGAATGATTTCACAGGGTAATTGTTGGGTAGAACAGTCAACACAGGCACATAAACTTTGTACGAGGTATTAAAAAAATCATATAAATATATTTATGACAAAGTTTTCAGTATTACTTTACAACTAGACACATGAAAAACAAATACCATTATTTCGAGAGAAATGACTTCAATCGCCATAAACTTAAAACTATGTCATTTAAATGTGTTGAGATTCTATTTAAAATTTTACTTTATATATGATCCCATTATAGATATCAGCCAAGTATTCTTTGCCATTTTAAAAGACTATAGAAACGCAAAAACAAAATAAGTACTATCTTGAGTGTTGATTGTTTTGTGAACCGTTTTTCCAGATTTTGTTAACTATAAAGCATTCATTTTTATTTCCCAAATTCTGTAATTTATTAAACTACAAATAATATTTTACATACATTATTTTGAGTGTTTATGTTTCTGCTGCAGTTTTCGCCATTGTTAAATAAATTAAGGGAGGCGCGAGAGCGCTCTACCCCTTAATAGACTTCAAAAACGGCCTATGCTAGAAATCTCATTTCTTTGATCAATCATAACTCAAAAACCAATAAACCAAATTAGTTAAAACTTTGCACAAAATTTTTATTTGATAGGTTTTATAAGTGTGTAGAATTTCAGCATCATTAGTCAAGGCAACCCAGAGATCCAGAAAGGTCAGGCACGATTTTGTTATCCATGTGTACGTATGTGCCACCCTGTATCTCATCAACTATTTGATGGATTCATCTGATTTTTGGCAGAGATAGAGGTTCTAGGGTCTAGTTGATGGCATTTTAATTTCAGTTTACCATATACCTTAGTTTTCCAGAAAATTCCAAAAAACCTTAAAAATGGCAATTGTATTGAGGCATAGTCTTTACAAAAGTAGTGAACTTCCATGATAAATGCAGTATACTGAAATCATATGCCCTTAATAGGATTAAGATGAAAATTCATATACACTAAATGTACAAAAGTAAGGAAATTCCCAAATTTTTACACTTTTATTGTCATTAAGGGTATGCGAGCACAACAGGGCTATGTATTTTACTGGTAGGAATTTTTCTTCAGCGCACCTCACACACTTCATCCACTCGTGCATAGAGATTTATACTGTAGTGATGTGATAATGAAATGGTTTGGTTGATATGTAGTCATACCTTTAATTAATGACAATAAAAGTGTAAAAATTTGGGAATTTCGTTGCTTTTGTACATTTAGTGTATATGAATTTTCATCTTAACCCTATTAAGGGCATATGATTTCAGTATACTGGCATTTTTCATAGAATTATTCTTAAACGTTCTGTTATGATCATTATCTCATGTTGAAAATTACGTAACTTTCAACATGAGAGAAATCTCAAAGATCATGTTCATGAAATAATCAAACATCAAAATCGTGTTTTTTCTCTTTCTTTTTGCCGTCACCTAATAAAGTGCCAAAGAATGTGGCCGAAACCTGTAATGCTATCATGTATTCAGTAAAATAAAAATTAAATTGTTCTTTATGGAAATGAATTAAGATTCTATGTTTATGACTATTGAAGTAGTTACTCCAAAAATTGAACTATTTAAAACATAATATGGAGTTTGTTTTATGGGGTTGTGATTGAAAATGAGCACAGAAGTTTTCTCCTTATTCTATTTCGAGTTAAGAGAGAAGATTTCAACTTTGGATGATTTTAGAGAAATAGAAAAAGTTAGATGGTAAATTGAGTCAAAAGTGCATTAGAACGAGGAGGAGGAAGAGGAAAATAAATCTCTTAGTGGAATTTAATTAGTGATTTTTAAGCATGTGTAAAGAAAAAGAAAAAGTGATGAGTTGAATTAATAATTATCAGGTATCATACAAAAAGAAAAGATTTATTAAAACTGAAAGTAAATGTTAATTATGACTATTTTAGTTAATTTATTATGAACTAGTACGCCGGAAATGTACTTCTACTCCCATCCTTGAACCGCATAAAACCATTTTTATTTTTATAATTAATTAAAATTAAAATGACATCTTTACGGTTTATGGATGTCCAGCACAACTGCCCCCCTCCCCCCCATATTATTGTAAAAGTTAAGATACAAAATTAATACCACCATTGGATTCCTCATAAAAATTTACACAAGCAAAGTTTGATCTAGTTATTGCATAGTTAGTGTCTTTAGATCATTATGACTCTGGGGCTGGGACAGCTAAGACGTACTGGCTTAGATAAAGGTGATAGCAAATATTTTGATTGTATCATCTACTTTGGATCTGCAGCAAATACGTTTTAAATTCTGTACTTTCATCAAATTGTTTTATTCCTCTCACTGTAAACCTCAGGTGCGCTTAGCTAGACTTTTTTTTATAACAGATAGCGATGACGGTTGCACAAACAAGAGATGATTAATATTACGGCTTTTTCAGGGATGGTGCATTGTCATCTGTTTTTAGATCACAGCAAATTTTCAGCAGCAATCTCAGTAAAAATAAACTGCCATGACATATTAAGATCTCGTCGATAGAAATAATCCTATAATTCGCACATCATTTAAATGAATTAAGAAAAAAATAATTTCTTGGGGACATTGACGGTCAGAAACATTAAGTTACAAAGCATTCTTGTGATAACTTGTCTATAAGTCGGCAATAAAAATTTGAACCTCTAAAATTTCAAAATTACTTATGGGACCAATTAAGTAAAATAACATAAAAATCACCTGCTTAAATGTACAATGTGTACAATTCATTGGCAATAGTTTTCCATAGGCATTAAATATAACATTACACAAGTATTTAACAAACTAATATTAGTCTGTCACAAAACGACAAGAATAGAGAATAGTTGAATAAAGCACAATAGTTTTTCATTTGGTTTAAGGTTTTGCAGAGCTGGGCATATATTCATTTAGGATATATTAAAATTGAAACGTGTACAAAGAAAAGTTACTAAATTATTAAAAGGATTTCAATTATAATGGATATGTTTGATTCTTTAGGTTCAACTAATTCACTAGATAGAAGATTATAGGATTGATTTAATTGACACCTTCAAAATAATCGAATCTCAAAATTTGGAAAACACTTTAACATTGCTTTTTGCACAAGTAATTTATTGGCTAGAAAGATTTCAAAATCTGAATCTACCATACAATTAGAATCTTTTTTCTAATAGAGTAACATATTTTTGCAACAAATTGCTTAATCAGGTTAAAAATAGCTCTAACATAAATCAATTCAAAAAATAATAGTAAAAAGAAATAAATCTACAGCGAGATTTTTGGACCTATCTGATGAAATATTTCAGAGAATTTGATCTATATATATTTTTTTTTTTCGTTTAAGGTCGATATGAGATTTTGATTAAAACCAGAGATGACCAAAGAGGCTTAATAAATTCATGTTTCTGTTCAGTGGTTAACTTACTTGGTAGAGTACCACTATTCTTTTGTGTATGTTGTCAAAGTAAGCCACAATTGCTCTATCACCGTTTGAGTGTCTAGTCTACTCTATTTTAACTTCGATACTAGTATAAAAACAAGTACTCTGTGGTACTTTGATATCACAGAAAAAGTTTCATTGCATCCAATTTCACTAACAGGAGAAAGAATAATAAGTAAAAGAAAGGTTAAATTGTACACAGCTCAAAAATCCAGTCAGGAGATAGGGAAGAGAAATCAAATAGCTGAGTATTGATTTACTCCTCTCCAGGAGTTAGGCACAAGGCCACTTTTTATCTTACTCCCACAAGTAAGATGTGAACCAAGGTCGGGTCGGGAAAGTGGGGTTTAAAAATTACCTGGGCAGCCCGGCCGGCATTCCCGGTAGGGGCGCCTCAGGCAGTAAGCAATAAACTTACTCCTCCCCAAAGAGGGGAGGTGAAGCCTGGGAGGGTGGACCTCCTAGAACTGCACAGGACAGACCCATAGACCGGCGTAAATCAAGCTCCGAGGCCAAGACAATACCAGTCTATGGGGTGCAATATCCATCGGAACAGATACTACACTTTGATCTTAGCCAAAGAGTAGGTGACTGGAAGACAAGTACAAAACATACAAAGAGAAAAATTTGAATAGTAAAATATTAAGCTATACAAAATTAATGTCATTCCTTTTTCATTTCATAGCATCATAATTTCATACGACTTTGGTATTGATTGTATATTGTATCATTTTACAAGTGGTATCGTAAAATATTGATGAATTGATTCATTTGCCAACCTATATTCTAAGGAAAGTAAATGTAACTATTTTATAGAACCATCTTTCAAATACAAAGTGTGAAATAAATACATTTCTTTGGGTTTTAAAGACTGAAATAAGCTTCAGTTTGCACGATTATACAGAACTTGAAATTTTATACATCATTTTGATTGGGTTAAATCTTATCTAGAACTGTTTTTTTTACATGAAAGAGCACAGAAAAATACCTAATGAAAACGGATTCATTTGTCTATCAGGATTTCATCCGATTTATACTTTTATTGCCATGTTCAATTTCACTTAAATTCTAACAATATGCATCTAATTATTGTTAGTTAAAAGATCTTATGTTAAATGTAAAATTTATCCTGCTTTTATCACCATTATTATATATATATATATATACATATATACACCCACTATCACGTTGACACACCAGTTCCCGTTAGATCACCGAAGTTAAGCGACGTCGAACCTGGCTAGTACTGAATGCGTGACCATTTGGGAATACCAGGTGCTGTATGGTATGCTCTCTCTGCTTATCTCAGTATTGTTTCCAGTCGTCTTGAACTGCTTGCCATTGGAATCAAGCAGTGCCGACTCAGGAGGTGCTGTTGAGATTGCGCAACCCTTGCTTTACAATTACACGCAGGGAACTCATACGTCGAAATCGACGGGAGAGTCCATCATATACACCCACTAATATTTCTAATACACCTTTAAATAGTCATTAAGAATCCACTTTTTCAAAAAGTGCAGGTCAGCACAATATTTTTCTTAAAAGAAATTAACACTTTCTCCAAAAAATATTTTATGGGTATCAAAAATTCTATGATATATTTATAACAAACTTAAGAGATTCAGTGACAAAAAAAGACAATGGTTGGTGTTGAGACCCACATGGCAGGTCCCTATCCAACAAAATGCCCGATCATTAAATAGCAAATTTTATTTTGACAATCTGGAGTCATTTCTGTTTTATAAGATAATTCAATCTAAACTCCATTAAGAAAATTGACGTAAGTTACTAGAAATAACAAATCTCATTTTCCTATTAGTAAAAATGAAATCAGGAAATAGATAGGATGTTATTAAAATACAAACAGGTTTAAACGAAAAGAAACAAAATGCAGGAAAGTAATGATGGTTATTGTGCAGAAGAGTGAAAAAACGGGAGAAAGCGATAAATGATTAAGTGAAACGGTTTCAGATTAAAAAGGGTGATGGGAAAATGGTGACGAATGGGAGTCTTTATCAAAAGAGAAAGATAGCTAAACTGTCAGTAAGATATATCAGAAAGATATATCTATAAAAAAAAACAAAAAAAAAACTATCATTTAGTTTAGACTGTGACCTCTCACGAGTTTGTAATTGAACAGAAAGAGAAACCTCGCCTGTCGAATTAGAAACTTTGTTGCCAGATGGAAAAAAAAAGCAGCTCCATGCTAGAGTGATGGGGGACAGTATTTGTAACGCTGACAGGCAAACAGCGCTCACCTTGCTTGCGTTGTTCCTCCCTCTTGAGGATGGCAGCCTTCTCCCGAGAAGGGAGAGCACTGAGGCGCAGCTGCTTCTTGGAAGGTGGAAATATCGCCCTGGGTCTGCCCAGGGCCACGGCAGCCTCACGACACACATGCTTGATACGTGGCCCACTATCAGAATAAACACGCAATTCCCCTTCGGGGCTAGACTTCGAGGAGGAATCGATCCCTCCTCCTTCTCCTTCATTCCGTGAGGGGTCGACAGCAGATGTAACTGAACTGGAACTGAATGATGATGATCCCACCATTCGGATTACACTGCTGCCGACCTCTCTCAGATCTCCCACTGATGCAGGAGACAACAGACGACGAGATGAGGACTGGGGGTTTATGGACGCTGACCCAGCCTCGCTCTCCAATTTAACACTCGCTGAAAAGAGACCATTAACATTATTATTAATATTGTTATCAACTGAAGCGCATAGCATAATACATATTTTTAGAGCTACAGGGTTTTTCTCTCTATACATTATAAATGTGAACCTTTAAAGATTAATTAGATTGCCTCTCTCAGTCGCAGCTTATAAAAAGAACACCTTTTAGAGGTTATCTTAGTAACTAACAATTTCCAGTTAAATTAAGTGTTTTGTTGTTGTTATGGCTGATTTAACAAGAAAAGAGGTTGTGCGTGTATATAAAGACTAAATACATGGACACACTAACCAAATAAGAAAAATGATTTGAAAAACTTTGATACTTTATAATTACATTCTTAAAAGATCATAGCTAACTTGCTTGACAATAAATATTTATGCATTATACTAAATTTATCGTAATAAATACATTGATAGATTTATATAAATCTTCAAGTGCAAAATAATTACCTTTTCTCAATCATGATTTCATTCAATCATTTTGTTAAATTTCTCTGGGCGCAATAATATTATCAAGTTTGAAATTCCTAACGCTGTCAGTTGTGTCAGCAAAAACAGTTATTTTTGAGAACCATCCTCATAAATCTATGAAAATTGCTTAACTCATTACATCAGTCGTATATATACGGAAAAAAAACATACTGAAAAAATAACCCAAGTAATATATTTAGTTGATTTACAGCAATTTGTCTGATACAATTTATATGAAGTCGTTTAAACAAATAGAGATATATTATAAAAAAAAAAATTTCTTTGTCAAAGATTAGTTCAGTTTCAATTATTGAATAGACATTAAAAAAAAAAACACCTTTAACCAAACATCAACACCAGTGTCCACCACAAAAGAAAAACACATGAAACTTTAAACTTTTGCTTTTCTTAAAATGTTGGATTGCATTTGTAATTTAAATATTATATATATATATATTATTCATACAATACGTAGAACCAAAGATATAAACTCTTCATATTTTATATAAAAGAACGTTTTCAAGGTCATAAATGTTTTGTTCTTTTCATGTAGCTAAATTCTTTTGTAATTTATCAACTTTATCACATAAAAATAAACTTTTTTTCTTAATTCAAAACTGTTTGAAAGATTTCAAAATTTATTTGTGAAATAGCTTGTAACTTATTTTGTTTAATACATTTGATCCATTGAATAAAGCTCATAAGCTTTCATAATTTTTATTAAAACCCTTTTGAATATGCATTCTATTTTCTTATAGGTGAAGACAATTTTCTGACAGACACCAAGACACATACTCTGCTAAAAATCTACAGTTAATTTTATCAGCTGCAAAGTAATATTTAGTAAAACTAATACAGTAAAACAACCAAATTCAAAATAGTTGTAACTCATGCAAAAGATCTTGTTGGCACATGCAATGTGAAATGTCAAAAAGCATAAATAGATCATATTTTCATACTTTAACCAAAGCAGCAAAACCTCTGCAAATATGGGTGTGCATGTGCGTATGCAGGTTAAAAAGAACTAGTCACTAACTATTTGGACAAAAACTAAAATTAACTTAATAAAAGTTCTCTTTAGAAAATCTAATTTGGTAAAGCAGCTTTTAAGCCCATATAAAAAAGAATAAATTAAAAAAATATTTTATTGTGTGAGCTTGAAACATTGTATCTTATGTAACCTGTTCAAAAATTTCAAAATGTTTATGAATTTTTTTAGATGAGGATTGATAATTTGTATAATTTCGATTGTATCTTTTCTTCTTTCTATTTTCCACTATGTTCACATGTAATCACCTAAATAAGCAGAATACATTGGGGGGGAGTAATCTGCAAATTTGCCCATATTTTATTTTTTAAATCTAATATTTTTTAACTGTACATCCCTTTTTTATTTCAATTTTAAGCAATTGAGTTGTTATTTTTCTGCGTGAAAATTAAGTAAATAGCTTCTTTAAAATTATCTAAATAATTAAATATCTTATTTTTCATTAAAAGTCTCGGTATTATTATAGCTTAACACCCTCAGCAACCCCCCGCCCCCCTTAAAGGAAAAATACGATTCTACTTTTTTTTAGACGATTATGTGTGGATACCCAAAAAATCCTGGCGGCAATAGAAAAAAAAAAAAAAAAAATTATTTTACAATTTAGAGTAGGGCATCAGTGTCGCATATAAATTTAAAATGATCTTCCATATCCGGGCGATTCTCGGATTTTATGGCATTAACCATTTGGGGGGGGGGGGGGGGCACTCTTTTAAGCGATTACGTGTGGTTTTACGACCTTGCCAGTCAGACTTAGGGTTAGTGTTAAAAAATATATTAGTTACTTGTCATAATAAGTTAGAATGACACTAAAAAGTAGAATCCCATTGTTTAAACTTAGCTGAAGGTGTTAATCTACAAATTTATCAAAGTTTGTTGTTAAAATTATGGAACTCTCTGCTTAAAAACATTGTTTTGACTATACCCATCACCAATTAATTGGTGTTTTGATATTTGATATAAATATAGTTTGGATAAATTGGGGGGGAGGGGGGGGGGAACAAAAAAAATTATTTATTTATTGATTTAGAAGACAGAAAAAAATTAAGTTTTAAAGAAATATGAATCTATGTTCTTTATTATTTAAAAAGCTGAGAGGGGTTGGGATGTTTTCTTTTTTTCTTTATTATAGCAAATATAATCATATTCAATAGTCGTCAAAAACAACAAGTTTAGTTTTAAATATAAAGGATATATCTAAAGAAAAACTTTGTTAGTTATTGCGGAGTGTAATTTTTAAAAATAAATTATTCCAGGTAATCTAAGTTGTTGGTTCGTGTAAACATATGTGTGACCGGAAGTTATTTGAATTTCAAAATAATCATTTTGAACATTTTTCATAATATTATTGGGATTAATATTACTAGTACTACTCATAATAACATTAATATTAACAAAACTTTTGAATATATATAAGAAAACTATAAAACGAAAATAGAAATGAATTGTTCAGAATATCAATTTATTAGGTGTTTATATAATTATTATGGTAATGAAGCATCGGGATAAATGTGTTTACGCAGTGTTCTGTTGGCTATATATGATGTATTTGAAAATACTTAAATGTATAATTAAATTAAATAAGCGTAACGTGTTTTGATATAAACAGAATAAATGGAAAAATATTTTGCATTTATTCATTTAGAGGCGCGCACACACACAGCATAAACCAAGGTTTGTGTGCCATCATCAGGTTAGCTCATGGTGAGGAAAGAAAACTTAATGTAATACCTGCTTTCAATACTAATCCTTAACACTTAAAATTTATTTAAAATAAACCAATTTCAATTTGGTAACTTCAAAACACAAACAAATAGCCTGTCTCAAGAAATGTGTAACAATAATCGGGAAATGCTTTTAATTAATAATAAAAAGTAAAAAATGTCAAAAACTAAAAGCAGATCTAAGTATAGCTTACCTCTAGATCGCCTGCCCTTTCGATTACTACCAGGAGTTTTACCGTTTGGAGACGTCAATTCTGTGTCAGTGGCAGCCACGCTAGCAGTTTCCATGCTAGCAGTGGCTGGCACTCTTTGTGTTTCTGTCTCTGCTTTCTTGTTAGCTCTGGTAAGATTCTTGGTAGTAGTGTTTAAGGATAGTTTGTAGGCCGACCGCGACGACAATTTGGATACACTGCTTGCTGCGGAAAGATTGGAGTCAGAAGAAAACAGTTCCTGACAGCGACGCAAACGGCACGCGTTGCACTGCGATTTTGTCAACCTCGTTATTGTACAACAACCTGTGTCAAAAAAAAAAAGAAAAAATATATATCATTTTATAAAAGAAAAAAATTTAAGTCATAAAAAAAAAATGATCATTTCAAAATTATGTATTGCTTAAAACAATTACACATGAATATTTACATAAATTAAGATTAATTCTAATTTAAAACATGTTGACACAATTGATAAAAATTGCAGGGATTAAAGAGTTAAAAGGTAAAACAAGTTAGGTTTTAAGAAATTTGAGAGCTTAGTACAATAAATGATTTTCTTTGTTACATATTTTTATGTATAGGATTCACTCCTAAATTAACAGATCATTATGAATTTTGGAATACAGCTGCAAGGTATAAGGGTAAGTAATGTGGGCTATATTTAGTTCAATTTGGTTTTATGCAAAGGAGGGTAAAAAAAAAGGTGGAAGCCCTTCATGAAAATTCAGATACCTTTAATTTTCATGAAATTTTAATACGTATTATACATAATTAATAAATATTCTCAAAATTTCAGTTTCTTTGAAGTATTTTACAGGGGTTTTAGGGGGCATAATATCGACAACTACCCATTTGAAAATTCATATATTTCAGATTTGTATTAAATATGATCCATAGTCATTAGACACAATTAAGATAGATTCTCTGAATGTCAATTTCTTCTTAAACCTTGAATTTTAGATATTTTCTAGAATCAACATTGGAATAAGAATTTCAATCATACGGTTTAGTAGCATTATATCTTGATGTTAATTTTTGTAAAGAACATAAAGGTAGTGCAAAACTGGGGGGGGGGGGGGATTTTTTTTTTTACTTGTCCTGAGACGGGAATTCTTCTGCTTTGATATAAATTGCAGAAATAATTAAGAGAATTTGCATTTATTTTGTAATTTATTAATTTTTTTTTTTTAAATACTAAATATAACTAAAACGATTTATACACCATAGTTTAAAAACGGCTTACAGATTCCAGCAAGGAAGAACGGCAGAATTCTTAGTGACATTTGTGAAGTATTACACTAACACATACACCCCGGAAATCCAGTGACTTGATTTAAAATACAGAGCTGGGTGAAATATACAGAAAGAGGAAATCGGGAGTAACGCACAGGTGTAAGGTCAGATAAAATGCAATTAAAAGACACTTTTGGACTTTAGGTCAGCCACTGTGCTGCTTTTAAGGTCGGGGTGGAGATTCAAGTAAGGATGAATTTGATTGAACTTGTCTGATGTTATATATATATATATATATATATATATATATATATATATGTGTATCTTGGCAGCATCTTTTTTTTTATACAAGTATCATTAAAAATAACGGACATCTTGTGTCTGGTTATTTTTTTCTAAGATCCTTTCCGTTTTTCTGATTAGGTTCTTAGTTTCAGACGGAAACTGGCTGATAAAATTGCCATAGCTTCCCAAAGCACTAATATACTCAAATGCCTATAAATATAAATTTACATAAAACACAGTCCTTTATTTTCCCGCCTAAATAGAATATATATTCACTCCTAGGTCTATGCCTGGTTAACATTGCTCCACTGACGATGGACCTGGAAGGGTCCGAAAGCGCTTTGGGAAGCTATGGCAATTTTATCAGCAAGTTTCCGTCTGAAACTAAGAACCTAATCAGAAAAACGGAAAGGATCTTAGAAAAAGTAACCAGACACAAGATGTCCGTTATTTTTAATGATACTTGTATATAATATATATATATATATATATATATATATATATGTATATATATATATATATATATTATATATATAATATAACTAGCATATGGGGAGGAAAAATATACATAGCCTTTTCAAAAATGTTAAATGCTAAATAATTAGTATTTGTCTCAAACTTACTTTTGATACATTTTCAAGTTTTTTTCACTAAAGTCCATTAAACATATATAATTTATCACTATTTCATGTGTATACACCCACATTATAAAATAATATTACGCATATATTTTTTTGGTATTTAATTCAACAGTACTCAATATACAATTAGGGCTTAACAGTAGTATAAAAATATACTTATGACAAGTAAGCTACACAGCATGATTTCCCTCAGGAAATGAAACAAACGTTTCTGTGTAGCTCATTTGCTATAAGTAAAGTTTTATGCGGTTTAGATATAGTGTGTCAAGTTATATTGAAAATAAATCAATATAGTGCTCGATCGCAGAAGAGTGAAAGCTAATACAAATAATTTATTTAAAATTATATACGTGTAAAATAGTATTCAAATAAATAAATATATATATATGTATGCATGCGAGATAGACGATGTGGATAAAATTCAACAAAATATATGGGATGTGGTAAAGTGGATCCATAGAATGAGTGTGCTAAGTTTGAATCAAGTTGATTCCACAGCATCATTTTCACTTATGGATGTTAGCAACCTTTACACGGTCTTTCCTGTAAGTACCCAATTCTAGAAAGAATCGGGGGAAACCAATACCAACAGAATCAAGCCAGTCAAAAAAGCCATATTAGTTGCCCCCCCCCCCCCCCGGCAAAAATATGTGGAGTCATACATAATGTATAGAAAAAAATAAAATGCAAAAGTGGACAAAGCATAAAACAAAATTATAAAAACCATTAAGCAGACTAAGATTTCACTTCTATTCAATAAAAGAAGCAAAATCTTAGTTGACTTGATGTGTTTTATATTTTGTCGTCATCTGTCCACTTTTCCATTTTATTTTTTCTATACATAGAGCGTGGACAATATTTGTTCACAATTTTCAATTGCTAATTTTATGCATTTTTTTATTATTTATTAACTTTTGTCTTCATGAAAACTGACTTTTTTTGTCAGAATAATTGATTATGGACAATTCAGAACCTCCATATTTTGGGAAAGACACTGGAGTTCTTGGAATCTGCGCTGGAATAACAAATAAAGAGATTTCAAACTTCCTCAGAATTAGCAGGAGGATGGTAGAAAAGGTCAAAAAAGGAATCAGGTAGAAAATTGCATGATTGACGATCTGATGCCGACAGACCGATGGAATGTTGCTGAAAGTATGCCATGCTACCTCACTTCTTCTCTGAGGGCATCAAGCTAAATACCAATGACCACATCCACATTCTCTGCGAGGTAGTGAAACCCTGGATCGACAAAGTAGCTGTAGGTAAGCCGTATGTGTGTCAGCAAGACTCAGACCTAGATGTCAGAGAACGTAGTCGACCACACTTCACCTAACATCTGGCTTTCTAGATCGCTTGACTCAACTTCTTTGTGTGGGGCACGATGGAATGAGATAACAGATACAATCGCAACACAATGGACGAGCTAAAGGCCAGGATCACCAGAGGTTTTGAGGGGCTTAAGTCGGAAGACAGTGCGAAAGACCTGTGGCTGGTTTCGAGGCCGCCTAGAAGTAGGCTCATCAAATGAAATCGACAAAGTCATAAAAGCAAACTAACCGAAGTTTAATAAATAAATCACAAAAAAAATGAAATTGTGTTATTTTTTTCCTCAATTGTAATCTTGCAAACAAATATCGTTCTCATCCTACATATAAATATATAACTTTAGTCTTTGGGAGAATGTTTTCCAGTATATTATTAGATATACAGAAATTTTACAAACTTATTTTGCATATCATTAAACTGAAATTTCTGAAAAATTAAAGATTGTAAAGAGTTATATTATAAATACATATAATTATGCAACAAAATTTGAATATTTATCAATTATATTTTTTCAAAAAAAAAAAAAAAAAATTAATGGAGTCACAAACTATAAATTCTTGTTTATAAGAATTTGGTTCCTTCATAACCTAAACTGTTTATTAAAAAAAATCCTGAACAAAAGAAAAATAAGTAAAATAAATAGAAAATGGTTTTATTTTTAAATATTACGTGATTACGAGTAAAGTTTTCTGGTTTTTAAAATGTAACAAAAGAATGGGAAAATGTACTTCATATAAATTGGCAAAAAAAAAAAAAAAAAAAAAAAAAAAATCACATGCAAGGATATTTTTTTGTTAAACTTTTTTAAGTTTCTTTGAAGAGAAAATAAGCAGCACTAAAGGAATTAAATAATATCTCAAATTCACGTGTAAAACAAGTCTGAGCTAAATTTCCCTAAAAATATTTCTAGGGAGAATGAAGAATTCAAAAATATATAGAGAACAAAATATATATTTCTTTTAATTAAAGTAAAGGACTTTTTGCAATGAAAGTTTCAGAGAAACGCTCACAATAAAATCTCAAACTTAACAATACGAAACACGATATAGACCAAAAACATGTCTAAGTATGAAAAGTTATTTTATCAGAAGGAAAAAAAATTGCATAATCAAAGCCAATGCCATTATAATAATTACTACTAATGCAGAAATACATTAAATAATTAACATAGCCATTAAAAAGAAATCCCAAAACTAAAATGGAGAAAGCTTATTTAAATAAACTATTATCTTGACACTAATCAATGTTTCTTGTTCCCCTTGATATTGTGTTAAAATGAAAGATGACATTCAAAGGAAAGCTAAACGGAAAAGAAGCTAACAAAGTACAGGAATAAAAAAAAAAATTAAAATTAAAAAAGTGGTAGACGCATCACGGGAACAGATACATTGATGTAATATACAGCAGGAATCTTTTTATTTTGTTTATTTTTAAAATGGCATCTTCTATATGAACAGAATAAAAAAAATTAAAAACTTTTACAATTCCTATCCCGCAAACCAAGCATTCCGAAAAGCTAAAATAAGAAGCATCAGTACAAGCTACATAAATGTGGGGGTGTAACATTATACGAAGAAAAAAAAAAAAAAATCCTAATTTAACGAGTGGGCCATTTTAATATGTATAATATATATATATATATATATATATATATATATATATATATATATATATAAAGAATATATAAAACTTGAGAAAGAAAAAACGAAAGGGAAAACACTGATGACACCGGTGGAGACTAAACAAGTGAACAGACGCGATTCTTAGAGAAGGGAAAAATTGCACAAAAAAAATGTTTCATCTATTATTTAAATTATCATTTGTCTGTTCTCACCTGCTTTCTTACAGTGATAAGGTATCTTTTTCCGCTTCCTACTGAGCATGTAGAATTTTCGGCAGCCAATACAGCAGGGCACCCCATAGAAGGAAACCACGCCGATCTTGTTCCCACATACTGCACACATCTTCCTGGATCTTTTCAGAGGAATTTTAGCTGTAGGCTGCAAGGAACTGTCCCCATCATTCTGCTGGGACTGGCCCAAAGTCAGGGTGCTCCCAGGGGTCACAGTTGTGGCCACTGGGGTCACAACGGTGCTCCCAGGGCTCACGGCTGGACTAGTAACGCCACCTGGACCAGTGGAAGAAGAGATATCATAAAGGCACACTCTGCAAATGCACGCGTACACAAAACACACTCGTGGCGCATGTGTAGTAAAAAGAGACACTTGCTCATTTTACAAGAGAAAGTGTAGCTTTTTTTACAAAACTGGAGAAATGATGGCTTTACCATCGGAAGAATTTTGAAAACAAAAATAAAAAAAATTAAAGAGAATCAAGCAGACGCAAATACAAACATGGCAAAGACAAATGCTGCTACATGCCTTTTTAAGATTAATTATCAAGACTAAGTACTTCCACAGCTTTATATTAAATATGTTTTTTAAAAGTTCTTTAAAATACTGCTCGATACAAAGTGGAACACAAGTGATACCTTAAGGAAGAACCAAAATTGAGGAACATTATACACAATGTTAAATTTTTAGAGTAATTGAATCTCTATCCAAGGTTTGGTTGGTCAGTCAGTCACCCCCAAGTTTTTAGAAGAATTTTCGTTCGTTCGTCTGTCCATCATGTGTAAGTTTGAAATAGCATTTTTGTCTGCCTGTCCATAAATCTAATGTATCTTGAGAAGGATTTTTGTTTTTGTTTTTTTTTCTGAATATAAATTTTTGATCCTCAGTATATACGTAGATTTCAACAAATTACATGAATATGACCTCTTTCCAAAACAGTTTTGTAAAGCAAAACTTATGGACCACTCTGTAGAAAGCAGTACATTGGTAATAAACAAAATGTTAAAAACAACAATGTCACTATGGTTGGTGAGATTCTAACAGAAGAACTAATAATTTAATAACTTTAAGAACTTAATAACCCTCCTCCCCAGAGACTCTTTA
Source organism: Sepiola atlantica (assembly GCA_963556195.1). Taxonomy (NCBI): domain Eukaryota; kingdom Metazoa; phylum Mollusca; class Cephalopoda; order Sepiida; family Sepiolidae; genus Sepiola; species Sepiola atlantica. The sequence goes on along the minus strand of OY744524.1, from coordinate 162,672,783 downwards.
TTCCACATCAGAAAAATTTGAGTATAAAAATGTAAGCATTAAAATAGTAAAAAATGAAAGAATCTGTTTTGTTCTGATGGCTTTGAAGAACAAAATAAGAATGGGAAAAAAAAAGGAGGAACGGACAAGGTGGGGAAAGAGGGGAAGGAACGGACAAGGTGGGGAAAGAGGGGAAGGAACGGACAAGGTGAGGCAAGAGGGGAAGGAACGGACAAGGTGAGGCAAGAGGGGAAGGAACGGACAAGGTGAGGCAAGAGGGGAAGGAACGGACAAGGTGAGGCAAGAGGGGAAGGAACGGACAAGGTGAGGCAAGAGGGGAAGGAACGGACAAGGTGAGGCAAGAGGGGAAGGAACGGACAAGGTGAGGCAAGAGGGGAAGGAACGGACAAGGTGGGGCAAGAGTGGGAGGAACGGACAAGGTGGGGCAAGAGAGGGAGGAACGGACAAGGTGGGGCAAGAGAGGGACGAACGGACAAGGTGGGGCAAGAGAGGGACGAACGGACAACGTGGGGCAAGAGAGGGACGAACGGACAACGTGGGGCAAGAGAGGGACGAACGGACAAGGTGGGGCAAGAGAGGGACGAACGGACAAGGTGGGGCAAGAGAGGGACGAACGGACAAGGTGGGGCAAGAGAGGGACGAACGGACAAGGTGGGGCAAGAGAGGGACGAACGGACAAGGTGGGGCAAGAGAGGGACGAACGGACAAGGTGGGGCAAGAGAGGGACGAACGGACAAGGTGGGGCAAGAGAGGGACGAACGGACAAGGTGGGGCAAGAGAGGGACGAACGGACAACGTGGGGCAAGAGAGGGACGAACGGACAACGTGGGGCAAGAGAGGGACGAACGGACAACGTGGGGCAAGAGAGGGACGAACGGACAACGTGGGGCAAGAGAGGGACGAACGGACAAGGTGGGGCAAGAGAGGGACGAACGGACAAGGTGGGGCAAGAGAGGGACGAACGGACAAGGTGGGGCAAGAGAGGGACGAACGGACAAGGTGGGGCAAGAGAGGGACGAACGGACAACGTGTGGCAAGAGAGGGACGAACGGACAACGTGGGGCAAGAGAGGGACGAACGGACAACGTGGGGCAAGAGAGGGACGAACGGACAAGGTGGGGCAAGAGAGGGACGAACGGACAAGGTGGGGCAAGAGAGGGACGAACGGACAAGGTGGGGCAAGAGAGGGACGAACGGACAACGTGGGGCAAGAGAGGGACGAACGGACAAGGTGGGGCAAGAGAGGGACGAACGGACAAGGTGGGGCAAGAGAGGGACGAACGGACAAGGTGGGGCAAGAGAGGGAGGAACGGACAAGGTGGGGCAAGAGAGGGAGGAACGGACAAGGTGGGGAAAGAGAGGGAGGAACGGACAAGGTGGGGAAAGAGAGGGAGGAACGGACAAGGTGGGAAAGAGAGGGAGGAACGGACAAGGTGGGAAAGAGAGGGAGGAACGGACAAGGTGGGAAAGAGAGGGAGGAACGGACAAGGTGGGAAAGAGAGGGAGGAACGGACAAGGTGGGAAAGAGAGGGAGGAACGGACAAGGTGGGAAAGAGAGGGAGGAACGGACAAGTTGGGAAAGAGAGGGAGGAACGGACAAGGTGGGAAAGAGAGGGAGGAACGGACAAGGTGGGAAAGAGAGGGAGGAACGGACAAGGTGGGAAAGAGAGGGAGGAACGGACAAGGTGGGAAAGAGAGGGAGGAACGGACAAGGTGGGAAAGAGGAAGGGATGGTGGAAGAAAAGAAATAATTATTATCAAAGAAAATCAATTGAACAATTTTGAAAGTTAAATAGTCCCTTCATCAGGACTGTACAACAAAATGAAAAAATTTAATATGGAAAAGTTGGAAGGCAAAGTGGTGCACGCAAGGAAGTTTCTTTTGTTTTTTTTTTCTCAAATGATTTCAACAAAGCGGGTTATGTGCAAGGAATAGTTTGAACTTCATAGCAGCCATTAGAACACACCAGATATTCCATTTGAAGGAGAGCAAAAGGTGATAACACATCTTTTTTTCTTTTTAAAAACCTCTTCTACTTTTACGGGAGAAGACGGGCGTTTATTTTCATATTTGAAGGAAAATAAACTGATGTGGAAGTAGTTTTACCATCCATTGTTAGAGTCGGAGTGAGGGGGAGGGAAGAGGAAAAAGACTATCATTTTTCTTTTTTAATGAATGCAAGCTTACGTAAAATATTAACTAAATTACCTTCATGGCTAATATTTATATATTTTTCCGCAACATAAGTTAAAATTATAGTTATATAAGGATCCAAGATAAGAAATGCAAGCAAGCACTGACCTTCTGTTTTGATCAGCGACCGTTTCGGACTACCGTGTACATCGGTCAGTCCTTTAGCAACCACCGACAGAGATGACAGTGCAAGAGGGCTCCTCGTGGCAGCGGTCTGCTTCTGTTTCTCCACTTCACGTTGCCTTTTTTTCTCAAGTTTAGCTTCATGTCGCATCTTGGCCTTCAACGATCTAGCGAGAGCCGCCTTCGAACGGTTCAGCGCTGCTCTATTCAACTGGAACTTGGCTTTACGAAGGATGTTGTTCCCACTACGCCGAGTAGCATCTGCCATCTCTCTGTCCAATTCCTCCAGTTTTTGCTTCTCAGTTGGGCTAATGAATGAGCCTCCAGAACCACAGGGGCTAAAGAGCTCCAGCTTCGGTCTAAAGGGACTTGTGGGGAGGGTGGGTAGACTTTGGTCAATTGAGGGCAAACTTGGTTTTTCTTCCACCTCTATTTTGAGATTTTTGCTGTAATCAGTTTCGTCTTTCTCAAACGCATCTATGTTTTCGTCTATCGTGTCCTCGTTTGCCTCACTTTCATCTTCTATTAATCTATGCATTTCGAGATGTTTCAGTTCTTTGTAATTAAAGATTTCTTCAGATTGTTTTAATCTCATCCTAAAACTAGGTTTACGCTGTCTCTTCCCTTCTACAACAAGGGGCTGATCAAAAAGCCCCGTCTTGCTACTTTCATCAGTCACAATAACGTGCCGACCAGAAACTGGAGTGCGAACAAATGACGCTGCTGAAGGGCAAGCAGGATTTGATAGTTTGGATTCTAGATTTGATTCGATGTCGGCAGGCATGTTATCAACAGAACGTATTGACCTGCTCTTTAAGGGAGTTGCTTCTGGAATTTTAGTCAATTGAAAAGGTGAGCTTTCTTCTAATTTCGAAAAAAACCTTGACCTCACACTATATCCCCTTTGACGAGTCTTTCTCAAAGTTTCGGGGACAGATTGTAGCAAAGAGCGAGAAGTGCTAACACAACGGGATTTAAGTGACAAAGAGCTTTTCCGGCCTCTTTTCGATGTCTTCCCCAAACAAAAGGTTTCAGGAGTTACCGTCCCGCTACAACTCAGCGAAGATGGTTTAACAGGTAAACCGATTCTTCGTTGAATTCTAGATTCAGCTTGGTCGCTAACTGGCAAATTACTACGTCCTGACTTAGAGATTTCCTCAGATTCAAAACGCAAGTCAATAAATTTAGTCTGCATGTTTTTCCTATTAGATTCGACACTCCCCTCGGGGGCAGAATCAACTGCAGGAGGGGGTGGTTTATAAAGACGGGGCCTACCTCTACCTCTTTTAATCTTAGGCAGGAGAGGAAGAGGGGGGAGAGGTTGCAAAAATTTTGCAGGCTGTTGCTTTTTAATCTTTGAAAACTCTGTATCAAGTTCTAGTTGTGGACTGACAACATCATCAGTAACTTCTTCATCTGTTCCTTTGTCAAACGAGACAGAATCACTTCTTTGAGATTTACTAAACATAATCTGATAACCACTATCTTCCAGGAAACGTTTGTTTGGTTTAATGACTCTTGAAGAGCGAGAGCTCTTTGTTGGCATAATAAAACGTTTGCGTTGATATCCAGGTGTAGAGTCAGAGTCTAAAAGACAATCCTTAGAGGAAGAGGTGCTGTCATGACCTTTTCTGGCTCTGAGCAAAAGGTGCTTGGCAAATTTCGTCCCTAAATGTTTTGACCGTGATTGTGAAACAATAGACAGCTTACGTCCACGACCAAATGACACAACTTTCTTATGAGATGATCTTTCATTCTCTGAGCTGGGTGAGCGGACAGATGCTTGTTTTTTTACCGAATGAACATAGAGAGATGGTCGTCCGCGTCCACGTACAATCTTGGCTTGCTTTCCATCAGGTTCCATTCGGATCTTAATATTTTTTAATTTGGCCGTGGCTACCTCTTTAGGCGTAGTATATACATTCTGTACAGTTCTCCCCATGTGGAAGGGGGACCGGGATTTTTTGCCCAACCCTTTTTTGATGTAAGGTGTTGATGCCATTGCTGCCCGCACTTTCTGGCGCCTTGTCTGACTGGTGCCAGACATACGGTGCCCAGCCACGGAAGGTAAGGACGAGCTGCTGCTACTGCTGCTCGAACTTTCCGGACTGTCTTGTTCATTTTTGGAACTGGATAGCATGGCCACGTATTTCCTTGCACTGGCACGCACTTCTTGTTGTGTGAAACCTTCAAATTCTTCATCCTAAAATTTAAAAAAAAGAAAAAGATTTTTATATTTCTTTTTTTTTTGTTTTGTTTGTTGTTTCAAGGTATAAGAAATGAAAGTGTCAAGTGTTCTTAAGGCAACTGCCATTGTACAAACTGATGTCCATCAATCAGTAGTGTATCAAGTGAGGGAGGAACAGTGTATGCAGATTTAGGGGATTTTAGATGAATCTCAAGATTGAAATTAAGACTTTTTTTATCTTGAAAGGTTAGACAACTACCTAAAATTAGTAAAGCAGCAGCAGCAGCCAGTGTCTCAGAAGTGACATCTCCCAATCACATCCATTTATGATACAAAATAACGCAATATTTGTATCGATCCTATAAAACTTATAAGCTAGTCCGACAAAAGACCAAATGATACGTGGGAAACTGTCAATTTTTCAAGTGAAGACAATAGGAAATGCAATTATCTTGACCACAAGTCAACAACAATGTCTACATCAGGATTCCTTGGCAAGACAAATCCCACAATGCGTTGCACCATCCAACAGATACCATCCTTAAATTACAACTTTCCAATGGCAAAAATCATACTCTACAAAAAATCAACAAAAAATGTATAGCATTACTTTACGAAAAATTAATTTTTTTTTTTAATGGAATAATAAAAATTGGGATTCATATGTCCAAAGACTTTAAAAAAATGTTTCCAAAAATGAAATTATTTTAAACAAGAAATATGCACACGAATAGTAATAAATGAGTATACATTTAAAATGTATGCTATTCACCTGAATATAATCACATTTTTTAATATAATTTATTTCTATTTTTTTTTTTTATTAGTTCCATATCAAAACATGGACATTAATAACAAAGTTTCTTGAAGAGAAGATAAAAAAATATTTATAAGATTTAAAAATTTGAATGCAATGAATAATACAAGTGATTGAGCAAAATATTGAAGATTCGCTCTTTTCAAATTTTGCATTTATTCAATTACAAAACATTTAAAATAAATTCAGGGTTTAAAAATATTGTTCTTATGACGTTTCTAATATCTCTTATTTAAAAAGATCAATAGTATGTTAATTGTTCATTAGATCTTTATTATAATATCTATTTTAGACCTTCAAGCTAGGATCAAATCATAGTACCTGTTCGGTCTGCGGAAGCTATAATTTTATGTATTTCTTTTTTTGAAGGGTTGGGAGTATTGTCTGTTGTGCTCTCATCTTTGCAGCAGGACCATAGTGCCCCCCCCCCCCCCCACCTTTATGGGGGCTGGATTCCCACTTTAAACTGACACTGCTTTCTGCAGGGTAGGTAAAGAAATTTTTATTTAAGGATGGCCACATTAGGAACATTCTAATCACTGAAAATCTGTTTCTAACCCAACACAATGTTTTATCCTTTTATGATTGATAAATAGGTTCCTCTTTAATCATTGGAATCAAATTGTGTTTGCACATGAAAAAGTGTTTTCCCCTGTCTACGGTTAGTACCCTTGGAAGAGAGACCCTTTGAGTCACTCGACTACTAGTTGACTAATTTGATTTGGCTTAAAAAATAGAAACAAATTATAGTCAAACATCTTTTAAAATGTCTAAATAGGAAAAATTCAAATAACTTTTTGAAATTTCATATTTTTTTACATTACCTATGCAAATGCAAGTGGGACATAAATGCAATGAGTCATGCTGTATTTAGTTTTAGATTGATAGAAAGATGTGCAGTATGTCACAGGATTATTTGAAAGATATTTTACTAGAAAACATGCAATCATACATTCCATATATTTTTCTTTTAGCCACTAAATTCTTCAGCTATGGATACTGAAGCCCATCTCAAGAATTCAGGGAGAATCTTTTTCTTGACTTGAATAAATTCATAGGACCAAATGTGAAGGTTTTAGTTAGTAGTAATATTATCATTTGTTGAAGCATCAATGATTTTACACTGATAAGATTAGGAAAGTTTCTTCAATCTCGTATGTTAATTGAGACAAAAGGGTCACAAATTTTGCAACATATGAATACATGTTAGTTTGCGGCATGTATATTATGTGATACAAGCAGTGAAATGTACTCATGCTAGTTGGTGTGCTGACACATTAGCATCGATTCACTTTGCATATGATTTGAAAGCTGCACAGATCAACGTGTAATGTAGTATAATTTGCGAACTTATGCTTTATGAGTTTGAACTGGGTGATAACGTTGCAAAAGCAAGCAAAACGTGCTGTGTGAAAAACGAAAAACTCAATTGATCACAGTACAGTAACCAGATGGTTGAAGAGATTTTGCCAGAACTTGACGATTAGGGGAGTCAGTTAGGTTTAAAACAGTTTATTCAGAAAACCTACTTAGTGAGTAGCACTAGAACTCCTAGTCTTGTCTCAGGAGTCCAATGCAAAACCACCTTTAGCACACAAAAACAGGTTTTTACATTTTCATAACAAGCAAACATGATGAGAGAATTTGTAAAGAAATAAATGTAATTTAAATTGCAAGCAACCGGTTAGTTGAACGAAAGAAAAGTTTAAAATAACAAACAAAAAACAAAAATAAATGGGAAGGATATTTTCCAAAAGTCTTTAAAACAAATTTTTTAAGTTAGAATTTTGCAAGAACTTTGTTTAAATAGCCATGGAATCAAACAAATCTTGAAGGATACAGGGATTTTTTTCATTGTGTTCATCTATATAAAATTGTAGGTCGTGTTTGTTCACAAACTCCTCCATAACCATCCGGGTACTTGAATAAATATATTGTTTTAATAAAAGAAGATACAACATTATCGTGGGATGTGCATTTGCACTTGACATCCATAAAAAGGTACTACATTATACTTTATTTTGTTTACAGCTTGAAAATTATAGAAATTAAGAAATTTGAAGCTAGAATGCACGGCAGTCTTTATTGATTCCTGGGAAACTCCGGGGTTCAAAACTATAAATTCATGAGAATTTGTTTCAATTAATGCCACTTTATTTACACCCCCTTCTCAATCAATGCCGAGTACATTCTTTAGATTCACTCAAAAATGTGCATATAAAATGTCATATATTAGCAGCCAAGCACAAAAAAGACAGGATTTCTTATTCAATCTTAGACAATGCAGTGTCTTCCTGACAGCTATTCAGGAATTTTTTTTTTTTTAAAAACTATTTTCACAGACAACTTTTCAAAGAAATGTCAATAATTTGAAAAAGAAAATGTTCAAGTAGCTTGGAAGTGTCAGAAACACCAGCATGAGTTTGGTAGTTGAAAAACTTCAGCACAAACACAAATTCCATTTGTTTACAAAAGTTCAGCTTAAGGTTTTAGATGCAAATAGCCTATAAAACATTGAGGTGAAAAGATGATTGGATAATCATAATTGTAAAATAATCATTTTGCACATTCTGGGTTATCTAGTAAGTGTTGGCCTATAAATGGAGTTATGTTATTCGTCCATTTTGAATTTGGAAATTCAAGGTGGCTATCTTCTCCCCTGTAGATGGTATTTGGCAAATATTTGCCAGTAGATATTTAATACTACCATCCAATCACTGGAAAGTACAACCCATGTACCTGGAATCGCATCGGACACATAAATTCATTATATTAATGAACTTCTTAGTTGATAGGTAAGAAATCTTTATGAATGGATGATTGAATATTTTTTATATTAAATACTGTATGGCAATCAGTAACAGGGAACCAACTGATAACCTTTAATTTGATTACAAAAAAATATCGACTGACTATTCTTTTTTTGCAGACTAAAATAAAAATAATTACATAAGCTATACTTAATAATTGGTATAGTAATAATTTTTATTTGAAATCAGTATAAAATATTCAAATAGGAGAAAATTAGTTCTACTGGAGTATAGAAGTTTTTTTTTTAGATTTATATAATGTTCTACTTAGGTTAAGAACATGTTTCTCTCATCTGTTTTAATAAATATTAACCTTTTAATAAAAATTTTGAGTCAACTTATCAAGGTTAAACATCACTCAATGATAAAGTTTAATCAGATGGACAGATTGTCAATTGAATGATGAAAAATATAAGACTGAAAGTGATGAATGGAATGAACAAAATTTGACTACTTATCAAGACGGTTTATGACAAATATTTGTTAATATTGGATTTGAAGTGAACATGTAGTTTGCAGGAAATGTGTTTTACAGATGAGAAGTTCTTGGAACGAAAAATTAATTGAAAAGATATGTGGAGAAAAGTTCTTTGCAGTTGTGGTAGTAATATAGGTTCTTGCTGTGAATGCATTACAAGGAGGAATTAGAGACTGGAGCTGAATCAAGAACCTTCCATGGAAATAAGGATAGAGTAGAAAAAGATTAGCAACGTCTCTTCTGTGAGAAAGGGGATGTAGAAAACAGCAAAAATCATTCCCCACTAGATTGCGAAGTTGATTTTGTACTCTGTTAAGGCAAGAAAGAATACTCTGAGCAGCACCTCCCAAGATGTGGCAGCAGAACTCATCTTGGGACATATATGACTCTTATATATGTAGAAGAGAATTTGCATCAGGAGTCTGGTACTTTCTGGAGCAGTAGAAAGATCGAACCATTTTTCCAGCAACTTCACGTTGAAACATAATACCTATTAATGTCAACGGTTAATTGTATGCAATTAGTTGACCATGCGTCACTGATTTACCCATAACTGAAGGAAACAGCTATGGTCCATATCATTCTCAATTGACTTAGTGTGTTCAGTTACGCACTAAATCAGATAGAATTTGAACTTTGACATAAATGTTTCCATATTCCGCAACAAATAGATTTGAATGGAGAGGGGGGGGGGGGTATATAGAAATGAAAACAAAATTCATAAATATACAATTGTATATTTGCCATTTATTATTATTTATCTACATAAGAATTCCGGAGTTGGACTCAAAACCAAAACAAAATAACGTAGAAATAAAATTCACTACTCAAAACAGACAGGATATAAACAGGTTATAACCAGTGCTTGAATAAGCATTGTTTTACAAAAGGGATGATTTCTTTTGTGACTGTATTTGAAAAAAAAAAAAAAAAAAAGGAAATGTAATTATATGCATAACAAGCAGTCATCCTCTTCCCTTTCCCTATGAACTTTTCTTGAATGCGTCTCGTTGGTATATCTTTCTTTCTAGCTAACTATCTAAGCTCAATTCAAAATTACCTCCTTTGAAAATTAGAATATATTAAGTCTGAATTACTTATGCTTCAAATAACAAAAAAAAAAGGAATGAAGAAAAACAATTATAATTTTTTTTATATGAATGTAAAAGCATGGAGATTTTTTACTATTTTGAAACGCAAATTCTGATTAAAAAAGAAAAGTTTTGGCATATGGAGAGGGAGCGGACATCATACCTATTATTTTATTTATTCAAGTGTAAATGTATTAATTTATTCCTATTTATTTGATTACTTTATTTGTGTCTAATTAATTAATAAATTTCTTGCAATATGTGGAAATATGTGTAAAAGTGAGTTGGAAATAATATAACTCGTTAATTTATTTATGTATGAATGTGTTTATTTATATAGTTCATTATTTGTGTATTATTAATTGATAAATAATTATAGAAAGTATTTATGATTATACAAGTATGTATATGTAATATGTGAATATAAGTAAAAAAGCAAGGATATAATATTCAGAGTGTTCTAAATTATGTGTGAATGTATTTATTTATTTATTCCCATTTACTTAATTATTAGTGTCTTATTAATTAACCAAATATCATTAATATAATTATGAGCATAAAAAGTGTATGCATGTGCAATATGTATAAATAAGTGTGAGAAGAGATGGAAATGAAAACTAGTTTATTTATTTATGTGAGTATCTTTATTTATTGCGATGTTTTAGTTATTTGTGTATATTTATTAATAGATGTGGTATGGGATGGTTATCCCGGTTCTGATGTCAATTTTTGTCCCACCATGATGAGTTTGCTAATTAGCAGAGATAAATTATCAAAATCATTTTGTTGTTTGATGGTATTGGAGTTGGTGATGAGTGCTGCTTCAAGGAGTTTGCGTCGAGATTTATTTGATATGAATTTAATGATTTTAGCCTGTTCAAAATTGAAGGAGTGATCGTGCTGTGCATATATACACATATATAGATATATATCTATATATCTATATAGATATATATCTATATATCTATATAGATATATATATATATACAAAAAAAAATAGAATCATTCACTGGTTCTGTGCTCTGGCATCCACCGAACAATCCAACTTCTGTTGGGAATATCCAACTAAATATGCCATGATAAGAGAGCATCAATAAATAAATTAAAATTTTTTTTTACCAGTGACAATTTTCACATATGTCCATTCGAAAACACTCCTTAACAAACATGTGTTAAATAGGATTATCTGAATCTCTTATGATTTTTCTGATTTCTCAATCTCTATGAAAAGCGTTTTGTAGAGTCACAATTAAAGCATCTCAATTTGTCCATCCTTGCCGTTTGGATTTGAACCTATACTGGATTCAGAAGTTCTGCTGGAATATTTTTTACTACTTTTGAAGTGTATTCCAGTTTTCAAATAACACCTACATTCAAAACTGACCATGTGTCTAATTTTACCCTCATAGGGAGGCAAGCAAATAGTCACAAAATGGATATAGTTTATACAAGTATTTCTTTCGTATTCTACCAAATTGTTGGTATTTACATTTAACAAATTATTAGAGCTTCATCATTAAACTTTAATCCAAATCATGAAATATTATGACAAAACTTCAAAAACACCAAAAATGGTTTATATATGAAAGTATATGGAGCGTTTATTTTATAAGAAAGGAAAGTGTTGCAAATGTCACATTTTTATATTTTCTCTTGTTCATCTCAGAAACTGATGCATACCTCCACCCCTACCCAGATCCACAAATAATTCCAGGTTCTTTCAAATTTACCTGGGTCAAATATATAACAAACATACTTCTCTAACAGTGAATGCGCTCTTTTCATATGCTCTTATCACAAAATAACTTTATTAGATTTTTTAATTATTGTACATCCCTCCTTAATAAAATACAAATAAGTGAGAAGATAAATGTAATCTTGTGCAAAATAATTTTCTTAAATTAAAAAACAAAAAACTCAAAATTTAAAACAAAATGTATAAAAAAAATAAAAACTAACAATTATTTCACGGAAAAACATTAAAAAGAGGGCATGGTTCGTTTACCCAAGTCTAAACTTATCACCAATTGCTTTCATTGTTTTATGGTGTTTGATTTTGATTTTGAGAAAGAGAAAGAGAGAAAGACACACACACACACACAATAAAAAGTTGGTTAAAATATTAGACCAATACAAAGTTTTATTCTTCATAAAATTTGTCATGGTCAGTTTTAAGAGTTAATTATTGAAAATGGAATAACAATTAACCCTTAAATAAGAAAATGATAGTGTCATAAACTGATCAACTCATTGTAATAATTGCATAATTCAACAAGACATAAAATAATAACTATTAATTATCACACAAGAGAACGAATGGCTTCTTTAGAAAAAGAAAAATACTCAAAAACGATACCGAAACTGAAATTGTCATACTGTCCAATTCTAGCATGCTCTAATGTGAATAAATAGTTGGGGAAGATGTCTAAACTGAACATCAGATTAAAATTCTTAGAGTTTGTGGCAATTGTGTTCCTGGTTATTGTCACCAACTGAATGCACACCTAATATTACAAAGATTAGTTATCAGTCAAGTTATGGTAGTTTGATCACCCACTTGTCATATTTATATTTGCTAGAGTTGGGCGGTTTTGAAATTTTGGTTTCGTTTTTTTTCCTTAAAACCTCGGTTTACGGTTCGGTTTTTCGGGTTTTTTGAAAAAAATTTTTTACTATGGAAGCTATTCATTCTCTTGTGTGATGATTAGTTATTATTCAACGTTTAGTTGAATTATGTCACTGTTTCGATAATTTTGTGACTGAATCATTCTCCATGATATCAATCAATAAGTTTTAGGAAACGATTCCTGCGTTATTTTGCCGGTTCATGTATATTTAACTAAATTGTTAAACATACAGTGACGCCCGGCACAATAATTATTTACTAATGTAAAGGGATCGTTATTATGCCAGTTCATTTTTTTTAAAAAACCTAATTGTTATGGCCTTGCGAATGAAAAGGTAATGAAATAAATAAGGGCAAATATTTAAAAACAATTTGTTTTCATCATCAGTTGTGTCGGTTAGAGGAAAAAAAAAAAAAAAAAAAAAAAAAAAAAAATTTGACCTGCCCTATTATGTCGGTTAAAGAAATATCTGCTTTTAATACAAAAAACATTAAAAGTAAAATAATTAAATGAACGGATATATTAGAGACAATTAGATTATTTAGTTGGATTTCATTTGCTGTAAAGCGTATCTGATGTAATTTCTTTACGAATTGCTGTTTGCAGACGGGAATATTGGGACCCCATTCGTACACAAGCATCTCAAATCCGGCTAAAGAATCTAATTGTCTCTAATATTTTCGTTCATTCAATTAATTTTTATTTTCAACTGCTACACATTTTAATCCAAGGTTGAATTGTTTTACAAACAAACATTGTGAAGCGGCAGCACTTTTTATACCCGCCACGGGAGCCGGATATACCACGGGCACCAGTAGGCGTGGCTCAAATGAACCAAACAATCGCAATCATTTTAAAATAGATATTTTACCTTTATTATTAAAAAAAATACTATTTTTCTTTTCGGTTTATTTTTATTTAGTTACTTTTCATAATATAATTAATGTTGATGAATTTTCCCAACATTACTAAGTCTGCTCACGATTTAAGTAATTGAAATTAAGGAAAGTTATATATAAAGAAAAAAATAAGCAACAAATAAATGTTACCAAAGGCAACATAAATTCTTCTTCTACCTACCTGTATAAGTTTATTTGTTTATTTTATTATTTATTTTGATAAATGATGTTTTTAAATAAAAATAAATAATAAAATAAACAAATAAACTTATACAGGTAGGTAGAAGAAGAATTTATGTTGCCTTTGGTAACATTTACTTGTTGAATTAACTTGTTAAAAATGTGCTTTAATAAGTGTTGCTTCGTAATCCTTGAACCAAGGCCAAACTTTTAAAAATAATGAAGTTATTAAGTTGTTGAATTAACTTGTTAAAAATGTGCTTTACAAAGGAAAGATTTTAATGTAAAATTCTGATTTTCTTTATGAAGAAAAACTTTGATAATGTTAAAATATACAGAAAATCACTGGATTTAAACAGTTTCTATTTTAACATGTTCTTTCAATGAAATCATAAAATAAGTCGTAATTTTGAAGAGTTCACTCCTAATCGAATCAACCGGAAGTAAAAATTAATTTTATCGTTATTTTAAAATATATTGTCGCTTAATAAAGTTTTAAATTATACAAAAAATCAATCAGGCAAAGTTTAATTAAAAACAAACAAAAAAAAACAATCAGGCAAAGTTTTAAATTATAAATAAAATTTCGTTTGATAAAGTTTAAAATAATACAAAAAAATTAATTTAAATAATAAAAAAAAAAGAAGTAATTTATAGTTAAATAAACACGAGCCGGCAAAATAACGTAAGACTCATTATTGTGCCGGGCGTCACTGTATGTTTAACAATTTAGTTAAATATACATGAACCGGCAAAATAACGCAGGAATCGTTATTTTGCCGGGACCAGCAATATAGCCTATTCGTAAGTTTTAAGGTGTTGACTGTTGTAATCAAAGTTCTGATACCTTTTCAACAGTTAACTCGTTAAAACAGTGACCAAAGATTCATGAAAGATTTCTGAAGAATAAAACTGAGTTTGAATATACATTCTATCTAATTCTTTAACCCATCAGAAGCTAAAATATAACTCAGAAATGCAAGATATTAAAAACGAAAATTTATTTAAACAAACAAAATAATTTTACAAATAAAATTAAGCAAAAATGATGATGAAAATGAAATATTGTGAATCAAATAGATTTTCGACATCATACGGAATGCGTTTGATTTTTTCTTTTTCATTTGAAAATGCTAAAAATACGATGTCATGTTGTCTGTCGTATTTCTCTTTTTCATTTGAAAATTCAAAATGTTAATGATAAACAAACTGTAAACAAAGATTTCTTCCTACAAGTAAATTAAATGTTTTTATCATATATTTGTTCAATCTGTCCTCTTACTAATATAACATTTTTTGGTAATATTCAATTTTATTCAAATCGGAAAATCTTTTCAACCGTGTTTTCTTTGTATATGGTGGCTTACTGTAGTAAAAACACAATACCGAACGGTTACGGTTTAAAAAAAAAAAAAACGATTCGGTATTCGGTATGGAGACGAAACCGAAAAACCGCGGTTTTTCGGTAAAACCGCCCATCTAATATTTGCCATGAATATTAATTACAGATTGTGTCATTTAACAGCATTCATATTCGTTCTTTAAATTAAAAAAAAGAAATCAACATTATTATGGGGAAATATAAGTAAATAGTTGCAATAAAAGAGAAACAAAATGCAAATGAAGTGATAATTAAAACTCCCCGCATCATTTTGTTTTTAAAACAATTTAGTATAAAGATAAATTTTAAAATGTTATGCAAGTAAAGCACACATTATATAATATATATATATATATATATATAAATAATAAATAAGAGAATTTTTTTAAATAAAGTTATCCACGATGCAAATTTAAATTTTGCAATACCAAATTTATTCATTTTAAATGTTAAAGAAAAACAAGATGCAAATTTTAAGTTCATGCACAAAAAATCCAGGAGTTATGAAACTTATTCAAATATAATGTCTTAAATGTTGTTGAATATATATTGGTAATATCACTATATTAGCAATATTCAAGTCGGAAATATACAGCATCTTGGCAGTAATTGTCTAACAAACCTAATCTGTATTAACTAAAATGAAAGGCTGATTAAAAAACAAATCCATTTTATGTCCTAATCAGCCGAGAAATGATTTCACATTTCTGTGATTGTGCTTATGGAGCTTGCTCTTATCCTTACAAAAGTATTTCATTGTTGCTTAAAGGAAAAATGCTTAGAAAACTTCATTGATAACATATTTTTAAATACTGGGAAAACCAGTCTTCTGCATCTCAGTACAACCGATCAGTCTCATGTGGGGCTCGAGTAAGATGTTTAGGGTCTGGCATAAAGGATTTCTTCAGAAACTTGCTAACTATGGAATAGCTGGCAATGTCTTCCCAACCATCAAATCCTTCCTCTCTGATAGCTCTATAAATTAGTTGTTGGTGGGTGGTTGCATCAACGCCGGCATGTCTCAAGGATATATTTTGACCCAACCCTGTATCTGATCTTCAAAATCATATTCAGAAATCATTTGCTGACATCTATATAGACGACAACTGTTTGTGGCAGCACCTCGAAGATCACTAATTCTTTCTTCTGATCTGGAGCATGTAATGCAAGGGGGGGGGGGGGTTGTTACTTTTAACACCTCTAAAACCAACTTTCTTTCCTTTAATCATCAACGCCCGGATCCTTGTTTTGCACAGTTGAAATGAAAGGTTCTCTCTAAGGAAGCCCCTTGTTTTGATAAGTTACTAAGACTGACTTTCACTCGAGATCTAAAATGGAAGACATCCAATAAGTTGCTGAGAATGCCTGAAAAATGGTTGGATCATTCTACTGATCCAAAAATTACCCAACTCCTAACGCAATTTTCTACCGACATAAGAGTCAAATATGTCCTAAGATGGAGTACTGTTACCACATCTGAGTAGATGTCGCTCAGAGTACAAAATTGATTTTGAAATCTAGAATCAATCTTGCTATCATAATGGAAAAAAAAAAACCAACAAAAAAAACTTTTCCTTCCTCCATGTGCGTTAGGCAGGATTTTCGTGAACAGAGTTTCTTTCCAAGGGCTTTCCTGCAGATCACAAGATCTACATCTTCAAAAACAAATACTTGCAATAGTCCCCATAAGTAATCAAACTTAGTTCATACCATTAATCATTATCAATCCTCTCATAATATTCGTCATCTTTCAACTGACAAGCCAGTAATCTCATCACCCTAAAGTGGCTTTTGACTCATTAGTAAAAAAGAATCAGTTTTCGGACAAGCTTTTAAAGAAAATATTTAAGATGCATAAAGCAGAGATCTAGTAAATTATTTTGACAGGAATACAGCAAAGTTTTAATAAAAACTGTCTCTATACAAACAACTACTTCTTTCAAATAGTAATGCAAAAATATTAAATATATATTGATGCAATAACAGAGCATCTCTATGAGAGGCTCTGGTTGTGAGTCGCTTGTGCTTCACTTTGAAATTGTATTTCCGGTGCTAAATGAATGAACATCTTAACAATATCCATTCTTGTTTTAATAGCAAATGTGTATAAACATGAAAATCTTTAACCTTAATTTCTTTGCAGGATGTTTGCAAAAAATATAGCTTACTTCATAGTATTTGAATTTCAGAGAAAATGAAGCACTACAATGTGAGAATCTTAACTGAATGGGTTTTGATTGGTGTCGTGTAGATGACAAGATTGAATGTACTGTCAATTGAAATTAGTTCCAAATTCGTATACATTTGGAGATGACTACTCTATTCCATAATTTCTTTTAGAAGTTCAGGTTTGCATGGCTTATTTATAAGCATTTTGTCAGAAATACGATGGATATCAATTGATCATAATGGATAAAAGGAATCCCAAGTAATGATAAAGAGTTACAAGCCACAACAAAACATTGGTACAAATGTGTACGGTCGCATAAAATATATGGTATTGACAGGTAGCCATTGAAGATGTATATGTTTATTTTCTGAAATTTAGTTAATTTCTTAATAAGCAACCAATCTTTAAGGATATCTTCATTCCTTTAATCAAATTTAACATGTAGTTCATAATAGCAAAGAGATTTATTGATAAAAATTATCACAAAGCATGTGATTTGCTATTGCAAAATTTAAATTTGTATTATGGATAACTTTAAGGATGTTTTTACTCTTCTGAAGTTTGTATATATCAATCTTTTAGTAATGCTGGTGAGGGTGTGTGTGTGTGTGGGGGGGGGGGGATGTGGCCGAATGATGAAATTTGATCAAGTGGCAAGCACCGGCTCTCCGATCAACAATGGCGAAATCGCAATCACGAATGGATGGAAAACTTTAAAACTTCAAAACTTTATCCAGATCAAAGGCTGACATAAAGCATATGTCAATCTGGATAAGCCATAAAGAATATTATTGAAAAGTAGAAACTAATGACGCATTAGTTTCTATTTTAGAAACCAAGAGATGAAGCTTCATATGAGTATTCTTTCTCCCTTGTCCACATCTCTTGTATCTTTAATCTTCTGTAGAAGAAACTTTGTTCTCTCTTTCATGATTGTATTATCCTTCCTTCTTGATCAATTATATAGTCATAGTATGCATCAATTACAATATTTGTATGAAGAGAAAGAAGTCAACTTGCTTTGAAGCTGAAGAGAAATACAGCTGAGTAGGGACGGTATATAAGTAATATAAAAGATATTAGCTCTATACTATAAAAGGTCACTTGGTGTGTACTTGGGTAGATGCAAAAATCTACTCAATCAATTGACACTAAATTTCATACATGTGCAGAGATTTCTGGCAAGGTTTTCGAGATTTACATGATCAACTCAAAGATTCATCGCCAGTGAAAAGTTTGGCAACAATCAAATTTACAATTTACAATTTTAAGTTGAAAAAAATTCTATTTGCTGAAAGCTGATTTCTAATGTCTTTTTTTATAAATGTGTTTTTAAAGAAATTCTATTTTCATTTTTTTAAATTTTAAATCAAATGTACACATGCATCCTATAAATAAGATACTAACAAAGGCGATACCCAGCATTATCCAAAAATTACAGTAGTCCTTGCATATTAGAAGACGAAAGCAAAACATGTATATAAATGTTTTTTTTAATAGTTAAAAGTGCAACACAACAGTTAAACATTTTAAAGTACTTTTTATAGATTTTATAAGAAATTTGTGAAAAATAAAGTCCTAAGATTGAATAACAGTTACAATCATCAGTTTGCTCGTAAATTCTTATTCTAGGTGTTTAATCTTGTTACAAGGATTCCTTATATAATAAAGTCAAAGGTCGCCTTTATATAACATTTTGTTCATAGATTTCGGCATATTATTGTAAAATCCCTAATATAATAAAATCAATACCATCATTGGATATCTCATAAAATGCTATTTGATGTGTTTAACCTTGGTATAGGGCTTCGTTTTCAATTGCATCCTGAGACAAGACACTACACCATTAATCAAGTATTAGTATCAGTGAGAAAAACTGCATCAATATTTAAACAATTTCATATTTTTCTATATGTCGACTAATTAAACACAGCACTCAATGTTCTGTGTCTAACTAGTAAAAAACAGGTAAATTTGACTTATTCATCAACATATAGGCTGATCAATTGATTCCAGCACTTCTCTAACAATCCAATGCCTATTTTGTAGAACGATTTGTCTGCCCTCAAAATACACCTCAGTTTCAGATATCACTTCTTCATTGGAGCTAAATCTCTACCTGGAGCAATCTTTTGAGGTCTGCAAATAGCCAATAGTCACTGAGGACCAGATATGGAGAATGAATTGCTTCCTCACCAACCCCAAAGTGCAATTCATGTAGTTTTGCTATCGACTTGTGACATCGTGCATTGTCTTGGTGATAGAACCCTTTTCATTTGCAAACGCTTTTTGGTGATGCACACCAATGATACTAATCAATATTCGCTATTGATTTTTCTTCCTGACTCAAGGTAATCGATGTAAAAGATATCTTGTGCATCCCAAAATATGGAGGCCAAAACATTGTCTGCTGATGTTGGTGTCTTAAGTCATTTTAGACGGCTTTCACCTGCTGATGTCCACTCAGCTTATTGACGATTTGACTCCAGAGTGAAGTGGTGAATCCATGTTTCATCAATTGTCACATGAATAGAAAAACTCCTTTTTGTTGGGTTGAAACAGCGCTCTGAATCATTGATGCATTGTTGTTTTGGTTTGACTGTGAGCAAATGCGACATCCACTTTGAACAGCTTTCTTACTGACAATTGTTCATGCAAAATGGTGAATGCACTGCGTTCTCATATCTTCAACTCCTCTGCTATTTGATGCAACTTCAATTTATAATCGGCCAAAACGAGTTTGTGGACTTTAATCTTTTGCCAGACAACGGCTGACTTTGGACGAGCTGAGCATTCAGCACTATTTGTGTCTGTACGACCATGCTTAAACTCAACAACATACCACTATTGCTCCCGATGAAGCAGAATCCAAATAACACTGAGCGGGCTATTGCTTTGCTTGAAAAGGATTTTTCTTTCATCAGAAAGGGATGTTTTATTAACGCAATTCAGATTTTTCCATCGTTTTGAAAATTTGCAACAGTAGCTCCACTTAAATAACTAATTTGTAAATTAATAATCCGATTAGGCTCAAATTTTGACATGTGCAATTTGAAGGTTAGTAGTTTATAAAACCATGGATTTTTTAAAAAATATATAGTTAATATTTCAAATCTTTGCAGAGAAAACCTGTCCCATCTCTTCTACACAGTAAAAAGAAAGAAAAACAATCATTTAACGACCAGATGTCTAAGCAATATTGTATCGGCATGTTCAAAGAAAAAAAGCGGAAGCAAACAGCACATACAACCTGGCAAACTGGAGTGCAACTAGATGTCCACATCGTTAGCCAGGCCATCAACAGTCGTGCATACTGCACAAGAACAATGAAGTTTTCTATTCCTTTGCACATAAGCAGAAAGAAACCCAATTTCTGTTATCAGAAGACAGTGTCCGATCTGATCTGAAGGCGTCAACATCTCCATTTACGTTTGCTGCAAGGAATCTAAGTGCTTTCCGGAGAGATAACATTTGAATTCAACCAAAAATCTACAAGCTATCTACAAGATATTTTCTACTGAAAATAATAATGTCCTTTTGAAGAGACTGAAGTAAAATACAATTTTGAACTTGTCTATTTTCCCGACATTTTAATTACAGCGAAAAGAAAATTTTCCTGGATTTACGGTTTCTGCAGTCACGCGCAAAGATCAAACCTTGTTGGCAGCCATCTTGAATTTCAGAGTCAAAGAAGATTTTATCCACCCATATTAGGATTGTACTTTGATTATAATATTCATGGCGATTGTGCCAAAATACATTTGAAAACAGCCATTTTGATTTTCGATTGAATGAACATTTTGGTCACCTTCATGGATATATTGTTATGCATGAATCACCAAAAATAATACATTATTCCACCTTTGATATGTATTTGATCTTTTTTGCTAGATATTGCTAAAGTATACAAAATATTGCTAAAGTATACAAGATACTGATCAGTCACAAATAATATATTTGTATTTTGTTGCATATTTGCACATTCATCACATCTGTAAATAAATATTGCATTTGACATAACCTTTTGTGTTAGTGTTGTTTCTTCAGCAGTTTGTTTATTGGATGTCCTTTGTTAACCAAGCAAATCTTTGGAAAGAATAACTTTTTTTTGTTCAATTTTCTTTTCATCTGGTAATTCATACTTTATATATTGCACAATACAAACTTGTTGTACATTCACGTAAGAGCAAAATGCAAGAATTTTACTAACTGAACCAGCCTTTCTGTTGTGAAAGAAACGCTACTAAAATTCTGTATTTTACAAAAATGAACTTCTTTTGACTCCTTATAGTTTCTGTGATGATGCAAAGGAGAAAACAAGACAGACTATTCTGTTTTGCACACAGAAAAGAACGGCCCTTTTTTCATTCAGTTTATCAACCTTTACTTTTAATCATGGTCTTTGTGCATTCAACGATCTAATCTTTGCAATCTGTCTAAAAGGTGAATCTTGTTTGCTGTATTTATAGAAGTTTAGCACAAGGTTGCTAGCTCTGAGCGCACACTTCGGCACGTTAGAGAAAACTGCTACAAAAAGAAAAATGTCAAATTCTATAAAAATGAATGACAAAACGAAATGACAGAATTAAAAGATTTAAATTACAAATTTAAACAAATTAGTTTGGTTTGTATGTTTTATAGCACATGACCCCTTCCCACACACACCTTGGGGAAGGGATCATTTAATGTCTAAATACAAGACCTATTGTAAACAATTCAGTGTATATTATGAACACACGTTGCAATTTTACCCAAAACTTTTTCCAACCTGATTAGTGTTTACTTGAACGCAATAAATCAGTTAGGAGTTGATCTCTGCATCACTAATTTCATAATCCACGACAGCATCCACTATGAAAATGACGCATACTCACAAAAAATTTTTTTTTTTTTAATGAATGTGACAATTTAGACATGTTACAATACACAATAGGTCAAGTTATAGCGAAATTGGCTTTTCTAGCCAAAAATAAAAACCTGCTAAAAGAATATTGTGTGATATCAAAGAAAGTGTTCTTTTACAGATACTTTTATGCAATGTTATTTTTCAAAACATTTCAATTTGTTGACCAATTTCTACAAAATATTTTACACTGAAGCAATTTTAGGGTTTCAAATAGTTTTCTAAAAATACAGATAACACTAAATGAAATATGTGGAAAAAAAAAAAAATTTTTTTAAATAAAATAAAATTTGTTTGCAATTTCAAATGCTATGGAAAATAATTATACTAAATCAACTTTTTTTCCTGATCCTTCCGGACCCAAAATTCAAGCTTTCAAGTAAAACACTTTAATGAAAAATCAACTGATTTGATGAAATAATTGTCATTACACAAAATTGTTATTACCATATTTCATCAACAACTCAGTTACAACATAAATGTCTCCCTTCTGACACCATGCTAAAAGCTAAAAATGATAGAGAAAACAGTTTGACCTGCCCAAATCTCACAATATGATAAGGACACATGTCATATGAAAACGAAACCAAGAGAATTTCTATTAATGCAAAAAAAAAAAAAAAAAAAAAGTTTTTAAACAAATGCTAAGTAAGAAATGCCAGAGTGAGAAACCTGATCAACTATGGAATATCTAGGCTGAAAATTAAATTTCAGTTCAAAGTGTCCTTAATAATAAACGCTATAGCTACTGTTGCAATTATCAGATACTCAATTATAGAATTTAAACATTTTGCAAGAATTTATTTCAATATCCATTGTCAATTTATTAATGTGTGTGTGTTCTCACATCTCATCTATGAGGAGGGATTTGGTTGTTCTCACTTCAGTTTGAAAACACATTTTCAGATTGTACAATATCAGTTCTAGTGTTTCTTATTGTAATAGGTTCAATTTACAGCTGGATAACTATTAACCAGCAGAAATAGGATTATATTCATCATATTTGGGTAAACGCCCATTTTAAATGCTGGCATGTATTGAACGGCTTTAAGAAATTTACTTCCAAAGTAACCCATGTCTGGCCAGGTCTTTATTCCTCAGGTACATTTTTATCACTTCCTCCCATGTTGGCTTTCCCTGTGAACTAAACATGCTACCTCAATTGTTCTACAATATTATCCATTCTTTCAACGTGGCTATACCATCGAAGTCTACTCTCCTGCACACATCTTCCTATATTGTCCAGATTCAATCTTCCTCTTAGGTCATCAGTTATAATCTAGTTTTGTATTTTAGTAAGTTGCATTGAATTAGTTAAAGAAATGTTGAACAGTTTATAAATCCATAAAATAATTCTCATGGTTTATTTATAGCAGGTAAAAATGCAGGATTTTTCTTTCTTTCGAATAAAAGGTAAATTATATAAAATGTCCATCAACTGAAAAATTTTATAGAAGAGAATGTCAAAATCAAGATAAGAATGAAAACAATCAAACTATATTAATATGCGTCTATTCGTATTCATGTTATGCTTTAGTTAGTTTCCATAGGAACAGCATCAGTGTTCAGTAGCAGTTAATAGAGAGGGTGAAACAAAGCAGTGTTGAGATATGAGAAAAGGTGAAACAGTGTGTTATATCAGTTTCACACACGTGCACATGGATGTGCGTGCATGTGTGAAATAATCTATGCAATGTATTTTCTTTTATTTACCAATTAACTTCAAGTTTAGTTAACATTGGCTTTTACCTCTAAGTAGATGCAATGATAAAACCTATTTTCTTTTATTAACGATAGAATTTTCAAAAACCTTGCAAACAATTAGTATTCTGAGCTGGTCAAACAAGTGCATATTTAAAAAAAAAAAAAAAAAAAAAAAAAAAAAGCAACAATGAGCTATTCAAACTAAAATGAAGTCTTTAAAAAATGGTCACCATCCAGACTCCTGTCAATGTCAATAACTAAACAATAAGTTTATATAATGAAACAGTTTTGGAGGTTGGCAAAAAAAAAAAAATTTAAATTGAAAGCAATCAAAGAATAGAAACAAATATCTAAAAGAGGGGATGTTAAAAAGTTATTTTAAGAACAACAGGAGAATCTACCATGGCACAGCAAACCATTCATAAAAAATAGAATGCATGCAAGCAGATGTATACATTCTCGAGGTATGATGGATAGCTCTTCCAACATTAAGCTATCTAATAAAATTGTCAGATCAGATATTGTCTGCAGAAGTTTACGTCTAAAACTAACTTCTTTTTTTTTTAATGTTATAATTTTAAATAATTTTATTCAATTGATTTAATGAGCAAACGATACCATAAGTAATTCAATAAAACTTAATTGATGGTTTCAACTGTACATCCAGAGAACAGGGTTTGATCTGCTTTAAAAAAATAAATAAACGGACAATGTTTATGTTACCCAAACTCCAATCTTTTGTCGACGTCCTTAGGAGGTAGTAACAGTTAAGTGAAAGTGCTGTGTATCCTGAAATTGGATGTGACTTTCAATAGATTTTGAATTATTTTTCTCTAAGCCCTCCCCCTAGCCAACATCGGTAAATACAATTAGTCATTTATAAATAAGTAATACAGAAACATTGAAAACACTTGGGGCATTATCTGGAGCTTTAAGTTAGAATACGGTTAGGTTTGAACAATATTGCATCATATGCTTTTAACATGATGCAATTATGCATTGGTGTTGCATCAGTCATATTAACATGGTGAAAAAGTGAACTTTTTTTTTCATTATCAATTCATCAGTTGTTCCATGGATCGATATACTGTGTGAAATTTATAAAATGATAAGAAAAAAAAAATGTTTTATTTATTTTTTTAATTCTCTCTCAAAGATGCGGCTGTACACAAAGGTCATTCTGAACTTACAATTGTTAAATTTTGATTGGTGAAGAGAGAGCAGATTAGACAGTTCAGTTAGTAGCAGTGAGTGAGCATGGGAACACAAAGGGCCTTCTAGACAGGGAAATCCAATGTGGATATCTCCGGATGTAACCTTCGATTAGTTTACCTGGTCAGGTAAACATAAGGAAAACAAAGTACATAGTTGGAATAGTCATCAGTTTTTCTTCAAGACAGAATCCACCCCAGGGTTGAAGCCTAACATGGCTGTTCAGCCACACAATGCAATATCATTATTTCTAAGAAAAATCTCGACCATTACAATTTGATATACAATTGACACAACATTGTTTTACAAGAATTGTATATACGACCAATGTAATTTTTAATTTTTTTTATAAAAATCAAATCAAAGGAAAGGATAGCTTAAAAGAGAAAGGTGTCAAACAAAGAAAATCCTTGAGGACTATTTGACATGTCTTGGCATTGGAATAAGTTTCCTTTCAAGAAGATATGTACAGCCATGCTTCAGAAATTTTATTTTTAAGACTTGTTGGTCGGGTTGAGCCTGCACTTCATCCCAAATCATGGCAGTCCTGATCAAGGCCGCACGAGATGGATAACCAATTGAGATTCCACCGTTTTAGACCGACCACCTGTGGACCTGAGAGCTCAACCAACATAATGTTTAAGCTTTGAGTGGGTCTTCAATGAATTTTAATCGTATCAATACAATTATTTGACATTTGTTAAACCTGTAACATGAAGATTAGGGTAAAGTTTTGTTTTCAAATGAAAACACTGCAACAATGTATAGTGCAAAAGGAAACATAAAAGGCCCACTCACAATTGAGTTCACAAAACGTATGCAATTGTGACTATCCGAATCTGGAACTGCTGCACTATATAGTTGTAAATATACGGGACTTCTGCATGAAGAAGAAAAAAAAATACTGAAAATAAATATTTGGTCTTCCATGCTTCAAAAGTTAAACTTATATGAAAGGGTTTATTTGCTAAAAAGTAACAAGCTAATCTCATAAACCGTTACAAGCTTGAATCGCAGTGGTTGCTACATCATGACTTTGTGTCAAATAAAATTAACAGAATACAAGATTAGTTTAGACATGCTCTCACATCTCTAGCAGACGCTTTATCCATCGGTTAGTCTCAAAAGAATTTTCTTTGCTAAATGTGCAAATCAGCAGATTTAGTGACGAAAAAACAATGGATGGTGTATATTAATGGATCGATTCTCGTTTTTATTTGAAAGTAATTTCAAACAAATTGATTTAACAAAGAGTTAATCATTTGATCACCCAAAGGTTTGGTGAACTGATTAACTGCTTAGAAAATGAAATTTGGAAACAAACTTTTTACTCATGCCATTGTAAATAAGCTTTACATAGTCTTAGAAACTGCAAATAAAATGAGAAAACTGGGCTTTCTATTGATAGATAACCTGTCCATAACTGAATTAAAAAAACTGTCCCCACAAGTTCGACATGAGGCTAAAATGAATTTAAAAAAAAAATAATACTAATTTATAAATCTGAAGTTACCAAAACTACAACTGCATACTTCAAACATCTATGGGAATAAACACTTTTAAAGAAAAAAGTGAGGGAGAGATATTCAAAGAAAGTTTAGACATGTGTATAGCTCTATCTTGATTAATTATTTTATAGTCATGAATGACATTACAGGTTCTAGACTGACCAGCTGATAAGAATTTCAGCTCAAAGTTCAAACTCAAATCTTAAGACACATTAAAGAAGAGACCATTTGACTCCAAGTGCAAAATCCAAAGTAGTCTAACTTGCTAACAAACAGAAAAGTTAAAACTAATGAGGATTGTTGACATTTCTATGGAAAGGAAATAGTGACATAATTTTCTATCAATTCTCATACATCTAATTATCTAAGTGATCTTTGAATGATGAAGAGTTTGCAGGTGGTGGTCAATTTTCTTTTTTTATACATTTTAACTATAAAATCAAAAATTCTTATTTCAACAAGTGTTTAACTAAGTGATGTGGGATGTCATAGGATAGGGACAAACTTCTCCGTTTATAAAAAAAAGCAAGATCTGCCAATGGTATGTCTTCTTTTTTTTTTTAATTTAAAAGCAAGGCAAACATACATCATGGACTGAAGACACCAATGAACCTCAAATGCAAATTAAATTTCAAATGGAAAATTCTGAGTGTACCACCAGGATTTATCTAGTCTCGGTTAAGCCTACACATAAAACATCTAGTATCACAATTTGACCATTAACCTGAAAATACGCCTAACACTACTTGCAGGATTCAGACTACAGTAAACAGCAGTAAAGGATAGAAAATATGGACATTAGGAATGAAATTTGTAGTTTATGAAACCTGTCTCGACTGTTCTACATGACCAAACATTAATAAAACTACTGTTTGACCGAATGAGTATTTCCTTTCAAGTAGTCAGCTTTAGAGAGAAGAAACCCAGAGCATAGTCTTTCATTAGAACCAGTTAATAGAATATTACTAGAGTTCGATTCTGCAGGGGGGGGGGGGGGGATCTGAAATGCTCTTTAAATGATCAAGTTTATATTTATTTCACAGACAAGGAAGGACTCAAATGTTAAGAATCTTTTAAACCTAATTGCTTTACTCTATATGAAATATATTCATCGGCCAAGAGGAATTGTGGTAAGTTTTAATATCTAATCCAAGGTTAACTGTAAAACTATTGAATATATAAGATATAAACAAATGCTATTAAAACAACTTCATTGAACTTTAAGAACTTAAACTAAATACACATAAAATGACAAAATTCAAGCAAAAATCAGTTACATGTCCAGCTCCATATACAATGGTTCATCAATGTTGAATTTTTCATCTGGGATAATCTTGATCACAATTGCAACAGGCACTAAAGTCAGTATCATCCTTTTATTGAAAACGCTTTGTTCAATATTTTTAGAAATTGAATCGTCAACATTAATGACGTCACGGTAAAGATCATGTAGAGACTTTTCTCATGGAAACAGAATTGCATCAAGTGTGTGTGTGGGGGGGGGGGCAGAGACAGATTGCTGGGATAAGCAGCATATCCATATTTTAAGTAGGTAAATCATTTGCTGGAAAATCCATACTTCACACTGTTCAAAAAGCTTGGATACATTTTTGTTAGAGAAATTGAAATAAAAACTAAATTTAGGTAAAGTCACCTTCTGGAGAGGGCCTTGTGTATAAACAGCATACTCAAAACATCAAAAATTGTGTTGGCTGCTTTTTCCCCGTAGAGTATGTCTGATTTACAAATATGGTTTACATAATAAGTTGCAAAATGTTTTACAATGCACAGCGATGTATCATCTTGATATAGCTTTCTTTTGACAGATCAACCAATTCCATCATGTCAATCCTTAAAATGATGGGCTTCCCCATAATCCAATTTTGTATGAACTGGGTAAGATAACGTTGAATAAAAGACATATGTCATCAGAAATCAAAAGAAAATAATATTCATAGTTGGTAACTTTTCCAGAACATAATCATGTTATTATTGCATTAAAAATCTTTCATTTTTAGTTTCATTAAGACAACATTAAAGTTGGGATCCTATTTTGCATTCGCAAATTGAGATTCAAAATAAGCTGTGTGACCAAATCCACTTCGAATCATTTTTGTGTATTTTCATAATTTCTTTAAAAAAAAAAAAAAATTATATATATATATATATATATATATATATATATATATAAGTTAATTCGATTTTTCATTTAGGTTTTGTTTCGATTTAATTCAGAATGCTGGTAATAAATGTTGTAGATATGGACTTTGAAGACTCATTCATACACAATTGTAATCCCCTTTTCTCTGTATGTATCCATTTATTATAAACCACTTACAATGATTCTACATAATCTAGGAAGTCACCTTTAAAAAAAGAATTTTCTGTTCTACTACTTGATCAACTTTTCATTACTATGCAAATTCTTTTGGAGAAAAAGTCATAAAGATTGAAGTACAAATCTTGGCAAGACTATTTCTTTTAATTGCAGGTTTTTGATTTTTTTTTTTTAAAGCCCGCTGAAACGTCAGATGGAAAAAAATTAACTGCCATTCTAAATAGGAGAAAAAGCTTTTGGTAAAATTTTCATGGAATTGAATAAGAACTTTTGCTATCATACAGTTTCACGAGAATTCAAACAGAATCCGGAAAACTTTGCATCCTACAAGTCAGAGGGGGGGGGGGGGAAGCTACTCCACTGGTACATGGTTCTCAAAAACAAAAATATGGAGTACTTAACTCATGACTACATATTGTTCAAATGTTCTTCATATATGAGATGATAGTAACCACTGAATATATACTAAATGTTCGTCCTTGACCCAGTTAAGGCCATACCCCTGGATTTGCTTTCTCAAAATGTCCAAATTATGGAAAAAAAAATTTTAATACAAAACTTGATAAACCCTTTAAATTATACCGATTACAAAGAGTACAGTCCCATCAGTACGTGATTTAAAAAGAGTGCTTACAGAATTTCTTAGAGTTCAACACTATTGAAAACAAAAATTCAAAAACTGAAGTCAACCAAGCTAAATGTACAGTCCTTTATGTGCCATCTTAAATATTGTCAACGGAAAAGAAATTTTCTAAATGGCAAAACATGATAAAATGTTTTCAAAAAAAATATTTACATAAAATCAGGATGATTAAACTTTGAAATTACTACAGAAGAAAAAAAGTAAGCACTTTTCAAATTTAAAAAAGAAAAAAAAAATCCATTTCAAAAAGTCCTTTTTTATCAACATGTTTAGAAGTAAAATTTCATACTAATTTTGAACAGGTTAGAAATTAAGGAATTTAAAATTTAAAACAAGTATATAAAAAAATAGCAAGAAACAAATGGTTAATTTAAAAAATTGAAAGTGTTAGAATTTTCAAAAAGTGAAAAATTGTTGGCTGAAAAAAAAAAAAAAACAAAAAAAAAAAACAATCAAAGTGATACAACAGGGATAACAAAAATGAATATTAATATAAAAGTAATGTTTATATTTCTGAATTTTTGAGATGAGGATTGATCATTTTTATAATTTTGGTTATTCGGACTACTTTCCACATCTTGAGTGTTATCACGTTTCGGCCGCTGTAACTTCTGGCCTTCTTCAGGTGTATCTTTTCGAACTCGGGAATATTCCCAAGTTCAGAAATATTCTAGAGTTCGAAGAGATACATCTGAAGAAGGCCAGAGGTTACAGTGGCCGAAACGTGATGATAACACTCAAGATGAGAAAAGTAGTTCGAATAACCAAAATTATACAAAGTAATGTTTTAACTTTGGTTAGGAAAAGAAACCCTCAGGCAGTCAATCGTACAGTGAAAGCATAAAGGAATTAAATAGTAGATAAAAAATAAAGTTTGAGCAGCCAAGGGGAAAATCTGTTTTGAGAGACAAAGCAGTTTATTTAAAAATAAGTTGATTGAAAAAGAAATTAGATGATTGAACTATAAACAAGGATAAAAGATTTTTAAAAAAATACTGGATGGTTGGTTGACTGCTCTAAAGGCCTAACTGTAAACAAACTTAAATTAAGTGATGTGACAGTTAAAGTAAGAATTAGGCAGCTGTAATATCTTATAGGGATGGACAATGAAACTGAATACACTTGATTGAATAAAAACAACAAAAAAAAGTATCAGAATTATTCAATCTTAATGAAATGTTCTGTATTAATTAATAAACGAATGTTAATAAGAAAAAAATGGCTCGAAAGGTTTAAATACTAGCTTTCTTTACCCCCCCCCCCCCCCCCCCCATATTCAGGGTGTGATCTCTGATAATTTTTCTTTCTTTTTTTTAAATAAAATACTTTTTAAATTCCAAGAAGATTGGATAATTCTGACTTTTGGTAGAGTCCTTTCAATATTAGGTATTCATCTTTTGTTAAAAGACAAACAAATTACTTTTACTTTCATTGCCCATTCCTTATACATCCGATGATGCTATCAATAAACAGAGTGTCAAATTATGCCCTTACTAAGACTTTATTATTTTCTATCTACACAATTAAAGGCAACCACATCGCTTGGGGTAATTCTGTTGCAGGCCATGACACTCTTTCAATAAGGATGACAGGAGTGATAGACCTCCCCCCCCCGAATTAAACTGATGTTATTTCAGTTTTACTTCTAGACAAGTTACTTTACCAAGTTTACCTTACACTAAAAATCTAACTCATAGCTGAAGAAAGTGATGCAATATAACTAAGAAATTAAACTAATAAAAATAATCACCAAAGTTAAAGAATAATTTACAATTGATCAAAGATAATTTGTATAATTATGGAATTATTAAGATGGTCCACACTCAAGGTTGGTTGATTGCTTTACAGCATATCAACCCTTTTCAGGTTATCTAATGTCCAGTTATCTTGATAAAAGTTTCTATGCTTTAATTATTGAATATATTAAATAACAAAGACATTCTTTTTTTTATTTTTATTCTAGAAACTTATTTTTCATGTCACCACCTCCTCATTTCATTCAATACAAATAGTTGATAGAAATGACGGCCAGAATGCTTAAAACTTTCTATTCTCTCCAACCAATGCTTCTCAAACAGTATGATGTAGTGCAAGAGGATGGTGGAAAGATTCAAAGACACAGATTGATAAACATTTTCACAAAATTCATATGCAGCTGCAAGGTTTTGTAGTTTCTGGATGTCTAATCATCATAAATGGATTTTTTTAAATTTGTTAAATGTTATGCTGCAAGCAAATTTATTATTCTGAAAATGTGTCCCAGAGAAATGGTTTCGGAACCACTGTTTTCAATGATTAAAACATGTTACACACGATTATCCCCTTTGAAGTTTTTTTTTTTTTGAGATCATAGATATAGAGGAACAAAATCAGTACGGATAATACAAACATGTCTAAAACAGCAGTTCTCCCCAAAGATTAAGGATTATTAGGCTAGAACGAAATGGTATTTACAAAACAATAAACAATATGATTTTGTATTGTAAAGTGAGAAAAAATATCAATAGCATTTTGAGCAAACATCCCTAGAGGAAGGAGCAGATCAAAATAGAATGGGAAATAAAAAGGTTTAATTCTTACTTTGGTTTTATAAATACATACTAGAAAAGTGTAGTCAGAATGAGTACAAACGTCTCTACAAGTCATGCGTTAATTTGAAATATCATTTTCACACCTTCTTTAGAATATTCATTCTTGGTTTTTTTTTTTTTGGTTTTTTTTTTAATTTATTACTAAACAAACTTTGTTTTTATATGATCAGCTGTGTTTGCTACATTCAGGGTTGATGGGTTAGGGTACATCAATCTTTTTCAGATCATCCAATGACAAATCCAGTGATCATGAGAAAAGTGTCATTGCTAATATCTTTAGATCTTCAAATACTTATTCATTGTGTAAATTTCTGTGCAGTTCGTTTCATACTGTAATTTTTAAATATTAACTTGTATCCATACTTTAATATTATTTATAATATATATATATATATATATATATATATATATATATAAAGATTAAACATTTTTTTTTAACATAGTTGACCCCAAACAAGGCAGGTCGCCACTGTAGTCCTAAGTGGCTACTGAGAATTAGGGTGTAAGTTTTGGAGCTTATCCTAAGTTGGGAGCTGTGCAGTGAGATGTCTGTTTACATTAGTTTTAAATTTCTGCATGTCGGTACAGTCGGGGAAACGGGGAGCAGAGAAGGAGTTCCAGATGCCGACAGCACAAGAAGCTATTGGGGCCTCCACAGTGAATGGATGGGATTTAGCTGATTGTCAGGTTGGTCTAGTGTATTTACGTTGCGGGGGTACTAGAGCAGCAAGTTCATCGGAGCACAACCCATTGAAGTACTTGTAAAACAGGCACAAGGATGCAAAATTGTGGCGATGGGACAGGTGCTGGAGCTTGGTGGATAGTGAGGGACCTATTAAATTGGCGATTTTTTGGGGGACCTTGTCTAGGAGGCAGAGACTAGTGAATGATGCACCAGCCCAGATGTGGCAACAATACTCCATGCATTGGCGGATGGTGGCTTTGTAGAGATATAGGATAATGTCATGTGAGAAGTTTATTAGTACGGTAGAGGAAAACCATCTTCTTTGCAGCAGCCTTGGCAATGTCTTCAATGTATTTGTTCCAATTCATGTTATCTGTGAATGTTAGGCCAAGGAGTTTGAATGTTGAACTCTCAGATAGGGTGTTATTTGCCACGGCAATCTGTGGTTGAAGAGGTTTCTTGTAGTGATTGAAGAAAAGGAGCTTTGCCTTTGCAGCATTAAAAGTTACCATCCATGTATTACCCCATTCCACTACAGCCTGGAGGTCATTTTCTAAGGATTCAGCCATTGCCTCAGATATGTGCATGTCTGTTTTGCCTACATGATGAGAGTAGAGTGTGGTGTCGTCAGCAAATATACCTATTTCAGACACAATGTCATCAGGGAAGTCGTTTATAAAAATCAGGATCCCTGGGGTACACCAGCATTTATGTCATGCTGCTTAGATGAACGGCTAACCTGGATCTTTCTTATTGTTAGGAAAGATCTAATTATATTAAATATTTGTCCAGTTATACCATATGAGTGAATTTTTAAGAGAAGCCCTTTGTGCCAGACCTGAGCGCTACCACCCTAGCTTCACCTGCCTTGTCCAGTGTATGATATATGCGTTCAGAGATGACCGTTAGGATATCTGCAGTAGATCGTGCTTGTCTAAATCCATACTGATGGTCAGAAAGAAGTTTAGGATTAAGTAGGTGCCTGACTATCGCTAGATTGATTAAGGATTCAAAGAATAGACTGATTGGGCGATAGTTCTGAAGATCAGTTCTATCACAAGAATTCTTGAAGACTAGTACCACAGAGGCAATATTCTAGCTATCAGGGAAGCAAGATTCAGCAAGGCATTTGTTGTAGAGTTTGGAGAGTACAGGGACCAGTTCAGCAAGGCATTTCTTTATTACTATTACAGGTATAAGATCAGACCCTTACGATGTGAACAGCATTTCAGAGGTTGGTAATCTATAAACAAATGCAATATCCTTAAACTAAATCGAAATGTTTTTATGATACAAACTATTGTGAAGAATGTCTACAATTATTTTCCATTCATGCCTTTTAAAGTTTTCTTTATTTGAATTAGCTTTTGATATATCCGAGAAAGGAAGACCTGAGTGGACACCTCAAAACAATTGGAAGAGCTTCACTAAAAGATACACCACTTGAAACATTTTCAGTTTAAAAAGAAAGTGATTTATCATACAATAAATAGATGAAAGTTGTTTTTGTTTTGTTTCTTGAAATTTAAAGATAAAATTTCCTGTTTATTTTTTGTAATTTTTGAGAATCAGGAATTATTATCAATACTAAAGCTAAAAAGTGTTCTTCCGTATGAAAAAAATAGGGAGCATTAAAGTGCGTGTGCGAGAGAGAGAGGGGGGGTCTTTATTCTGTTCATTAATGAAGACACAAGACTTGTGTTGTTAATGGATGAGACATACAGATTTAATGATGACTCACTGAAAGGGTACAAAGTAGTAGTGACGTCATAAGAAGAATAGCTACCTGGAGAAGAACCACTCGCAATTCTACTACAATTCTATTACAATAACATGCAAAGGTTTTCTTTTCTTTAAAAAATACCCAAAAGTCAGAAAACAAATAATTAGAAGCAAAACGAAAAGAATTATTATAAGTAAAAAAAAAAATTTACTTTTAAAACTGAGATCAAAGTAGAAAATAGCTGCACTAAACGACTTATCAGTCATAAAAGCAGATAAACAAAATCTAAAAGTGTGTGTGTTCTGTCCTCAGTCAGAGGAGAAATCCTTTTCTAATGGGTTAAATTTTTATTTTTTACTCACAATCCAGATTGCTCTTTTTTTGGGGGGGGGGGGGGGATATACTCCACATTAAAAATCGACCATGTGCATAACTTGGCAAATAAATAGGAACAATAAATTTGTTTGGTGATGGTAAAATAGCACTTGTATTAATTGGGGAGTCGTGTAGGAGATAATCTTGTTGCCAGGCATTAGGGACAAGTGGGATGGGAGCTTATATATTAAGAAAACAAAGTCACAAAGCATCAGTTGCATGCCCAATTTAGGAAACACTGAGAAGTTTAAGCAATGTTAATTCAAAACAAGCATAGAAATAAAAACAATAAACAAAGCTTCATTTTTAGTAGCCGTTTAATAATAAAATCACACAAGAAAATATTTTTTTAATCAACTAGGAAGCAAGATACAAGTGTGTAACATCTTTATTTGATGAGAAATTGGTTTGATTTGGCCATTAATGTAAACTTTTAAACCTCCCTAACTTCTTTTCATTATGTAAAAATTGTTTGACGTCAGTTTATAAATTTCTAACTAAAATGTTCGTTAAAATCTTGCAACGAAATCAAAGTTAAATTCAAAGTAGGTCATCCTATGACATTTCACAATCATAATAAGTTTAGAGAATTCATTTAAAGTGTTATCCTTTTTTAGCTCATGATTGTGTCAAAGGTCATAGTGCGTATAAGAATGACAATTCTTTCATTAATTACTAGCTCTACTTGCTCGAAGTCTTTACTTTCATTTTTGTTTCGCTTTTTTTCTTTAAACTATACATTTTTGTTGTTCTTAACCAAACTATTTTTATATATATATATATATATATATATATAGGATTCTGAAAGTTAAATTATTACGATATTGTTTGGTCATTAAATTATTATTTTTCTAGGTTCCTGTCTCCGAGAAATACGGTTTACATTAGAAATGGACCATAATACTCAACTTTTGTTTATAAACTTAAACTAATACTTCAACTTGCCAATTTAAAGGGTTCGAAATCATTTCCGATATGAACAGCCATTTTTCTGTATTAATAAAACTATCAGATAAGGGCACTAGCGCAGTTTAGCGATTCGAGCGAATTTATTTGTTTTCATTTTTGAAGAATTACATTCACGACAACGGCAGCCAATCACGGAATTTATTAAAGTTAGCGATTTCAAGAAACTGTTTTTCAACAAAAAATAAAATAAAATCACACACACGCTTTCAAATAATGACTTAATTTTTTTTTTTTTTTGGTAAAACGAACAGTTTCTTAAATAAATCAAAATTTCGAAATAAATTAAAACAGCCATTATTTGAAAGTGTGATTGGAGGGGGTAACTTCTCAAATGATGTGATTGTCTGGCGTTGTCGCGAATGTAATTATTCAAAAAGGAAAACAAATTCGCTCGAATCTAAACTGCACTAGTGTTCAGATAAGTAATCGTGTGTGCGTGTTTTTCGTCTATACATAATTTTTAATATACACATTGAAATAAACTAAAACGATTTTTTAAATTCCTTAAAAAAATTTTTTTTAATGTAAACATGAACTATAGGGACCTCCAAAGTGTACCACAAAACCGATGACGTCATCATTATGTGCGTACTTTACATAAGATGCTTGAATGCGTTTTTAATTTTTTGTTTTAAATCTCCAAAATAAAGTTATATATATATATATAATATATAGGAAGTTGTTTTAAAGTAAAATAGTTTATTTAAACATTAAATTATCGAACTGGGAAAGAAACCTTTTCTTTATTCTGAGATTTTAGTACGAAATTCGATTTTTTTCTACAGCGGGGGGGGGGAGGGGGCTATTGTTTACTTAATAGCTATAAACTTTACACTTTATTTATTAATTCACGGATACTTTAACCAAAAGTGTTTACCAATAATTAAAAAAAAGAAAAGGTAAATTTGATGTGCTTTTTAAGACTCTCGATTTATATAACATTAAAGTTTCGATCGATCAGAATATATTTTGTTCAGCTGTCATAAAATGAAATAAGGGGGGGGGGCACGTAAAAAAACATTTTTCCTAATATATATTTTAAAAAGAAAAGAAAAAAAAGCATATTAAAGATAAATTAGTCCAATAATGCATAAGTATCGAAAATTTCGTGAAAATCTGACTATTACTTGATTTTTTTCTAGATTTATTAAACACGGGTGTTAGCGCATAAAAATTGGTCAGTACATAGGAACGTTGTTTGAAGGCGTAAATAAAGTACACACATTTTTAGTTTCTCATTTTCATTATGTTCGTAAGCTGAATTTTTTTAAAAAATCATCAGTTTATTTTATGTTTCTTCTTTTGAATGATAAAAAAAGTTATAATATAAACATATTAAAGTAAAATAATAATTGGTATTTTTACTATCTTACCCAGCGCAGTTTACCCCTTAAAAAAGTTCAAATTCTACTTTTTTGTGCAAATACATTTAAACAGCCTAAAAAAATATCCGCAAAGAAGGAATTAAATTTTTTTTAAATCTTAAGATTTTAGAGTGGGGATCACTTTCCTTTATAAATTTTACGTAAAATGAGCACCCATTTCCTGGCCAGTTAGCGTGAAACGAGACATAACCGACTTGAGTTTTTAATAAAAACACGTAAAAATTTAGCCATTTTCGTGTTTTTTTTTTGGTAAGCAACTTGACTTTTCAATTTGTTCTTTTTTTAATTATTAAATAAAAACACGTAGAAATTTAGTCAAATTAGTTGGGGGGGGGGGGGAATGAAATCTGGCCAGAAAATAGGTGCTCATTTTACGTTTAATTTATAAAGAAAAATGATCCCCCATTCTAAAATTTTAAATATTAAAAAAAAATAATAATAATTCCTTCTTTGCGGATATTTAGACTGTTTAAATGTATTTGCACAAAAAAGTAGAATTTGAACTTTTTAAGGGGTAAACTGCGCTGGGTAAGATAGTAAAAAAAATACCGATTATTCTTTCATCATTGTAATTTAATATTCAGAATTCCGTTGGAAAAAAAAAATATTTTTAACCAAGTTCTAAGATATAGTGATAATAGTGATGCAAATGTTGGGAATAAAGATGTTTTTATCACACGAATTGATTAGTTTTGTTTTCGAGAATAAAAGTTAGCAAAATTTTATGGTTTTTTGGGGGGGGTGGGTGGGTAAATAATTATTACGTAATAAATTTTATTAGAAGAATATAAATGCATAACTTTGTAAAAAGGAAAGAAAAACGTGTGCTAGATTTAATAAAAGAATTATTGGAAAGCTTAATCTGTATAAATATAGATAAAACAAAAGTCTTGAAAACGAAAAAAGTCAGTAAAAAGATAAGGGTTGAATGACATTCAAACCTTTTTACGGGAAAGGGGGAATAACTCAGTTTATCATGATGTAAGCGTTCCGTTCACGGAGTTTCATATGAATCTAGTTTATTTGATAAATTATCTATGGTCGAATTTTGGGTCGACCAGAGCCGTAAAATCAAACAACGGTGCTTGTGAAATGTAGCAGTTAAAATTAAAATGACAGGAAAACTTCATGAAATACTTACTTGTTAGCGTACACCGAAAATTACGGAAAATGAGCGACTAGAATTTTAATAAAAAATTATATGAATGTATCTATAAGATTAACGATTTTACGATGGAGTGACGCCATGTGTCGTCTTATCTAAGATTTACGTAAAATAAAGGTTGATATAACTTCCTTGGCGTAGTTTTAGTTTAATTTCTTAAATAGAAATATTTTTATCATTTTTCGGTACTTATGCAGTTTACGAACTAGGCTGAAATAATAACGTTATAATTTAGAAACCTATTCTTAACATGTGAGTGGGGGTGCTTAACTATTATGTACTTTCAACTAATAAAAAGATATCGTAAAATTGAATTTAACTTGAAAATTCTATCTAAAAAATAGCCCGATCCGTAAACTGCATAAGCACCTACTTTTCAATAAGAATTAAGTATTTCATATAGTTTTAGTGTCATTTTATTTCTAACTGCTTTATTTCACAACCGGGTTTGCACCCAAACAAATATAAATTTATTAAAACGCAAACAATATAGAATGAAACTCAACAAAACAAAATCTAATTTTTTTTTTTTTTTTTTAAAGAAAATCCGAATCTTGTCATTGGTCTTCAATCACATCATTATTGAAAAAGAAAATCCGGCATTCGGACTACGATCAAAGTGTAGTATCTATGTTTCGAGGAAGGAAGGTGCCCTATACAAGTATTTTAGTTCCATCCAGATCGCTCTTTTGAAGGTGAGCTGAATTTCACCTACACATTAAAAACCAATTTTGTCCCAGAGAATAAAAAAGGGACATTAAACAACGAAAGAGATTTTTTTTATCCAAGGAATTGGATTCTTTCATTTTTTTAAATCTTTATTTTTTTCCAAATATTACAGATTTGTTTGCTTAAATAAAAAACAAAGAAGCTAGATTTATTTTATTTATATTAAATAAATATACATTAAAAGTAGCAAAGCGAAATAGGAAGTCACCGATTTTGTAAGAATATATATATATATATATATATATATATATATATATATATATATATATATAAACAGGTTCCGGATGAATAAAAAATATTTTTTAAATACGAAATCATTCAGAATCATAATTTATTTTTTTATAGCAAGAGAATTGAATATGAAAAAGGTCCATACTTATCGATTATTTTGCTATTAAGAGAGATAATGGGGATGCAAAATTAGGCATCCATTTTTTTTAGTAAAAAAGGTAGTCCATATAGGGACATTTTTTAGGTCTATCAGATGAAATATTAATTAGACGGCCACTAATTCGGAATAGGGGCCTGAGAGCGAGAAAAT
Source organism: Sepiola atlantica (assembly GCA_963556195.1). NCBI lineage: Eukaryota > Metazoa > Mollusca > Cephalopoda > Sepiida > Sepiolidae > Sepiola > Sepiola atlantica. Next base: position 162,633,354 of record OY744524.1, on the reverse strand, counting down.
TCAATATCGCCCGAATATTTATTGAAATAAAAAATAAAAAATTCCCATATAAAAAAAATGTAAGCACTTCTCGGCTTTCGGAGCAAAGTGCAGTATCTATCAGGCAGTGAAATAGAAATCCGTCCAGATTAAGGCTATTTTAATTTTTTGTCCTAATCCAAAGAGCTTTTTGAGGAGAGGGTCTCCCCACATTAAAAACCAGTACTCTGCCCTCGCGAGGAGGCAAGTAAATTGGGACTATATTTTGAATTATTTTTTTCTAACCACTCTACCCGGACAACGCCGCGTTAATACAGATAATAATAATAAAAAAACAAATAAACTTTTGTGTTGGAATCAATTTCATGATAAAAGCTGTATCTGTCAGGAATAATATATATATATATATATATATATATATATATATATATTTGTGTGTGTGTGTAAGTGGTAGAGAATATATATAAAATGAAAATACCTGATTTCATATATTTTTCTAGTCTTGTTTTTTTTATTATTTTACATTTTAAAGAAGAAAAAGAAAGCAAGCAGTTACATGGGGGATAAAGAAACAGAAAGGACAAAGGACAGCATTTAAAAAATATCAAAAGACAGAAATAGACACTGACTGCTCCTATTACATCCTCTACTACGAATTAAGCTGACGACGACGACTACTAGTACTACTAATTCATACAGATATTTGTGTGTGTATATGTCATATGTTGATGCACATACGCTCACATGTGTATGTAGAAATGTGTATATGAGAGACATACTAAGACGACTACTACAATAGAAACACAGTTAAATCAATATTCCACTCATTTTTAATTAAAATATGAATAATTGTATGTATATTTTTTAATTATTAATAAGATTAAAAAAAACAAAAAAACAAAAACAAGTACCCTTAAGGGGCAGAAAAGGGTACTTTTCTCTTTTAGATCGAAAATCTTTTTATTTATATCTAAGAAATTCGATACAATAGTCGAATTAAAAGAAAAAGCACAAAATGTTTATAATCAATGTTAAGAGTTTACATTTTTTTTATTATTTAATTTTTTTAGGGGGGAATTTTTTTTTTAATTTAAAACATCGTTTCGGACGATGCAGATTAAAATGATACAATATCAAATACAACAATTAAAAAAAAAAATCGGTGTTTTTCTAGATACGAACAAGGCAGACTATAAGCCAACACAATCGAAAAGATATTAGCGAAATAAAAAATTTTTTAAAAGTACTGTAAGAAGAGACATTGTGGCAAAAAGCAACTAGAACAAGCCGCCATTTTGTGGGAGTTTGATTTTGATGTGCGTGTGTTATCACTTTTCGTATACGATCAACTAATTAGAGGCTTTAGATCTAAAACCGAGTCTCTCTACACCAAATGGACCCCATAAAAACAAAACAGGGGTCGCGTAGAAGTCCGGCATTCAACCATTTCGAGCCTAAGATCAAAGGAAAGGGGAGAAAACGATAGATTTCGTTCCAACCTCGACTGATACACTGTACGATGGCGGCCATCTTGGGAGAGAAGTAAAATAATTTAGAAAATCTTACCTCGTCCGATTCGCCGACAATCTCCCGGAATTGTTTCAATCCACAGCAAAAGCTTAGTACCAATCCAAAGTTTGGATCTGTCTGTGTCCTGGACTCTTCTTCTATGTAGCGAACTAATATCCGCTCGTATCTACAGCCAGGACGACCGGGAAACCGTGGCCGCGCCATTACTATAATTAACCTGCTAACATCTGGGCCTGACAAGATGGCTCGGCCAGATGTACACTTTCTTCTCTATTAGTGATCACTCGTTACTCTACACTGTAACAATGTACATATTGTCGATTAACTTTACTGACGTTGCGTGTAGTTATAATTCTACGCTTATTTCAAAACATTATTCGTGTTTAGCACCGACTTCTTGACAAAATTGTTTTGATGAAATTTATAGATCCTCGATCGGGGCCGCCTCTTGACCAATCAGCTTGTCGCTATTCCCCGCCAAAATTCGGTGACCTCACAACGCATTAAAACCAAAAAGAGCAATTAATGTGGGGAGACAACAAACTCGTGTCACTTTTTTTTTCTTCTTTTCTTTCGTAAAAATTGAGATTTAAAACAAAAAATTTGTTTAAATAAATAGTTTCTTTTACCTGCCTCTCACTGCAGCAAGGTTAGATATGACGTCAGTTTTATGTGGGGGAAATCTAGCCCCCTACCCCAAATGGGCTACTCTGGATGGGTGCAAAATTTTTCGCGATCGAACAGGGTCAGCATTTCCCTCAGGCGGCTGGTAATACCCCCCCTCCCCTTCAGGACGAGGTAATGCCTGGGAGGATGACCTTATACGACTGAACAAAACCATTTTGTTGTAGTTCTTATATACTATCATTTTATTTACCTTTTTCTTATGAGTAGTGCCAGTGTGTCATTATGTAATTTATTAGTGTTACTGTTATTTATTTTAATTGTCAGATGTGTAAGTTAGTTATTCGATTGGTTTAGTGTTTTAAAGTAATTCAATAAATTCATAATCTCTAAATAACTTTAGAAACACAAAAATATATACTTTACTTTAGTTTATACGTTTAAGTTTTATTTATGTTCGAGCTTCGTTCTTATATTTTAGTGCTGAAAACAGATAACACAAATGAAATGTCACAAGAATCGATATTGCCTGTTGTCTTATTTCATAAAAAAAATAGTTCCTATGATTTTATATGTTAAACGATACTAAGGCCACCGAGAAGAGAGCAGCTCATGAAACAGCTGACTCCTCCCATTTATGCAAATTTCTTTTGAAAAAAAAAAAAAAAAAACAGCACGTGAAAATAAATGACAATAATAATTTTTAAAAAAAATCTAATTTCAACATTGAACAGTGAACACACTGTAAATCCATCACAAAGACAATTCCAAATGACAAAAAACTTAGTTGACATAAAAACTGTTTTGTTTACCTTTTTAATCAATCAGTTGATTCGTATTCGAATACTTTTTTGTTGTTGTTTTTTATTTAAAGAAATTTTTTTTAAATGTTTGTTTCTGGAGTAAAGAATTCAAAATTTGTTAAAATTAGAAAAAGATCCGGACGATATATATATTTTTTTAATTTTCAGCAAGATCCAACAAATTGTCAAATAAATGAAATATTCGATTTTTCGAGAAACTTACTTTTTTCTTCTTTTTGTTAATAACTGGAATAGTTTACATATCTATCCTTTGTAAAAGTAAATGACTACATTATTAAAATAATATAATTTTCTAAATGTTAACGTACGACAATGTTTTCTCAAGTAAGTGAATGAATGAAAATTGGGAGGACGTTCTCCAGAAACACGTGTTTGGGGAGGTGGCTTATCCACGAAATGAAAAATAAAACATTTGCGCAAAGCATCTTTTTTTTTCTTTTCTTTTTAATTATTATTATATTATAAATAAATTGAATGTAGGATTCTGTTTCATATAGTCGTCATACTATATGGATGAAACACTTTATTGGACTGTTTTCCTTTCATATATTTGTATAATCTGATGCACGTGTAGGAGGGGCGTTTTCTTCAGTTGTAGAATAAATGTACACAAACAAAACGCAAGTAAGTCGTGACAGTTTGGTAAATATTGACATTTTCTTTCTCAAAAAACAATTTAGCTAGAGAGGTGGAATTATATAATGTTAACTTAGAGTAAAAAGTTATAAAACGAACATGTATATATATATAAATATTTAATATATATATATATATTACACAACATCTAGTGTTACTTTTTACAACCATTCGCAATGTTCTACTCATTCATAAATAACATAAATAATGTTATTTACTTTTTTCTTCTAGCGTATATAAAATAAAGTAGAAACAACAAAAAATAAAAACAAAGTAGTTTGTGTTTCGGAACTTTTTAGATGAGGATTGATAATGACTCGTACTACTATTCTCATCTTGATTGTTATATTCACGGTTCAGATCTTCTTTGTGTGCATCTTTTTGAAATTGGGAACATTGTTTTCTAACTTGGGAATCTTTATGTCGAACTCGGGAATCTGGAAGGAGTAAAGAGTTCGTTGACGTTCAAAATTACGTTCAGGTTCCCGAGTTCAACATATTATTTACCTTCTTGTCAGGGAGTTAGAGACACGATCAGGTGTGGTTTTAAGAAGCCATGCCACTCTAGCCTACAAAAAATGCCTGAGCACCCCCGTCAGCATTCCTCGATAGGGCGCTTCAGGCGATTAGCAATAAACTAACCTCTTATCAGATAGAAGGTAAAGTCTGAGAGGGTAGACCTCCTAGGACTGAAGAGAACCATACCTCAGTCCGACAGCAACAAAGTCAGTGTCGGACTGATTTGTATAGCAATTCTATGACAACATATGATTCCCGATCTCGAAAAGCTACGCCTGAAGAACGTCGCATGTTATATTAGTGAATATAACAACCAATAGCAGTATCTGTTTATTTGCCTCTCCAGGACCGGCGGGACAGTTATAAAAGTGTGGGGGAGAGGGCTCTCCTAAAAGGGGGGGGGCGGTTAAACACATGCATAAATAACTTCATTATTGATGACCGTAAAGTGGAGGGGCCAAGTCAAAAAGTGGGGAGGCTTGAGAACCCCCACCCACCCCCACCCCCCTGGTGCCGCCGTCCATGCTCTCGACGAGGGCAAGGTCAGTTTTGAATATGGGGAAAATCAACCCCCCAAAAAATGGGCACTTTGGATTCAATCCAATCCAATGGATTGGGACAAAAATGTAAATCCTCTAGTCTAGAAGTCTAGAAGGACTCTCTCCTTCATCGACCGATGACAGAACGAATACCACGCTCCGAAGCCTGGGAATATAAAGTAGTTTATGATTCGATTTTCAAATGATTTTTTTTTTTTTTAATGTATGATGTGTTTTAATGTTTTTATTTCAAACTTAGATACAACTTGGGGTCTTTTATCCAGTGAGGATCGAAGCAAGTCACTATGGTTTGTACTACGTGAATAAATACCGATAATTTTCTGAACATCGAACAATTGATTTTTCATTGAATTTTAAAACATGATTTTAAAATGGTTGCGTTAAAAGTGCGTTGATTTAATGGTTCCAAAATGTAAACACTGTTTTTGTTTCTCGTTATTATTTTCGTAGGATGTGATGTTTTTAAACAACCAGGAGTTTATTTAATATTTCTTCTTTTGAATGCCCAAAAAGTATTATGATAATATCAATGTTTATTCAAGTTTCAACTATTATGAGGAGAGGATTGAAAATGATGAATGAACTTGAACTAATCTGATTACTTGTGAGAGCTGTTTATGACAAATATTTGTTGATATTTGGTTTGAAGCCGACCATGTTGGCATTTCCCGCAGGCGACCGGTAATAACTGCGGGGAAGCAATCGTGTTGCAGCGTGTTTCATGTTTTGTAAAAAAAACTCTGTTCATGGAAATTCTGTTTGATATCAGGCACACGGATGACGAAAGAAAAGTTTTTTGCAGTTGTGGGGTAAAAAAAAAACGGTGCTGATATAGATCCTGACCCTGTGTTCGTGACGTTTGACTCGGAAGCGTTCGGTTGTCCTACGCAAACGCCCGAGAGTTGACGAGCCGATTTGTACCAGACGACAATTTTGATACGGTTCTGCGTCCTATGATAATGTTTTGCTTGTTTTTGTTTGTTTTTTGTTAGGGTTAGGGTAAGGAATTTTTTTAAAGAAACAACAAAGAAAATTAAACATATTTTCATTAATTTTTTTGGAAGAAACAACAGGGGAAAAAACAAGCAAAACGTTGCGAAATTACTGTTATCACGACATATGAAGTTAAATTACTGTTATCATGACATATATTTTCAAGAAAGTAAAGAAACAACAAAGAAAATGAAACAAGCAAAACATAGCGTGGTTACTGTAATAAAATGAATACTGTATTTTTTTTTGATACGTTATATTTACAAGGAGTTTTTTTTTTTTAAGAAACAACAATGAAAATTAAACATACTTTCATGAATTTCTTTGAAGAAACAAAAAAAGAAACAAAAAAAAGTACCGAAATTACTGTTATCACGACATATTTTTTTAATTTTATTATTTATTTTTACTTGCTTACTATTCCATGTTTTCTTTTGTTTTCTTTTGCGCTGAGAACAGCGGACGACGAGAATCGACTCGTCAACACTCGGCCGTTTGCGTAGAAAAGCCGACGCTTCCGAGTCGAACGTCACGAACACAGGGTCAAGATCTATATCAGTACCAAAAAAAAAAAACGAGTTCTTGCTGTGGATGTCTTACAAGAAGGAACCAGAAGTTGAAGCTCAGTCGAGCACCTTCCATGGAAATTTGCAATACTTCGTTTATTCAATGCATTATTAAATCACACGACATCTCGTAGTCTGATACAAGGTTTCTTCGAACTTTTTAGGTGTACATGTGAAATCCATTGTTGATGCTCTTAGATTTTTCTTTAAATAAGAATCTTCATCATACCAACCAGTCATTTAGTTGTACAAAAATTAAAAACTTTAAGATCTTCAGTTAAGTTGGCAAATATTCACAAAGCTCAAACTAGCTAGAGGGGGAGTGGACGCTAAGTTAAACTAAGAATGAGTTGAAAATTAATATCTATTTTCTTACGATCTAAAAAAGAAAACATTTACTAAAAATGAATGAAGGCTCTTGCTGTCTCTTGATTTATTTACCAGATTAAACCCCATTAAAAGATAAGATGCAGTTAATTTAGTTCGCGATTTTTTTGTCCTCTATTGAATGGCAAAACATTGATGTTGTTGTATTTAACGTGGGTAATTCAGCCCTCACCCTACACACACACCCACAAAAAAAAATAGGGGACACTCTGGATGGTTGCAACATTTGCCGTAATCAAACCTCATCGGCATCCGCCGAGAGGGGCACCTCAAGCAACCAACAATAAACCACTTTCCCTTTCCGATGATGAGATTACTATTACTACTGGCATTAGTTGTCGATGGAGGTCAAACATGTGCGTTTACGCAACATCTTGTGTATCACCTATTTTGTATTGGTCTATGTGATTAGGCTTGATGATTATGTAATCAAGGCCTCTTCAACATGTGTGCGTATAGCGTATCTGCGTGTAACGAGATTCATACGCGATGAATCATCTTGACGCTAAAGCCAGATTACGTGATCAACATTAACCTTCAGTTCCAGCCTGCATTTTCAACAGACAAGACATACATTCCTGCGCTCTCTACCAGACCTGCGGTAGGCAAGTCGATGAACTCCAGGATAAGATTATTTCGTCTTGTCTATCAATCTCTTGTTATATCCACATATTTTGCCCCATAAAGCATGAAAAGAAGAGTAGGGGGTATGTTCCTCTACAATAAAAAAAAAAAACTAAGGTGCAATTCGCTAAAAAACGAACACATTAAAAATTGGGACAGGATGTAGTCTAGACAGCTAGAGGCCAAGAGTCGGAAGATCAGCCCACACAGTTTGCGGGGTCGGAAGTAGGGAAATCAATCAGATTGGAGGAAATCTTGTTGCTAGGAACAAAAGGCCCTAGAGAAATAGCGGGAAACCCCAGACATGAAAAAACACAGAGAGTCAGATTTCAGGAGCGGACGAGAGATGACATGAAAATTTGGTGCTCACACAGCACTTCAAATTGAAAGAATACATCCCCGCCTATAAGGAAAAGTAACACCATTATATAACTTTCATTTTGTTCCTGTGAATAAATCTGCCAACCTCTTTAGTTGTGAAGTCAGCGTTTATTTCGTGAAGAATGATGACCCCGTTTGGTTATTATATTTCAGTTACATTTTGCCAGACGAATTACTCCTCTAAGTAAGTTTGTCATTCTGATTTTCTTCCCGAGATAAACCCTAAACTAACATTGGCTATACCAGATAAAATTGGTGTCCCCAACGTGATTTAAAACACGCAGCCTTTTTCTTTAAAAAAAAATCAGACATTTTTCCTTTTTTACGGCGAACTACAGATCTGTCACAAAGCTTTTTTTTCATATATTTGGCAGTTTAAAGACTTAAAAACTACCAGGAGAAACACAATATTCCAATATTTATGTGAAGACATTACGGTAAGTACATTTTAACACGGGTTTTCTGATTCCTTTCATGATAATTTTGTTGCAATTTGTTCGAATTATATTTTTTTGTTGGAGAAAACTAGCATGTTAGCATTTTGATGCAGACAAATTATTAGGGAATAGTGATTAAATCTCGTTGATTTAGTTACAAAATACATTTACCATTACTATTAAATTGCAATTGGATTAAGATCTGTTGCGATTTTTCAAATTGTAATGTTATAACGTATTTTCTGCTTTCCTGCTCACTTTTTAATAATCACCACACGGTTTGCATATTCCACTGCTAGAAAAATTTCAGGATTTCTCCTAATGGCTAACTCATATCTAAGTTAATCACTTTTAAATAACTATAATTCTAAGTCATCCTGTATGGTGTAGACTTATGTTGTAAGAATTATGGTTTTGCATTAACGTTTTTTCACATACTTTTACCAAATATGTATGTCATCTTCAATTTAGCCATTTTTGACTCTCCACGTGCTATTTTTACGCACGCCTTTTTCATAATGCGATTAATACAGTATTTTTTTCTAATACTATCTTGACTGATTCCTTCTTGCCTTGTCTCAACACGTGATATTTTCTGTTCATGTTATTTTTTGCCGCCTATTGGAAGTATGGCCCTATATTTTCATATATTTCCCAAATTTCTTACCTAATTTCATTCTTTCGTAGGAAGAATCTAATATTAGTGCCTTTATAGTCAAGTTCTAATTGAGTGCCTAAATAGGATAGCCACCAGCCATTTGCCTGTTTCATTCATTTACAACTGCTTCTTAGGAACTCAATTACTTCTTCTCCTGTTTTACGATGAGCTCCAATTTGCTCTCCGCTTACTCAGGGGACGTTTGTGTTTGATTCGCTCAAATTGAGGCATATTTCGCTGCACACGGGATAGTGTCTGCACCAAAACAACTTCATTTGTTAATGCAATTAGTGCTTCACTTACAGCTACAGTGAAGGATCTAATTACGCATCCTCAACCTGGCACATCATACGAGACTGTAAAACAGGAATTACTTTGTCGTACTACCGTTTCTGCCGAACATCAATTTCAAACTTTAGTAAATGATGAATTGCTCAGGGATCGGTTGCCAACGCAATTACTTAGACTCATGTGCGAGTTTGTGGAAGAGGCTCTGGCAAACAGCGATTTGTTAAGGCAGCTGTTCGTGCCTCGTTTGCCATCTACTGTACAGGCTATCCTCGCTACAGTGATGGAGACCAGTACGGTAGAGCAACTTGCTTTTTTAGCTGCCAAACCAACGCCTGACCCGGCTTATACCGCCATGCAGAAATCTATCAACAATCTTACTAAAGAAATTGACACTTTAAGGTTGTCTAGGCATACATTGCCTTGGCGTCGACATCATCGTCACTCTCTTTCACCTGCACAGTCTTATAGAAATGTTAGTGGTTACTGCATGTACCACAGACGTTTCGGCGATGCGGCCAACCGATGTTACAAGCCTAGTGTGTATATCCTCCAGAACCAGGGAAATGACAGAACGGAGAGAGGTAAGCACGGCAATTTCTCCACAGAAGCTACCTATCGGTCGTGCATTTTATGTCAGAGATTACATTTCCCAGTATAATTTGTTAGTCGACACTGAAGTGGCATGTTGCATATAGCCTCTAAGCTTTTTCAAAGCAAGGCCCCCTACTTCAACGGTTCTTCAAGCCGTAAACCGTTCTCCAATACCTACGTTTTGTCAAGTTGCACTTCGACTTACAATTACACAGAGATTTCACGTGGATTTCTATCATCGCTGATGTCCTCGACCCCATCTTAGGTGCTGATTTCTTACACAATTTTGACTTGATGGTTGATATGCGTGGACGCAGACTGAAGGATTCTAGCACCAACCTGTCGTTATTGGGTAGAAAAGCTTCTGAACAGCTTATTAGCCATGTATTTTTTATTGCTTCTGCTGACAATCCTTATGATCTGTTGAATTCATTTCATGACCTAACGAATTTGAACTTTGAAATAAACGAACCTGCTCATTCTATGCATTTCATTGAAACAACCGCGGTTCCAATTTTTGTTCGTCCTAGGTGCCTCTCTCCGAAGAAGTTAAAGGCAGCCAGGCATGAATTAAATCACATACTCCAGCTAGGTATTATTTGACCCTCATCTAGTCGTTGCATATGATTCCGAAGCATTCTGGGGGCTGCCGTCCTACAGGAGATTCCCGTCGACTGAACTCTACTACTGTACCCGATCCTTACCATATCCCCCATATTCAGGATTTCGCTTCATCCTTGCACGCTTCTAATGTATTTTCAAAGTTGGATCTTGCTAAGGCTTACCACCAAGTACCGGTTAATCCTGCTGATATTCCTAAGACTGCTGTCACTACTCCTTTCGGTGCTATTCGACTTATGCAATGCAGCTAGCACTTTTCAACGTTTAATGGACGAGGTGGTCCGTTACTTAGATTTTGTGTATAATTATATAGACAACATTTTTATAGCTAGCACCTCACCGGAGGAGCATTTAAAACATCTTTGCATTCTTTTGTAATGTTTGCAGCGTTATCATGTTAGGATAAACCCTGTTAAATGTACTTTTGGTGCCACAAGTCTTATTTTCTTACTCTGATCGATCTACATCCTCCAACCTCAATTGCGACATTTTCTTGGACTATTGAACTATCACAGACATTTCATTCCACATTGTGCTGACATAATCACTCCTCTGGCGGATCTGTTGGAAAATAGAAAGAAGAAGGATGAACCCATTTCACTTGATAACTGCTAGCTTAAAGTCTTTCACGAGGCGAAGAAAAAGCTTGCAGATACATCATTGCTATCACATCCCATACCTGATGCTAAATTTTCTGTTGTTGTTGATGCATCCAGTGCAGCTGTTGGCGCAATCTTACAGCAACAACATCAGCAGCAGATTCAACCTTTGTTATATTTTTCTCGAAGATTGACTACTACGGAAAGTCGTTATAGTACTTTCGGCTATTTACTTAGTTATTAAACATTTTCGCCACGCATTCGAAGGTCAGCAATTTGCCATTTATACTGATCATCGTTCACTTACGTTCGCACTATATGCTAAGCCGAACAAATATTCTCCTCATGAATCAAGACATTTGGACTTCATTTCCCAGTTCTCCAGCGACATACAGCATATATCCGGTTCACAGAACACTGCTACAGACGTATTATCTCATCTACCCATCAGAAGATATTGACATCCGTCAAATGGCTCTGGATCAGCCAGTTTTAGATGATCTGAATCTTTCATCTCCACAATTTATTAATTGCAAATTTCAATACATGCTCATCCCTACAGAGGATGAGCAAATTTTATGCGATACTTCTACTAATTCACCTCGCCCACTCGTTCCTGACAATCATCGAAGAACTGTTTTCTCGTCTTTGCACGCATTGGCTCACAATGGTGTCTCTGCCTCAGAGAAACTCATTTTGGCATGGTTCTTCTCGCCTGAAACGATATGCGAAATCACTGCTTGGACCCGTTCCTGCCTACGCTGTCAGAAATCGAAGGTACACGAACATGTGCGAGACCCTCTTAGCACTTTGACCACCCCTGATGCTAGATTCAAATGCATATACATGGATTTGACTGGACTCTGGCTATTCTTACTGACTTGTATTGATCGTTTCTCATGGTGGCCTGAAGCCATCTCACCCAGCAGTATATCTGCTGAAACTGTAGCGCGTGCCCTTGTGGCGGGCTGGATTTCGCATTGTGGTGTCTTAGCAACAATTGCCACTGATCGTGGTAAACAGTTTGAATATTCCTTATTTCAAGAGCTATCCAACATACTTGGTATTAAACGTACAAAGACTACTAGTTATCACCCAGCTTGCAATGGTATGATTGAGCGCTTTCATCGACAATTAAAAGCCTCATTACGTGCAACCCCTGACCCACAGCGTTGGATGGAGTACGTTCCCATCGTTCTCCTTGGTTTCCGCTCTGCTATGAAAGAAGACTTGGAATATTCCCCAGCCAAACTGCTTTACAGTACATCATTGGCATTACCTGGTCATATGTTAACTCCTTCAGAGTCAACGGTAATGGATTTGGAACTCTATATCAACAGACTTAGATGCTATTTCAGCCCATGAACACTTGTCATCAAAGCATCAAGTCAGCTTCACCTAAAGACATTTCATCAAGGACACACGCTTTTATTCGAACTGACTCGGTTAAACCACCACTAACACCACCTTATTCAGGTCCATATCGTGTTCTCGATCGTAACAAGAAATATTTTACTCTGGATATTGGAGGAACTAAAGAGACTGTGTTGGTCGATAGACTTAAGCGAGCATATACAGATGACACCCTGGAACCCCATGTTCCACCCACTATAACATCGCCTGAATTAACTGATAGAGTATAATATCTTCAGATACATCCCAATCATGCCTACCCACTCACGTTACCACTACACATTCTGGTAGACATGTCCATTGGCCAAAAAAGCTTTGTAAAACCTTATATATCTGAACACTTACATTGACTGAAGAAATCAACTATAACTTCTATAATTTTGCACCTGCATGCGTAAAATTTTCTTTTTGAATGAACCCTGTTCCATTTTGAAAACATTTGTAATTTTTCACTTTTCAGCCTATAAACATTTGTATTTTGCAATAACAGAACATTTTTAACCTTTGAACAAATGAACATTTTTCACTTTTCACTTCAAATTATTACATTTTTGCTTCTTTTTCAGCAAAAGAGACATTTTGCCTTTGGCAGCATAACAAAGACATTCTTGTTCAAGTTTATCAATCATATAATCTATTTTTGCATTTTCATGTTTTTTCAATTGTATTCTCATGTGCTTCTACTATCAATAAAGTTTCTCTTGTTTTATCAGCTAGAAGCTTAAGCAGGGGTTATGTAGCAGTTACATCAGTGACCTATTTTGTATCGGTCTATGTGATTCGGTCTGACGATAATGTAATCAAGACCTGAGATTAAAACGTTGATTTCAACCACGGTTAGGAGTCGAAAAGAGTCGGAAGCGGACTTGTAAAAAATCCTCAAAATCAGATTTTCTAATCTGACTCAGATTATTAGTGAACATAAAAAGACTTTCAAATAAGGAGTCGGAATCTTTGTAATCTTAGGAGTCGGAGTCGGACCTTATACTTTCCGGCTATGCAACCCTGATTTCAATTACACATAAAAGAAAAATAAATAGTTCCTTATATACTGCTTATGTGTACGCAATGTCGTAAAGTTAACTAATATGCATGTTGCTTTGCCAAAACGACATCTAATTAATTAAATATTAGTTTTTATTGTTTTCAATTTCCATGGGTGTTTTCATTTTAATATAACACATAGTTCTATTTACGAACGACGTTTTCTATACCAAGAATAAAAGCTGGGCATCTTTGGTTAAAACAACCTTCCCGGCCCTTTCAATTTTCTTCTTGATGGACTGGACTTATTTGATTTTCAACAGGTTGCGATCCAGTTATAAACTGTCAATTAAAAACAAATCTGCCCATTCTAAACAAAATACACACACAAGTACCCCCCCCCCCCGTACACGCACACACAAAAACAAATAACTGAGAACAGGAGTTTATTAGTTTCCACAATTTTCCCTGGCAATGCCGGGACACAGGCCCCGTTAGTACATAATAAAATAAAGATGCTAAGAAACAATATGTTGAAATAACAAAATGATGAGTTTAACAAAACCTGACTAAAAAAAAAGATATTTATTCAATGTTGTTAGACTAGCAGTCATATCCAAACTTGTTGCGTGTCAAGCGTTTTAAAAATACTTGACACGCCATCAAAACAGTTTTCGTGTTTTTGTCTGATATTTTACCGGATTACTTTTTGTCTGCGTGTAATTTTGTTACTTCAGAGAGAGTCAATTTCGAAAGTGTAACCAACTACCAGATTAAATGATTTGAAGAAACTGACCTCTTGGCGGGGCCGGATTTACTTGCTTGTAGAGCTCTGGACCAAATCTTACCAGCACCACTCACGCTCTTTTGTAAGTCACTCATGTAATTTTTATGGTTTGACATAATTAATCTATCTCATGAAAATACCGAAAATTCCAAGAAAAATCTCTAAATGTCTAAATTAAATTTATAATAAAATAGTTCGTCCAACAAGACAAAATCAGAACAGTAACACAAAATTACACATGATATAAAAAAAAACAAAAAAAAACAACGAAGTTCACTATATTACTAAATACAACATGGGAAAGAGGAATTTTAAATGTAGTGTTAAATTTTTTGTTTCCTTATTTTGTTCATCTTATGATGGGGCCTATGGGCTTCTTATTCGGTCAGAGAACCACTCTATCTGCAGTTGTCCCTCGAGATTCACTTGCCTTCCGCTGCAGCAGTATGTGGCACAAGGACAGAAGATGGGGAAAAACAGTTCCGCGATGGGGCACTCTGGTCGTGTACAAAAAAAGCATGAACGAACTCATCGATAATCCCCAGTAGGGGCGCCTCAGGCGATCAGCAATAAACCAACTTCCAAGAAGGAGGTAATGCCTTAAAGGATATATCTTCTAGGACCTAGCCGGTTCATACTTTATTCCGACAAAGAAGGGTTCACGTCAGTTTCTAGGTTGCCAGAATGATGCAAAGGCGAACCCCTCCCGATATGAGAACTAGTGCACTAGTCCTCAAAAGTTTCTGGTGGATCCCTAGTTACTATATTATATATCGCCTATGGGAAAATCCAGCCCTCCCCCTCTCAATATCACTGAGGTCATTTGAAAGTCGTAATGTCCGAAATTGTTGGAGTTCAGTTCTGGGAGGAGGATGGGGGGCTTAGAAAATTGATTGATTGTTCATTTATTGGATTTTTTGTGGCAAATAGAGCGCATAGTTATTGGAGGAGGGGCAATATCGTTGGAATTATGATGCAACACTTTAGACAAGTATTCTAGAATAATAATGGATATTCTTTTAATTTGGTGCAATATAAAATAACCAGATAGTGTAAACAAGTTATTTCCTTAAGAAGAACTGCAAATGTGGTCATCAAGCATTATCGTAGATTTTCTTGGATTGGATATCAGTATTTATTTAGTGCTATATTGGAATTTGGGTCCCAGAGAAAACAAGTCTCTCCCTCTTAGACAAGGTCCAAAAAAGATTTACTAATCTAATAGGTCACTATCCACCAAGTTCCAGCCCTGCCCCTGCCCCATCGCCACAATGTTGCATCCTTGCGCTTGTTTTACAAGTACTTCAATGGAATGTGCTCCGATGAACTTGCTGCTCTGGTGCCCCCCTCGACATAAATGCACTCGACCAACCAAATCAGCTAAATCCCATACATTCACTGTGGAGGTCCCCAGATGCCAGAGAGCCTTCTACTCCAATAGCTTCATTCCTCGAGCTGCCCACCTTTGGAACTTCTTCCCTGCTCCCTGTTTCCCCGACTGTACCGACATGCAGAAATTTTAAACGTGACAAGCATCTCGCTGCACAGCTCCCAATTTAGGATGACCTCCCAAACTTTCACCCTAATTCTCAGTAGCCCCTTACGTCTACAGTGGCAACTTGCCTTGTTTGGGGGTGAACTAAGTTAAAAAAAAATAAAATAATAAAATAACATAAGATCACGCCAGTTGATTTTTTTAAAATTTAATGGTTACAAAATTGTCACTTTTTTTTTTTTTTTTTACATATGTGTTATTTACATTTAAAAAAAGAACATCTCTTTCTTTAAAAAGAAAAACCTGTAAATCTGTTATTCATTATTAGTTATTTTATAAATTGTTTCCAAATATACCAAGAATAGAAAAAATTAAATAAACGCGCGTGTATTTTTTTTGTTTTTAGGATGTATGTGGGCGTGTCTGTTTACGTTACGTACGTGTAAGTGACTGAACAGTAATGTTGAACGAACAGTAACACAGATATATAAAACTTATGAATGAATAGAAAAGACTGGACCGTAGTAGTAGTATTATTATTATTCAATGGAGAAAAGTTATATTTGAGAATATCCCCTCCACACACAGACACACGCAGATTACCTTTAAAGCGAGTCTGAATTTTAATATTTAAAATATCGGATATTTTTGGATTATTCGGACTCCTATTCTCATTTTGGTTATATTCACAACGTTTAGGCCGATGTAGATCCGACCTTCTTCAGGCGCATCTTTTCGAACTTGGGAGCTTTCTGGTCGAACTCGGGAACCTGGGCGGAATTTCGGATTGGACCCCTCATTTAACTCACAGGAATAAATGAGAATAATAGTTCAAATAATCTCAATCATACAAATTATCAATCCTCACCTAAAATATTCTGAAACATAATATCGGATATCTTTTCCGTTTTCATGCACCAGGGTACGGCCTACGACGGCCGTGATCAGGGTCTCCAATAGAAATTCGGTACGGCGGTACAAGACAACATTGAGGTCGCGGGAAAATGAAAGAGTTGTCTCAAAATTGAGAATTTGATATCCACAAAATAGATGTTTCACAAATGATTTATTTCCATTGTCAGATATAACATAATGTAACAAACATATTGAATTAATACAGCAACATAAATCAGTATTAGTCTTTCTCTACTCTATCGTTATTCTCTACTGAGCTACCCCCCCCCCCCGGAAAACATTAACAATAACTTTTCTAGCTACAAACACTGCCAAGAACTGTTCTATCTTCCTCTGTTTCTTTCCAAGAACTTCCTATCTGTGGAATACAATACCGCAGGGCTGATTCCCAGCTGACTACAACATAGTCGTTTTCAAATCCAGTGTTAACAAATACTTGTCGAGGCATCCTCTTAAGTAATCAAATTCTGCCCATTCCACCCATCGTTTCCAATCCTCTCATAGTAGTGTTCATCATCCAACCGACAATCTAATTGACCCTTATCTTCGAGTGACCTTTGGTCTGTGGTGAATCATTAGTATAAAAAAATAATTCAATAAATTTACGATTACATTCACCAAATATCGTCTTTTAGGGTTGTGTTTTGTTGCTGTTTTTTATTAGCAAAATTCAGTTTACAGTTTACGCTTCTAAACCCGACCATCGTAATAATAACCTAAAGCACGGTGGTCGTCATCTACCCCGGCTGTAGATAGATACTATTGGTGTTATCATATAAACTAGGCCTAAAATAATCTCTATATTGGTAAAATTGTGACCACTTCTCGTGTGTCTATGTGTGTTTGTTTCTCGCCTTTTTTTTTTTTTTAACTATCAATTGAGTATTTATTGAAATCAAAAATGCAATGGCGTAAAGTAAAATAAACGAACTTTTAAAAAATCTTATTTAAAATATATATACAAAATGAAATCCACTGCAATGCATTTCGATTTATTCGTAAACAAGTTATCCATTTTAATCTTTTATTCATGGTTTGAAAAAAAAGAAAGAAAAGAATGACATTTCGAAATTTGAAAGCATTTAAACTGCCAAATATAAAGTCGAGAATAATAGCCGTTAGTATACGTAAGGTTATTCTTACGTGTATAATATACACTGTATATTATACGCAGTCACTTCGTAAATAAAATTACTGTCGAAATTGGTAGCTATGCAAATAGATTCATTAAGAATAACCTCAAGGCACAGGAAATACAAATTAAATTGTAATTTTCACGTTACGGTTAGAAATATTCTCCGTAAATATCGTTTAATAAAAACTATCAGACAAGATCGTGTATGCGCGTGTTTCTCGCCTATATGTAATGCCATGATGAATACATATTGAATTATTTTTTTTGTTTATTTTGTTAATAATCGAATATGTATTGAAATATGGGTGCTTATTTACAACAGGGTCCCTGGAAACAATTATTTTCATGTAAAATCAGTATTTTGTACTTACTCAGGCATAGTTTCTCACTCACGATACGCAAAAGAATTAAAAAATATCAAGTAGAACTTTAATTAGAACGATTTTTCCATTTCCATAAGGGCGATGTACAACGTCTATTCGCCGACATTTTGGGTGTGAGCGATCGATGGAATAGCCAAGGGCAATAAGCACCTACATTTTATTAATCTATAAAATTATATCGTGGAAAGTACCCCGGTGAAGAAATCAAAAATAATTATTTCATTTTCATTTTTTTATTTAAAAATATATATTTAATATATTTTATTATTATTGCATATGTGTTTCTTTCTTTTTTAAATTCTAACAATAACAACGGAGTTATTGCCTTTGACTATTCCATTGATCGCTCACACCCAAAATGTCGGCGAATAGACGTTGTACATCGCCCTTATGGAAATGGAAAAATCGTTCTAATTAAAGTTCTACTTGATATTTTTAAATTCTTTTGCGTGATGTGAGTGAGAAACTATGCCTGAGTAAGTACAACATACTGATTTTACATTAAAATAATTGTTTCCAGGGACCCTGTTGTAAATAAGCACCGAAATATGTATTGAAACACAAAAACAAAATAAGTGAAAACTAAACAAAACCGATGTTTCTAAATTATGACGTTATTATTTAGAAACACATTCTTAACGTGAGGAGGTTGGGGGTTGATTAACTATTCTGTACTTTCACCTAACAACAGATACCGTAAGAATTGAATTTAACTTGAAAATCCTATCTAAAGAATAGTCCGGTCCGTAAACTGCATAAGTATGAAAAAACTTAATGTAAACATGAATATATTATAATTATTTTACTCTAAATTCTCCACCTGGGCAACACCGGGTAGGAACAGCTAATTAAATAATAAAACTGTCAGCAGGCGATATGCACCTAGAATTAGTACTTTTTTTCAGTGCTTGCTTTTTTTATTTGTTTGTGATATTTGCCAAACGCTTCTCACTCAGTCAGGGTCGTTAAAAATTAATTGGGCGACGCTAGAAGGGACGGGACCAAATATTAGCACACATACTACACTTTGATCTTGGCGATAACAGCTTTATTTGTTACTAGAAGGGTTACCAGGCGTTGCCCGGGAGCATGGATAACAGAAGAGTTTAAAAAAACTTGTGTAACATCTTTCTTTACTCTCTCTCTCTCTCTCCTGGTTCAATATAATAAAAAGAAAGAAAAAAGATAGCTGACTAACTGTTTTACTTAATTTCAGTATTATTTTTAAAATAATTACCAGTAAGAACGAAAAAAGTAATTGTCCCTGGTGACATCAAGGGGATGAATATTATGGTATTTTTCTTTTTACCATAACTAGTAACTGAATCGGATGATGTTAGGTTTGTAAGTGTATCTACTACTACTACTTTTCTTTCTAAACGTATTAATCTTAAATTAAAAATTAGCTGTAAAGAAAAAGGCAAAGTAAATATTGTGTATCGTAGCGAAGAAAATATTATAATCTTTAATTTTGAAGAGTCAAATAAGGGGGGATAACTCTAGTTTTCAACCACGCTTTAACTTACAATGGATTTTACTATTGTAATTAATCTAAAATAAAGTTAAAACAATATATACGTATAAGGATAATTTAGGAATAAAACAATCACAACACATTTGGCACCAATGAAAAATGAAATGATTTATTAAAATAAATTAATTATCAAAGAGGAAAAATAGAAAAATACGTAAATGGAAGGGGGAAAACATGAAACAAGAGAAAAAGTTTTTAAAATAAATTAAAGTTTTACACTGGGTAACATTCAGCAATTTGTTCGAAAATAGTTCCCAGTGCAGTGTCCTATCTCTGATTAAATATAAAATATCTTGCAAGTTCAGAATGTTCTTGACCTTTTGGCTAAGATCAAAGTGTATTTTTCTCCCACTTAGATCCCATTCCCATTTAGAGACGGACCTACTTGTTTTCGGAAAACAGTGGACAGTCTAATATTTAGAAAGGGTTAGGAGGGTCTTACTAACTGGTTTTTGCTTTTCTCCCCTCCCCCATTATACACCAATGAATTTGTGTACATATAACCGGATTTATTTATTAAAAAAAAAAAAAAAACTATGGAAAAATGTTAAGATTGCAAACCTATTTTATAACAGAGCAAATGTGGTATTGTGGTGACTGAGATGATTCTAGTTAAGAGTAGGATAGACATTTTTATTACCTTAGACAAAGGATGACCAACGACACCTTATCCCCACACTTTTGATGGCCTTGTGCCTAATTTGTTTTCAATATAAATCTGTATTTTCTGCAAATAAATAATTCAAAGTGTAGTATCTGTTCCGATGGATACTACACTCTATAGACCAGTATAGTCTTGGCCTTCGGGTCTTGATTCCGCCGGTCTGTGGGTTTGTCCTATGCAGTTCTAGGAGATCCACCCTCCCAGGCTTTGCCTCCCCTTTTTGGGGTGGAGTAAGTTTAACGCTTACTGCCTGAGGCGCCCCTACCGGGGAATGCCGACGGGGCTGCCCAGGCATTTTTTATAGGCCAGAGTGCTCATCTTATCGTGCGATGGCTTTTTAAATTTCACTTTCCCGACCTTGTATCACATCTTACTGCTATGGGAGGAAGATAAATAAAATAAAAAATCTATTTTAAGCTAAAGCGAGGTTGAAAACTAGAGTTATCTGCCCCTTATTTGACTTTTCAAAATTAAAGATAAAAAATGTTTTTTTCGACCCTACGATACACAAGCACCTTTTTTTTTTTTACTGCAAAATAATAAACAGATAATTTCTTGGGTATCATTATTTTATAAATAATTCTTTTCATTTCCTTTTCTTCGTCTATTGTAAAGATTTCCTCGTTTTACAACAAAATAATTTCCCTGAATTGTAAGCCTGCAGATGTTGAACACATCACGTTAATCTCAATTCCTGTCGATTCCAGATGGGTGGTAGTAAATGTAAACATAAGATTACATTTTAAATGCAGTTTCATTTTGGTTAATTACAGATAAGAGTACTCTCCCTTTAAATAAATAAATATATATAAGACGAAAACTAAAACTGTTTGTCTGTTCACTGTCCATGCTTTTTTTCATTCAATGGAAGCTTAAGACCTATACTGATTAAAAAACACCGTGATTCGAGAATTAGCTATATAGCAAAAAAAAACAAAAAAAAAACGAGAACAAGAACAAAAACAAATTGAAACTAATAACATGCTCTCCATGATGGCAATGCTTTTTTTTTTTTTTTTTAAATCTTAACCTTTACTTTAGGACCAATCAAGAGTAAGGGAGATAATTTGAACATAACCTTACATAAGAAATAAAGATTCTTTTACTTTCTTTTATTTCACGAATACTTGATTTTTTCATATTCAAACTTTTGAAAATTTACTTTATGGTTCGATGTCATAGTGAAACAAGTTGAAATAAAAAAAATAAAAACTGTTTCCAATGTGTCTTAATCTAGTGTAAGTAAAATGAAATATCTTGGGTTGGGTGGGGTAAAGGAATGACTTAGATATTGAATCTAACAAAAAATGAAAAGTAAAGGACAGAGAGTGAATGTTACCAAGACCAAAGTGATAATCAGTGGTTGTGGTGTTGGAAAGCTTTCAGAAAGAGGAAAATCCCCTTGTTTGTGGACAGGAAGTTGGGAGCAACTCAAGTATTTGTGGTACTTTTTTGTGGGTAGACAAAAAGTGCAGTGGATTATACCATCCAATGAAAGCTTAAAACACATACAACCGGATAGGTTGAGAAATGATAACTAGTTTGTGTGCAAGAACTGTAAAAAAGACAATGGAGATAGATGAGAACTCAGATGTAGAGAAAGTATATTTGGATAGCAAAGATATTTAGGTTGTTCAGAAGTTTTGTTACCTTGATAATACTATTTGAGCACAGGGAAGAGCTGGTGTTGATGTGATCGCAAGAGTTAAGAAATTGAAACTTCTGCTATTAATAATCAGCAGAGCATTACCACTGTTGGCCAAGGGAAAAGTCTATCAGGCATACATATGCAGTGTGATGATGTCTGAACGTGAAACTTGGCCAATGAGGGTTGAGTACAAGAGAAATGATACGATGGATGTGTAATGTAAGTTTTAAAGACAGGCTTTTATCTGATGACATTGTAGGAAGATTAAATCTGAACAATATAGAGAGATGTGTGTAGAGAGAAGACTTTGTTGGTTTGATTACATTGAAAGAATGGATGGAGGGTTTGGGTTAGTAGATATAAAACTGTTGAGGTAGCAGGATCAGTTGGCAGGAGAAGGTCAAGGAAAACATGGGAGGAAGTGATAAGGATGGATTTCAAAGAAAGGGGAATGAATAAAGACCTGTCCAGAGATAGGTTAGTTTGGAAGTCAATTTCTAAAGGGCGTCCAACACATGCCAGCATGTAAAACAGAATCTGATGAAAAATGGATAACTATTACTTATTTAGTAACAAGAAGTTATTTATAATTGTTTTTGTTACAATTAAAAACTAAAAGCATCCATTTTCTAGTTGAGATTACAAGCAGAATAGGAAAGTTTTTTAAAGTCTGTGTAAAAGGGTACTTCAGCTAGTTAATATATACTTGCAGGATCTGTGTCTCGGCGTTGCCCAAGAAAATTAAGGAAACCAAAAATCGCAACCCCTAGAAGTAAATTGACTGGAAAGAACCAGGAAGACTCTTTTCACCCAAAATGCTATCTTTTATCAACGATATGCATAAGTAGAACTATGTGTAATAATAAAATGAAAAGAGTTATTGAATTAGAAAAACAAGAATAAGGAATAGTGAATTAATGCGATGACTTTTTGCAAAGCACTATGCAAATTAGTTCGCCTGAGTATGTCAATCGTATCGACATACTATATATATATATATATATATATATATATATATATTATTAGAGTTGGGCGGTTTTGAAATTTTGGTTTCGGTATCGGTTTCGGTTTTTTTCCCTTAAAACCTCGGTTTACGGTTCGGTTTTTCGGTTTTTTTGAAAAAAAATTTTTTACTATGGAAGCTATTCATTCTCTTGTGTGATGATTAGTTATTATTCAACGTTTAGTTGAATTATGCCACTGTTTCGATAATTTTGTGACTGAATCATTCTCCATGATATGAATCATATAAGTTTTAAGGTGTTGACTGTTGTAATCAAAGTTCTGATACCTTTTTAACAGTTAACTCGTTAAAACAGTGACCAAAGATTCATGAAAGATTTCTGAAGAATAAAACTGAGTTTGAATATACATTCTATCTAATTCTTTAACCCATCAGAAGCTAAAATATAACTCAGAAATGCAAGAAATTAAAAAACGAAAATTTATTTAAACAAACAAAATAATTTTACAAATAAAATTAAGCAAAAATGATGATGAAAATGAAATATTGTCAAAATTATTTGACAGATAAAAATTTTAATTTTTTAATAGGTGAAAATGTTTGCAAGACGTGTCTTGTCGCGTAAACTAAACACACCATATACTTCTCGAATTGCCGGTGTTGACTGTTGGGATGTCTGTCATTTTGTGTGCTCGAAGTTCTGTCAACTGGTGCGTGTTGGGGTTAATATTTGTTTTTAAGACAGGGTAATAAAACTTTATAGACATGCGTAAAAGACTAGTAGTACACCCGAAAACCGCGCCAAGGGAAAAGGAAGGATGGTTAAAAAAAAAAGTAGAGATTATTAATTCACCTAAAGTCATTTTTTAAGCTTTAAGGTAATTTTAGTCATAGAATTCATGACTTGGATTAAAGTTTAATAATTAAACTTTCGAATAAATTGTCAACTCTAAATAAATACCATATTAACAATTTAGTAAAATATAAATCGTTGCATAGTCTACTTTTTGAATAACCCATTTTTGGGAGAGAAAACGGTATAGTTGAGAGATAGTTCTCTAGAAATTACAATGTATGTATGAAGTGGCTTTTCAAAAGTAAACAATGAAATGCCTAATGTTTAAAATAATTTTTAAAATCCGAATAAAGTGATACTAGCATTGGCAACTACTTTTTTTCTTTTTAAATGTTTACACTTACTCACTACTTTTCGTTTATTTACTTTTACAAGTATTTTTTTTTAATTTCATTTTAATAACTTATTTTTTTTAGATAACTCTGAAACAAACAAATAATTATTTTACAATTTTGAGTTGAATCAAATAGATTTTCGACATCATACGGAACGCGTTTGATTTTTTCTTTTTCATTTGAAAATAGTTTATGCTAAAAATACGATGTCATGTTGTCTGTCGTATTTCTGTTTTTCATTTGAAAATTCAAAATGTTAATGATAAACAAACTGTAAACAAAGATTTCTTCCTACAAGTAGCAATACACATGAAAATTTTTTAAATTGCTTAAAATATCTCAATAATGGCATATATAGAAAGAACTTGATGATCTAAGACAGAATTTTTTTTAATTTTTTAAATCTGACTAAAAATAAGGAAGTTATGACTATTTTTGTGCCTCGCACAATTGGATATTTTCCCCTCTTTAATACCATATGCGTTTCGTTACATTTTTTACACTAATTTTTCAGTAAAAATGTTATATCTTTGTTAAAACACAAGATTAAGCAATGAAATTTACCATATAAGTGTACTTTTGTACAAGGAATCAGAATATGCCACTGAAAATCTCCAGAAATTAATGGTTTCCAAGTAATCTGCACTAAGTGCACATAAATATGCTGCAATACCTTAAAAATACCATGAATCCATTAAAAGAAAGAAGTTAGAAAACTCAAAGTTGAATTGTAATACATTTTATGTACAAGAAACTAAAATCTAATACTAGGACTGTTTAAAAATGAATATATTGCAAGATTTTTTTAGCATTATTGTAGATTTACACCTTCTGCTAACTCACCCCCTTACCTCCCCAAAATATGAGATTCTACTTTTTTTTATTTAGGCAATTACATGTTAACACCCTGAAAAACTTGGCAGAAAGAAAGAAACAAAAACAATTATTTTAGAATTTAAAGTGGGGATCAGTTTCACATAAAATAATCCCCCATTTCAAGGCCATTCTAGCATTTTAGGACAGTTAATTATTTTTTCTATGGGAGATAAATCCTGTGCGTTTTTCTTGTTTTTTTTTTGTTTTTTTTCTTTTTTTTAGACGATTATGAGGGTCTTTGTGGGAGGAGGGGGGCTTACCACTTGAACTTCAGGTTAGTGGTAGGGCTAGGGGCAATTAAGTGTGAACACCCTTAAAACTTAGCAGAAAGAAAAAAAAAATTCATTTAGAATTTCGAGTGGGGGATTAGTTTCACATATATTTAATGTAGAATAATTCACCATTTCCGGGCCATTCTAGCGTTTTAGGGCATTAATCAATTTTTTTCTATGGCAAATAAATCCTGTGTGTTTTTTTTATGGGTGTCTGCTTTTTTTTTTTTTTAGATGATTATGTGTGGTTTTAATGGGCTTTTTTGTAGGATTAGGGCTTCCTACTCGGACTTAGGGTTAGTGATAAGGTTAAGGAAGGGGTTTTGTTTTGGATGGAGGTTGCCATTCGGACTTAGTGTTAGGGTTAAGGGAGTTTTTTAGGAGTGGCTTGCCACTCATATTTAAGGTTAATGGTACGATACGTTCAAGATGGCATTTTTAGGAGGTGGGCTTGTTAGTCGTACCTAGAGTTAATGGTAGAGTAATTATTTATTTTATAAATTTCACTAAAAGGCAAGAATGGCCGGGAAATCGGAGATCATTTTACATTAAATTTATATGCGAAACTGATCTCCCACTCTAAATTCTAAACTATTTTTGTTGTTTTGTTTTTTCTTTTTTTCGCCAAGACTTTAAGACGTAATCGCCTAAAAAAGTAGAATCTTAATTTTTTTTTTAAATTGGCGACTAGAAATTCATTACTACTAGAAGTTCGAAAGTTGAGTGAAAACCAGTATTTTTTAAAGTATTTTTTATAAAAGAACCAAATAGGATTAACTTTTTTAAGCACAAAAAGTATTTTTATCTCACTTTTAAAGAAGTTTATAAACTAATTTTACAAAACTTTACAAGACGCTGCTGCTGATTGATTGTTATATCAGCAATACTAGCAGCCATTGTTGACTTTCGCTCAAAAAAAGGACAATATTTTTTAGGATAAGATAATTTAAAATTACTATTACCGAAAGACAAAACAACGTACAATTATAATTTTAATGCATAAAAAAAGATGAAAGATTAATTTATTTACTAGTTGGGTACGAAAAATGTAACAACAGTTTCTATATTCATATTTTAAAATGTTTAAAATTCGTTCTAGAATGAAAATAAACAAAAATCGCCTCGTGTTTATAGCAGTAATTGCAGTAATATATTTGTTCAATCTGTCCTCTTACTAATATAACATTTTTTGGTAATATTCAATTTTATTCAAATCGGAAAATCTTTTCAACCGTGTTTCCTTGTATATGGTGGCTTACTGTAGCAAAAACACAATACCGAACGGTTACGGTTTAAAAAAAAAAAACCGATCCGGTATTCGGTATGGAGACGAAACCGAAAAACCGCGGTTTTTCGGTAAAACCGCCCATCTCTATATATTATAAAGCTGAAGTTGTTCTATTTCATATATGTGTTGATGTTTAAATGTCACTATCAGTGTGCTAAACGGACCAATTTTATAAATAGGGACTTGATATTCAACTGAATTAGCCACTGTCGGAACTAACCAAAAGTTGATATTATTAGTCCGGTCAGTGATAAAAAGTGACAATGTGCTGGTGCGAACCCAACACCTACTAAACAACTGGCCAACCAGCATGTTATGTGTAAAGAAAAAACGTTCTGCTAACGTTTTATGCAAACATCTATAAAAAAAAAAAACACACTCAGACGATCTCGGCAGATTCGCCAACAACATTGATGAGGAACCCTGCCTCCATGTCAGAATAAACTGTATTTTCCCACCAACGATTTACGCACTTCGAATCTCTCAAATTTGTGTTGGGGAAAATAGTACCAGTTTTATTTGCACATGCACAACTTGCAACACCAAACACACTGCAGCGTTTACTTCACAAGTGAACAACAAAACTATTTCATGCATTTCACTTGAACAAACTAGCACTGTCGACATATCGTTACTACTACGACTTATACACACAAACTCTGATACTACCACGAACGCAACTTACACGCACATATTCATAAAATATGATACTACCATAGAAGTAAATCGCACACACAGACACAATCACCTTCAACATTTTATTTAAATAAATGTCTTTGTTGAATTATATATTATTGTTGTAGGATCTTACAAAGCACACAACACCACCTAATTTATTTAGTGAAATTACTGAATGTTACCAAATAGAACCTTTCGAATTTGACAACTACAGACATCAGTTGGTTTTCTTTAATAGAATTTAATTCTTTGAATATTAAAAGATCTCTTACACTTAAGTTCAAATAAATTAATTTGCCTGTATTTTAATATGGTTATAAGAATTATCGGTCTTTCCATTGTTCTTACACACACACGAAAGGGGTAAACAAAAAAGAACTAAAATTTTACTTATCAAGATTATAACTGGATTTATTTACGCTCATAAGTAATACAACAAAATATATAACACATGATAAGTAGAACAACATATGATAGGGCTTGCATGGAGAAAATAGGAACAGTGGACAAACAAAACAACTAACTGCTGCTACGATGAATATGCATCCTTCCTTTTTACATTAAGCAAATAAAAACCTAAGCATGCATGTGTTACAAATGATAGTGAAAAATAGTGTGTAATGTTGTATTAAGTTTCAGTCTAAAACAAATAAGTGTAGGGGACGTTTTGTTATGTATATTTTAAGAACGTCATTAGAAAGAATATTGTGGATTTTTATGTATTATTTGTAATCTGAAAACTAAAGTTTGCAAAGTCTTTTGTAATAGCCGTGTAATTGGTGATTGGCATCGTGCTTAATATGAAGTGAGCAGACGGACAGGGCAATACAAAAATGTATTCCTAATTAGATTTAGGTCGAAGGATGAGAACTTATTACTAGGGGTTATTTCTATTCCAAGACTGAAATTACTACGCAAAGAGAAAACTGCTTATTGGATAAAATATAAAAATTGGTGAATTTGAACTAAACTAGAGAAAAATTCTGGAAGTGTGTAGCAAGCACATACCAAGCAGAATTCTTTTATTTACGGAGTTATACCAATCAAAGAAATAGAGGAAATTCTGACTTTATTTTATATATAAGAAGATAATATGAGTATACAGATCAAATGCTCTTAAATATTTTTATCAAATGAATACCCAAAAAATTCGTTCTTTTACTATTATTTCTGAATTCAGCAAATTTATTCTTAAAATGATTTAAATTGGAGCTATTTTTAACTTGATTAGGCAATTTCTTCTAAAAATATATTACTGTATTAGAAAAAAATCTAATTGTGTGGTAAATTTAGTTTCAAATCTTTCTTGCCAATAAATTTCAGTGTTAGAAGAGGTAGACGTTTTGCAGACTCTGTGGAAAAAAAAGAAAACAGAGACTCCTTAACTTGTCCTAGTAACCTCAATTATTTTCCACAATTAGATATGATTCACCTTTCATTTGTTTTTGTTTTTTGGCATGAACATGATCGTTCGAATGATGAGACTGCACTGACTGATCATTAGACAAGATAAGGAGATCTGTGAATGCACATTTGAACAAAGAAATATATGCAAAACTGTCCTTGAATGTAAAGAATAATAATGGCATTCTGAAACAAATGATAAAACATCCCCAAGAAGAACAGAAATGGCACTATGCAGACATTATATTGAAAGGGATTGCTATGATGTCACAGACAAGAAGAAAGGTCCCAAGGCCTCTTTCCCAACCTTATTCACTTGAAGACAGATATAAAAATAGTCATTAGTGTACGATACACCACCCCACTTGAATGGATGGTGGTTTGGGGTACAATTAAATGGACGATCAAAGCTACAGTTCTCGCTGAATTTTTCAAAGGCCCGAAGAAAAATTAAATGAAGGTAAATAGAACCAACATACGTGTTATCATATTTATTGCTAACCCACCAGACGACCGGCATGAGTCACCAAAAAAGATGACAGACAGCAGGAGGAATGAGATACAGCAAATCAACACTTCCCTTAGTTTGCACGACCTTAAAACTGACAATACACATATGCTAAATCAAAGGGATGTAATTCATTCAAACTTGATGCAGTATTAGTATTAATACAGCTTTCTTTGTATCTGTAGTGTAAACAAGTAGATGACAAGTCATTTTTTTTTCAAGCTAATTTAATTATAAAAGTTTTTAACAAAAAATTGTAAAAAATGTGTAAAAACAATAAGAGAACATGACTCTACAAATTCAACAAATTTTGTTTCTATTAAGTGGAATTTTTTATTAAAAATATGGTTATAAATAATTTTATTCTAAACAAAATTTTTTTCCTGGTTTATGGGGGTGGCAGTGGTAGTAAATTTGAGTGTGAGAGTGAAAACTCCTCTGACTTCCTGTATGATATAACAATGTTGAGCGGACCTATGGAAGAGGGAGCCAAAATATACACTAGTATGAATTAGGAGTGGGCCCACGAAGGTCAGCGACCAGAGTATCGTGCTAGTGTGAATTAACTGGGAAAGGCATAGATATCTTCATTAAAACCTAAACCCAATAGAGGCCGACAGCGGCGGTGGACGGCTATCAAGCTTAGATTGTCATTGTTGTATCAAGGTAAACAGCTAACAGAGAACAGATACAGTATCGAGTCACCATCGGAACTCAGGAACGGACAAATTGGTGACGTCACTCACTTAGTTGAAGAGTGGGGTACATGTATGACCAATTTTTAAAAAATATCGAGCAGAACTAAATATTAAAATCTAAGAAAGCGAGTCAAATTAAAATTTTGTTTTTTAACAACATAGATCAATATGTGGCCCGCATCTGATATAAATAGAGATTTTGTCCATCCATCTTTTTGTGACGTCACATCCATTAAAACAGAGAGACGGGGAGATAACTGTCCAGTGTATGACGTCACAAAATAATGACATCTCCATCAAAACAGAAAGAGCGGTGGAGGATCCTTTGTGATGTTTTATCTAGACAAACCTCGGGGATCTAATATACTACTAATACTCTGATGATGTAATATTGCTTGCCATCATGCACACTTCATCTGTACATGAATGTTTGGGATAGTAGGAGGAAGGGAAAATAGAATGAATAAAGGGTGCATAATAAGAGAAGTAGTGAGAGGAATGGAATGATTTAAATAAGAGGGGGGGAGAGAAAGAGAGGGTAAAGGAGAGAAAAAGAGAGGGCAAAGGAGAGAGAAAGGAGGAGAGAGAAAGAGAGACAGGATCTATTATCACATCACAATTAATTCTGACTTTGTGAAATAGAGAGAGAAATGAAACAAAGGGAAAAAGAGAGAGAGGGTGTTTATTATGACATCACAATGTTTTTTTACATATACTGATCAAACGGGTCACATTTGGTATAGTATACGACTAAAACTCTGATGATGTGGTTATCTTGCTTGCTTGTCACTGTGCACGCATGTCATCTGAAGTGGTGAGAGAAAAATAAGTAAAAGAGCGACAGAGAGATAAGGGGAAAAGGTGTAAGGTTATCTGAAAGATAATGTCTATCAAAACAATCTCGAGCCTCTTCCTGAACTGGAGAGGGCCATCACAGCCAAAATCAGAACAGTGCCACGAGAGGGGAGTGTGTCAGAGTTATTGACAATTTGGTACTCTTATAGCTGACGCACCATGTTTCCGTGACTTTGCATCGTCAACGATCGGGCAGGTTACGGAAGCGCCCGAGAGTTGACGAGGCGAAAACTGCCAAACGCTAAATTGAAGACTAGCAGCCGATAAATTACGAAAAAGAAAATCAAAGTAAAATACATTTATGAAAATAAAGAACGCACAAAACATAGCTAAACAACTGTTAGTAATTAGAGGTTTATTTTTGTTCTTTTTTGTCAAAGGAAGCATTGTTAATCAAATGTTTTTAAATAAAATATTATTTTTGTTTGTGCACTGGAAAGTTTCAAAAGATGATTTTGTTTGATTTGTTAAGCAAATGTTATTTTTTTTAAATTTTATTTTAATGTTTGTTTTTTTACGTTTTTTTCTTGTTAACATAAACACTGCAAAAACTGTTTTTAAGCAATTTTTTTGTTTTTGTTTTTGATATAGCTTGGTTAAAAGTAATAATAAGAATAATAACCAGAGTGTAAGGTCTTTAAAAGAGGATGGTTTATTACAACGTATATCTTGTACAAAACAATAGCACTACCGGTTATCGAATAGGATTAACCTAATACACTTGAATACCGTCGAATACAGTCCACCATACATACTAATGTTCATAGTATATATATACTACAGACTAGTACACTTATCAGCCTTGAAGGGAGCCAGGTATCCCATCACAGCATTTTCTTATTTTAATGAAAACAAACTGTTTATAAGCAAATGTTTCTTGGTTAATAGTTTCGTCGACTCTCGGGTGCTTCCGAGACCTGCCCGAACATTGACGACGCGAAGTCACGGAAACATGGTGCATCAGCTATAAGAATACCGACAATTTTGCACGTTGTATCAAGGTGTGGTTATCATTGAACGGTGATAAAACAACGACTGTTGGACATTCATCATTGAAACTTGGCGGACAAGTCAGGCGTAGACTGAAATTTATTCATACCAAATATAGTTGTATTACAGAAAGCTTTTTATTAACGATTCCAGGGGTGGAATCTTTGAAGACGTCATCCTATAGCTTGAACTATTTAGAAATAAGATAACTGGTGGTGTTTCATTATATAGATCAGCCATAAAGTACAGTGGGAGCGAGGCCTTTTGCATGGCACCCGTTTCTGTCATTTACTTGGGGAGGGGGGGGGGCTTAAGAATCATCATAATCTGTTGCAAATTTTGAAATGCATGCTGTTGCTCAATAATCAGCAGCAGCCAGGTCGTCTGGCTAAAAAGGTTTTTGGAAGACTTGAAAATAGAGGTGTGGATTTGGTTGTTGGGAAACTTGGTACAATTCTATTGAGTCACTGAGTTTCGGGGGTCAATACAGGTTGGCACATTATCAGTAGACTGATAACCTGATTGACCTCTCTACTTTGCTTTCAATCATTTATTTCCTACTGAGCAATCTATTCACACAGTACATTAGCTATATATCTCTTCTCTAATATATAAAATAAAGTCGGTCTCTTTATTGTTTCTTCGTCATTGATAGCTTTCTTCATACAAAATCAATATTTGATTCTGGTTCGTCAGTTTTATTAGTGGATGGTTGCAGCCTGTTATTAAGAAGAATACAATGTAATTCGATTTAATTGCTTTCAGAAAATACTTTGTTTGGGACGGAATTATTTTCAAATGGACGCCATCTTAAAAAAGGGGATGTACTCGTCCATGCAGAGTTACTTTCCTTTGATTGGCAAAAAGAAATAATATCATGGAAAAAAGCAAAGCAAATTCAAGTAAATACGCAACCGGGCAACGCCGAATAGGTAGAGCTAGTCTATACTAATACGAGAGAGGTCTGTTTATTTATGTATGTGTCTACTAACTATTTTTAGGTTATTAGACCTATGAACTTGAAATTTGGCAGAAATTAATTCCTGCCATAGTAGATTGTTCTAAAAAAATCAGATTTATCTTTTTCTCAAAGATTTGACTCGCCCATCTTTTCAATTCTACAAGTTTAGGATTCCAGATGCAACCAATGCTTCATGGGGAAATTCAAAGTCTTTTGAAGAGATTGAACTATATAATTTTATTACATTTTGAACTCTGTCAAAAAATGGCATTCTGATAAAAGAAAATGCAGTTTCTCAACAATTCAATCCATCTTCATTGGTATAGAGCGATGTTATTCCCCATATTATAATAATTTCTCATGGCAACCACACCAGAATCTAAAAGACAACCATTTGAATCTCAAAACAAATAAACATGCTTTCATCTGTGGAAATCAAAGTATATTTTCATTCACCACATTATTAATACCCTGTTTTAACTTATTACACATGTATTTGTATGTTCTTTGCTCAATATTGTTATATTAATTACCCTTCCCCAAATTGATCCCTTTTCCCATTTGTTTTTGTATATTTACATATTCATTCTCTCTGTAAATAAATATAAGATTTTACATCATTCCTGGTGTTGGCTTTAGCTTCTTGATTCTGGCATGTTTATTGTCTTTTCTCTATTATACAAAACGACTCTTATGGAAAAATAACCTTTTTCTTTTCCTATCTATCTTTTAAAATCCATTAATTCACAGTTTGTATTTTGTCAACAAACAGGCCAGGACCATCTGTTCTAAGCCAGTCCAATCCAATTTTGTCCCAGATCTTGTTGCAGTGAATGATGCCATTTTGTTGCTGGTCGGTTCTCGATATTAATCAGCAGCCACTCAGTCACCATTTGCATCCATCGGTCATCTGTCTTTTTAAAAAGATGACCAGCCCATCTCTTCCTCAACTTGTTGGCTGAATCAACTGCATCCGCCACCTTGGTCGTCATCCGCATCTGCTCGTTGCTGACCTGGTTGGCTTAGTAGATGCTGGGTATGCAAAGTGATGGCTAGCTTCTGCCGGTCCTCTATGGTAACGACCAGGTTTCTGACCCAGAGAACATAGCCAAAAGTGTTGAACAGGTTTTTTTTTATTATTTAACTTATTGTTTTATGACTAGAATATTTATTTGAGTTTATAGAAATTGAAAATTCTTCTTTTTTTTTTCGTTATAGTCTTTACTCATTTCTGTTTTTCAATTTTTACATTACAATGCAAGAAATATGAAGTATTGATCGTTTTTATAATTTTGTATTTCGAAAAGACATAGATGAACGAATGAACATATAAAATTATCTTGTGCGATTTTAAAAGTTGCACCTAAATAGCATTTAAGCTGACATATTAAACTTTGGTTCTAACTAGCCAATTTCATTTGCTATTGATGTACCATGTTATTGGCACTATAATAACATCCTTCATGACAGTTTATTTTAAATATTATGTAGCCCGGCCCGGACAACTAATAATATGGAAACATTTTTAAATTATGACCGAAAACTAAAAATCAGCCAAAGGAATAACTCATTTTAATTGAAGAATATAAAAAGAGTTGTCTCCTTTACAACTATTTTTTTTTCTTTTTCTGTATAAGTTTAAAAAAACGTGCAAACTAATAAAAAGTAAAATGACTTCACTGCATCCCAGGCAATGCCGGGTGGGTACAGCTAGTTTTATATATGATAAAGCCATAACGAATCAGTCGAACACGATTGAGATATTAATATTTACTTGCGTGGTACAAGGCCAAAATTTTACTCACATGGTACAAGGCCAACATTTGAGTAATTATTAAAGTTGACTTTGATTTTTCCAATGTCAACAGTTATAATTTTACACACAGATTTTGTCTTTTTCATGTTAATATTATTTTGTCTTATGATCTGTTCAGTTCATATTTAGATTGGTTATTAATCATACTAATAAAGTAATCAGTTACACTCTTTATTAGTATGCTTACTAAGGTTATCAGTTAATTTCTTAATCATATATTTTCTGTATTAGTAATACCAATAAAGTCATCAGCTACTTTCTAGTCATACAAAAACATTATTGTTTATTTTATTTAATAGGTGTACTAATAAAATGATTAGTTATTTTTATACATTGCACTAATAAAGATATAATGTTCTCTAGTAATGGTACAAATTAGTTATTTTCTTTATTAGTCATATTAACAAAGTTATTAGCTTTGTGAGTTGTACTAATAAAATTGAGAGAGGGGGAGAGAGAGATTTGTGAAGAGGTCACTGGAGCATCATTTATTCAATAGGTTGAAGGCGCATGTAATGCAAATTAGCGACTGTAATTAACTCCCTTGAATTTCAAAAAGAAAGAACTAAATAAAAAATGCTATTTTAAATGTGAAAGTCATCTTCAGTCACTAAGTATATAAATAACTGGGGTGTCTTTTACTCTTTCTGTTTCTCTCTCTCTCTCTCTCTTTCACACACACACACGTGCACATGAATATAAAGATAAATGCCCTAGTTACAGGGTTGAAGGGTTTCTTAATGGTTACTATCCTCTTTGTCATGTGTGTGAATCAAAAATCCCTTTCATTATACTAAAATAAAATGAGTATATATTTACCTCCTCTCCAGGAGGTTAGGCACAAGGCCAGTTTTATCTTACTCCCACAAGTAAGATGTGACCCAAGGTCGGGTCGGGAAAGTGGGGTTTGAAAACCCAGCGCCCGAGAAGGTGAGCACTCTGGCCATTAAAAATTGCCTGTGCAGCCCCGTCGGCATTCCCCGGTAGAGGCGCCTCAGGCAGTAAGCAATAAACTTACTCCTCCCCAAAGAGGGGAGGCAAAGCCTGGGAGGGTGGACCTCCTAGAACTGCACAAGACAGACCCATAGATTGGCGTAAATCAAGCCCCGAAGGCCAAGACAATACCAGTTTATGGGGTGCAGTATCCATCGGAACAGATACTACACTTTGATCTTAGCCAAAAGGTCAAGAAAATAGTCAAAATGAGTAGCATAGA
This sequence comes from Sepiola atlantica, assembly GCA_963556195.1. Lineage (NCBI taxonomy): Eukaryota > Metazoa > Mollusca > Cephalopoda > Sepiida > Sepiolidae > Sepiola > Sepiola atlantica. Next base: position 162,597,859 of record OY744524.1, on the reverse strand, counting down.
CGTACAACATAAATGCAACAAACAAAAAGAAGACACATATTGAAATGAGTAAATGTGTATTTTGATGTCACATGAATACTATGTGTTTAAATGCCTTACTTATAATGCATATGTATATTAATTTATTTACGAGAAGTTCTGCCTAAATAAAACATTTCGTGAATGCTTTTGGGGAACAAAAATTAGTACGTCTATTCTTGTAAATTGTCAGATTACTACTGGCTTGGTTGGTTTCGTTTGGGGAGAGAGAGGATAGAAAGATAGCCTCCCTTTACTATACTAGACAAAGGGGAGAGGGAATTGGCACCAAAGAATAAGCTATTTTTAGAATTATGAAATATTCTTTCATCTTCACTACTAGAAAAATACCAGCTTGAGTTTTGTTTAGTGGCATATCAACCTCTCATAGATGGTATAATTATGTTGCCACACTGGATCTCGTTGGATCAACAAAATTAAGCGACATTGAGCCTGGCCAGTATCATATGAGTGACTATTTGGGAATACCAGGGGCTGTATGTGGAAGGATGGCGACACCTCCTGCAAAAAAAAAACAATGTTGTCATCTCCCCTGATCGGGATATACATGTGACTGGGGACTGCTTGTGAATTCAATTCCCTAGAAACTTCCTCCTTCGAAAGAGGGTAGCTCAACCTGGCAAGGGTGAACGCTGCATCAAGTACCAGGTAACTTCTCACCACTACACTCGTATCAAACAACCAACCAATAGATCTGCTTATTTGCCAATGTTTTCTCTATGAAAATCAGGTCAAAAAGAAATTACTCAAAGAAAACAAAAATCGCTATTTTGAAGATGCATCTATTCAATTTGCATATTTAGCAATGAAAATCCTATTTCAAACTTAAGCATGACCAACAGAAAGACAGGGCCTTTTATAAAAATGCTATTTTAAGCTTAAGCATGACGTTTTGTGTTATTTACATCATTCAGACTATCGTTATATAACCTCCGACCTTATTTAGGTTCACCTTTTCAAACTTGATAATCTTTATGTCAAACTCGAGAACCTATACAGAATTTTGAACGCTTTATTTAATCCATGGACGTAGATTTGTTCTCATTCCGCCATAAGCGGGTAGAAGTGTAAGTAATTTTTCTTATTTTATTCTAAGTCATTATTGCCTTCTGTGGTGAGGATTGAACCTTCAGCCTCGAGAAGATTGTCACTTAGAACTGATTGTTACTTAATGCCTTTATCTGTTGCATCACAGGTTTATGTAGATCAAATAAATGGTTTAGTTCAAAATTCTGTACAGGTTCCTGAGTTTGGTTGGAGGTTACATTGGACGAAATATGAAAATAACCCCCAAGATGAAAATAGTAATCCAAATAATCCAAATAACACAAATTGCCAATCCTCATCTGAAAAATTCCGAAACATAAGAATTACAGACTGACAAAATTGCTATTTCAAATTTAACCTTGACAAACTGAGCCTCTTTTATAAATGCTTGGACACATCTAAAATATGGAAACTTAATCAAGAAGAATCGTTTAACAATTTTGTTCTTTAATAAAAACTACATTGTTTTGTTCAATTGTAATTATATACAACATTAGTAACATTCTTCTTAGTAATTCAATATGCAAATGTTATACTATCGGTCAAAAGCAGATTGAGAACCCAAACAAGACCAGTCAAATATCTAATATGGATCCATTAATATAGGCTATGATTCTAGTGATAACATTATGCAGTCCCATACAGTTAGGGATTCAGAGGCTGTGAACACAAAATCATTTTTGTTTATCTGAAAAATTACAAAGATATTATCAAGTGTTGTATTGTAATGAAAGTTGAGGATATGCGTTGCATAGAGAGAAATGAATCTTAAGGACAAGCTTAGATCTGATGATCTCAGAGGAAGATTAAAACTGGGCAGTATAGGGAGATGTGATGCAGAACAAGAAACTTTGATGGCATGGCCACGTTGAAAGAATGAATGAGAGTTCTTGGATTAGTAGATGTAGAACAACAGAGGTTGCAGGTGCAGTTCACAGAGAAAAGCCAAGGACAACATGGGTGTAAGTGATAAAAATGGACTTGAGAGAAAGAGGGATAAATAAAGACCTGGCCAGAGATAGGTTAGTTTGGAAGTCAATTTCTAAAAGCTCATGTCAGCGTGTAAAACAATCACAGATATTAAACTGAATATGATGATGATAATTTTGAGGACATGTGAAATCTATATGTTTAACAGAACATTAAAAATATCAATACTGCTCTCCTCTCTCTTAGGCACGTCCTCAATATTACTAACGTTCTTCAACTTTCTCTTCCACTTCTCCCATAAGCGACTTCGGTCTTCCACTCTACAACACCCACCTTCAAGACAAAAAATCAACAGACTGGCACTGACAAATGTCAAGTCTTTGTATCCATGACCTTCAGCATAAATTTATTCTGATTGGTTAACAATGAAGTACCATCATTCACATGCAAATTGATGAATGCCTCTATGACAATGAAAAGATTACTAACAGCACCACCTATAGTAATAAACCATTTTCTCCAATCTACCAATTATCAAAGAGAACATAACTCTGATGAAAATAGTTAACAGGTATTCCAACTTTAAGGGAGTTTATTTCTAACCTACAATGTCTATCAACACTCCCCTGACCTTGATTTATTTATTTTATTTATTTATTAATTTATTTGAATCAACAATTTCAGTTGTGAAATTGAAATAAACCCATCTAGATCTTTTGAGAAGTAAAGAATTCAAACTTCCTGGGAATATTTTTAATTGATATTTTTTTATTTTTTTTATTTACTAATCAGTCACCACTTATCAAGGCTAAAAGCCACTCGAGAATAAGGGTTAATAAGATGGATAGATTGTCAGTTGAATGATGACGAAGACTATGAGAGGAGTGAAAATAATGAATATAATGAATTAAATTTGATAACTTATAAGGACGATTTATGACAATTGTTTATTGACATGAAATTTAAAGACGACTATGTTGTAGCCTTCAGGGAAGAAATCTTGTGGCAAATTGTTCCCGAGATGGGAAGTTCTTAGAAGGAAACTCTGTTCATGGAAGTTCCACTTGACGTTAGGCACACAGAGGAAGGAAGGAACATTTTTAGCAGCAGTGTTAGTAATAAGATGAGTTCTTGCTGTAAAAGTAAATTTTTAATGATGAGTCAAGTGGAAATATGTAAGTCTAAATGTTGAGACATGTTATGCTGGTTTGATATCAATATGGCTGACAGTCAGGTGAGGTTAGGCTCACCCCAAGTAGTCATACCGCTGTGGTTGCCATTGCTATCTGTCCATATACCTATTATCTGCATTGTTAATCTGACCCTGCTATTTAAACACGATAACACTAGCATAATAGATGTATAACTTATTGTCTTTTCTGATGAACCAAAATCTTCAATTGATTTGAGGTGAGCTTAGCAATTTATAAATTTACTATGCATAACTTGCTTTGCTTATGATGAAAGTGTGACTACCTGTATTTCTGTCAAGGATCAGTGAAATATCTGCACTCTGTTCAAATTGACCATGCTATTAGGATCAAAGTGTGACTATCTTTTTGTGATGTATTTCCACGGAGGTGAGTGCATGCAGTGGAGTGCTTCAAGGATCTGTCCTCGGTTAAGTTCTGTTTCTCCTGTATATCAATGACCTACAAGATGAATTGACCGAAAAGGCGCTACTCTTTGTGGATGATGTAAAGCTGGTATCATCTAAAAGCAACTATAATCAACTTCAAGATAATCTCAACAGAATCTAGTCCTGGTATTCAAGTTGGGATTTACCTCTGAACTACAATACAGTCATCTTCCTATCGGCTCTCTTCCTACTTCTCCCCTCATTGATCATCGATTTTCCACCTCAAGTACTCAACATCGTTGCTAACGCAAAAGATCTTGATACATTTGTGGACAATTCCTTCAAACCAACATATCACTGTATCGAGGTGGCGAACAAAGCCAGACGGGTTCTCTACCTGATCCGGAGATCCTTTCTAAGCCTAACCGTAGATGTGTTATAAAACATAAATAACCCTGGCAGGTCCATTCTTGAGTATGCCATCCAAGCAACAAAGCCTTGTCTTCAAATAAATATTGTACACCTGTAGCAACGGTTGGCAATCAGGATGGTGACAGGATTCTCCACGTTTACTTATGAAGAATGGTTTTAAAAACTAAATCTGTCCTCACTTGAACAGCAAAGGAGCATCATCAACAGGAATTTAAATCTACTTTTAGAAGAGTTTTTCACCCTAATGCCTAGTCACGGTTTCTGCGGTCACCCATAGAAGATGTACCATCATCACTTTCATCTCAACAGAAGAAAGGCAGCATTCTCTGTCCGTGTTTTTGTCCCCTGGAACAGCCAGTCAGAGGAGGCCGTGATGAAACCTACCATATCCAGGTTTAAAGTCGTCTTGGACAAACATTCAGATGGAATATATATGCAATATCTTCTGTATTTTTAAATGGCTTGCTGCACTTTGCTATTTTTCTTTTGCTAATAAAATTGATTGATTGATTGATCTGTATTTTTGTTAAGGATCAGTGAAGTATTTGCACTTTGTATAACTTACAAATACACCCATCAATCTTTAAAGTGCCATAAAAAATGTAGAAAGTCCGTTTTTTTTTTTGTTTTTTTTTTTTTACATGGTTCACCCCAAACAAGGCAGGACGCCACTGTAAACGTAAGGGGCTACTGAGAAAAAAGGAAAAAGGGGGGGAAGGATTGGTGGTTCAGCTTAAATTGGGATCTGATTTGTTTTCCTTTTTTAGAGTTAGATCATCATCATCAAGTTTTGCTTGCTGGATATCTTTGACTCTCTCCAGATGTCATGATCACTAATTGCATTTAGGAGATCTTCAGGGTTGTATCCCGTATTATCACACAGTTGGTCAATGAAAGTTCAAGAAGGGTTGTTAGAAAATAAGCTAAATTATAATTTTTTTAATTAAATCATATAATATCAGTGTAGTTTTGATACTCTATTTGTTTAAAAAATATATACTATCAAAACTACATCAAAATTGTATTAATATAAGAAATGTAAATATGTTTATAACCTTGTTCTTGTTTTTAATAGTTAGACAAGAAACTAAATTATACTAAAAGAGAATAAATTTAAAATATTTTAGTGAATTTAAAATAAGTAATTTATTTACAATTTTCCAAAACATATCTAAAAATTGCCAGGTTGAGGCTGAAATTGTGGAGGTTGGCTTTATGAATATTGTCACAAACAAATGGAATTAGCTATGCCGAGTTCAAATCCAATTGAATCTACTACGGTCATGTATACATTAATACTGTTGTGTAATGTATGAACCCATAATTTTCCACCACCCTCAACTATGGGCAGAATAACAACTTTTGTTGAATTAATCATAAATTGCATACAATGATTACGATAGACATTGTGTTTCGGCATCAAAAAGCCAAAAAGAGTTAATTTGCCGTTAAACAGATTAACCAAATGTAGTGGAGCTAATATGAAAAATGAATTGCTCACTGCCCCGGTGATAACGTCCACCCACTTGGATGCAGTGTCTGCAGTGGAAATGGGACAGTGGCTATCCCAAATAAGTGTTTGTAGACAGACATCGAAGTGACATTTTGGGTCCAATATAAGCAGATGTGTATTTCACCGATTCACTCAATTAGTTTGGTGACTAGCCTGTCACTCAGTTCTAGTCAGTTTTTATAGTAAGCTCACTTCCTGTTGAAGCCGTGTTCATTGAATATCCTGTTCATTGAAGGTGGTGTTCGTTTAAGACTTGTAACCCTTGATCCGTTCATCCATCAAAGCTTAAGTTAGTAAAACGCTGGACAACCTTTGGCTTTCTGTAGTTCCTGTTCACTGTCCACGGGAGTCAGGGTACAAGCAGTATCTAGATAGTTGTCAATATAACCATTGATATATGTTAGGGACAACCAGTGTAATCTGTTGTAATATGTCCATGTATTTATAAATGAATGAGTAATATGTGTCCTATTTGTATTGTTTCCTTAGGAAACCTGCTTCCATCATCTTTAGGGATGATGAATAAAAGATGAAGAAACGACACTTGCTTTATGTCGTCATTCCAGAGAAGTTATTGTACATAGCTAGTATGTGGATCCAGTTTTATTGACAACAGCGGTTTATGAACTAAAGAAGAACGGATATTCCCAAGCAGCATCAATTAAATCTTCAGATTTTAAAATGTTATTTCAAAATTAAAACAGTCGTAAAGTTCATTTGTTTATTTATGTAAAAGATAAGACCAAATCAACTGAAGTGGATTTAGAGTAAATGCCTACATATTTATTAAGATTACTTTAATAGCCTTTAATTATATAACCCAAGGTTTTTTACTCCTTTCTTTTTTTACTTATATAAAGATTTTTTTTTCAGTCAATTTCCTCCAACCCTCTTTAAAAGGTCTCTGCCATTTTTGAAAGTCATCTTTGTTTGGTTCAGAAATGTCTATTTTTAAAATCTGTTTATTGTGCTGATTTTTCTGATCAAATCAGACATTTTTGATATTTTAATTCCCTTAAAATCAAAGTAAAGCGAATAACCGTTGTACAACCACTGATACGAACAATGAATTGTTAACTACCCATGGTCGTAACAGCCACCCACACCAGTTGAATCGCCACCAACTTGTATGCTGTGCCTGCGGTGGAAAAGGGGACAGTGGCTATCCCAAACAAACGGTTGTAAACAGACATCCGGAAACAACTAAGTGAGTCACATCAAATGATTTTTTTTACTGACCAATCAATGACATTTTGTGTTCAATATAAGCAGGTGCGTGTTTCACCGATTCAGTCAGTCAATTCCGCGACTAGTCTGTCACTCAGTTCAGTTCTAGTCAGTCTCTGTTACAATAACCGACATTTGTTGAAGGAAGTAGTTGTTGAAGGTCTACTTTGTTGAAGGCAGTGTCCTTCGAAGGTCCTGTTCGTTGAAGACTTGTAGCCCTTGGTCCATTTGTCCATCGAAGTTTAAGTCACTTAAAGGCTGGTCAGCTTTTGGATTTCTCTATGTCCCATTCACTGTACCATGGGAGTCAGAGTACAACCAGTACCACTGATTCAGTTTTATTTATTATACTAAACTAAAGCAAAGATGAAATCCTAAAATGGTATTAAAAAAAATTCGAAACCGTAGCAGACCAGGTTAACAGTGGCTTCAATTCTGTTACTAGTTCGACTTCCGAGTTGAATGTCACATAAGTGACTATTTGATTAAATTAGGAAAAATACTAAATCCTTTAACAACCTGAAGAAACTCCTGAGACGACATAACATTACTATAGTATCGAACGAACAATGCAGTTGATTTTTACTTTTATTGATTTCCCAGCTAATCAGGTTTGTTTACAGTTCAATACTTGAACTATAGACAGATGTCCAATTATTTTTAAGAAATAAAACTTCCTTACGTGTCATATTCCTTTTTTATCTCTCATCTCGTCTTACCTCCTTGCAGCTCTCTTTTCTTTTCCACTGGATTATACTTACTTAGCATGACTTAATTGAATATACAAACATTAACAACTGTATGATCAATATATATATTTCCTCTTTCATTTAAAAGTTTACAAATGCAATAGATTATTTTTTGTTAATCTTGCTCAACGTTGAATATTTGATTTTCACTAGTAAAATCATTCTGATCTAGTGCCACGAACGAATGAAATACAGGATGACCCTCTCAAAAATGCCACCTATGGAATCGTTAATAAAATTCACAATCCATTTTGCAATGCAACCACATTTGGTACAAATAAACTTCAGTCTATGTCTGACTTATGCACCAAGTTTCAGTCACGAAAGTCCAACAGTCTTTTATTGCCGTTCAACAATATGCTCTAAATGTGCATCTCTGTATAGCAAGCACAGCTGGATACAACGTGCAAGATTGTCACTAACTCTGACGTCACACTCCTCTCTTGGCACTGCCCTGGTTTGGGCTGCACTGGCTCTCTTCAGTTCAGGAATAGTCTGGGATTGCTTCAGTAGACATTATCTTTGAGATAATGCCACAGATAAAAATTTGAAGGAATTAAGGTCTGGTGAGTGTGAAGCCCATTCAGAAACATATCTCTTACCGATGAGACGATCACCAAAGTGTCCCCATATATCATTGAACAATGATACTAAAAAAAAGACTATTGGAGATTCACGACTGAAACTTAGTGGAAACATCAGGCAGGCATAGACTGAAGTTTATTTGTACAAAATATAGTGTGATTCCAGAAACGATTGTGAATGTTATTAACAATTTCGTGGGTAGCATTTCCTTTTGGGGGGGGGGGGCACCCTGTAGATTAGGATAGTACATTGACAGTATAGTATATGCTATTGTCACTACTGGTTTAGTATTATTAGACAAGACTATTATTCAAGGCAGTGAATTAGTGACTTGTGTTCAACTAATCGTATACAATTGACCACTGGTAGTAGGTTGTTTTGCTATAAACCAAACCAACCTAGTGTGCGGGAGAGTTAGTAAAACGTGCATTAGCATCTTCTGTAACAAACAAAAAAGTCTGATTTTCATAAATAAATGCTTATAGGGTGAAAAATATTCAGAACAGAACTATGTTTAATTTAATAATTTCATTTTCATCATTGTATATAAGTAAACATATAGATTTTTCACTTATCTTTTAAAGCTAAAATCATAGAAAATAAATCCAATAATCAAGAAACGTTATTCACCGAAATCAATAAAAAAAAAAAATCAATATTTTCTTCTTCAAAGGAACTTTTCCTGATCCGGAAGGAAGGAAGGAAGGAAGGAGAAAAAACAGATTTAGATTTATTCCCCTCCCCCCCCCCCCCCCCCATCTTTACGCCCGGAAATCCAGTCAATTTTTCTTCAGAGAAGAATCTACCGTCATGGCAAAATTGGATGGTGTTTTTTTTTGCAGTTGCATGTTTTGTTTACTTTTCATTTTTTAAGAAATGCTTTGTGAGATCAATATATAAGTGACTTATTTAGGCTTTTCTTTTATCGATATGTGCAGAACAAAACTGTTGAAAGCCTTCTCTTGTACAGGGCAGTACATATAGAGTCCACTGGCCGGTCAGTAACACCATAGACTTCCAAATAAGCATCTCTCTCTCTCTCTCTCTCTTTCTCACACACACACACACACTCGTACGTCTATGTGTGTATGGTTGTGTATGGTTGTGAGGGTGAATATAAATGTGTGTGAGATACTCTCTGCCTCTCACCTTTACCATCACTCTTCCTTTCACTCCTATCCCTCTCTATCTTTATCATATTCCTCCTACTTCCCTTAAAGCAGTTGTTTGCAGACACTTTCAACTGTCTGCACCAGATGCTACAAGTCTGATATTGATGTAGAATTGATTCAACGAGACCAGCCCCACCGTAGGTCGTGGTGGTGATGGTAGCACTACTAGTAGTAGTAAATAGAAATACCACTAAAGCAGTAGTAATTGGCAGTTTACCTTAGAAAAAATAGAAAATAGAGAGAAAAACACTATTATCTTAGCAATAATAGTGATTATAATAGTAGAAAAAGCAGTAAGAAGTAAAGCTACTCAAAACCATTGGTTAAGTTCACCTCAGAACAAATGCAGAGAAAAACATTATTGTTACTGTTATCTTAATAATAACAATAGTAGTAGTAGGAGTAATAGTAGTAGTAGTAGTAGTAGTAGTAGTTGTAGTATATAATATCAGTTCTAGAAAATTGTATTGTGTAGACATAATTTAATTTATTAACTTATTAAGAATATGATTTTATTAAAATAAAATTAAGGAAACATTAAGACACATTCAATACTGCTTGTTTTTTTAATAACTAGATGTACCTGTGACCCGTTGGGTCACAATCACTACCGCTATTTATTCTACTTGATTTCATTCAAAAAATTCATAGATTGAGAATTTTAAGACATTCGGATCTTTTCTGTGTAATGCCTGACACTAATGGAAATACTGTTACTACAAAGGAGGAGGTAATGCCCGAGAGGATGGTATTACGATGAACGAACATATACTGCACTGCTCCTCAAAAGGAGGAGATACTGTCTTGGAGCATAGTATCGTAATGAACGAACGAACAGATGTTACTGGGAAAATATCACGTGGTGGGCATTAAACTGAAAAGACCCGGACATTCTTCTTGTATAACTAAAAATAATAACTAATAATAAGTCTCTTTACTTATATTATCATTGTTGTTGTTGTTGTTGTTAATAATAATAATAATAATAATAATAATAATAATAATAATAATAATAATAATAATAATAATAATAATAATATACAAGTATTATTATTTATTATTCTTATGTAGAAGTAAATAGGCTTGTCTGTAGTGTATACAGACACATGTATGTGAATTAAATGGCTATTCTGGAGAAAGAGAGTCACCTTTTCTAAGAAATATCAGTGGTTGAATTACACAAAGTAATAGAGGGAGGGGGAGAAATACATAGACAGCTGATAGAGAGATTTGTGACTTGTTCAGTTAATTATAAATTATGGTTAATTAAAACAATTAGAACCAATTCTTTTTTTAAACATAACTCAATCCCAGAACTAAAATATATTTTAGCATGTATTTTTTATTATCAAAATATATATGAAACAAAAAACGCCTTAGGGAAACAAACGTCGATGAACTCACATTTAGTATAATAATAGATATTCATTTGATAAACAATGTAATTTATTTAACAGAAATAATTTTATAATTTTCTTTTTTAATCCCATTTCTCTTAACATTGTGTGATGTAAAAAGAAGACTCGAATAGAAATACCTTTTTTAAGGCTTTATTCAATTAATTCAAAACTACAATGCCAACAAGGCAAGAGGCCAAGAACGTATATATGGTAAAAGAAAGAGAACGCATTTAAATTAAAAAGTCACGTGGACAAGAAAACCCAGTAATTTTACTTTAACGGAAATATATGCAAGTGCACGTAATCCATCTCGTAATCCCAAGGTGCTGAGTTCAATCCTGGGCAAATGCAGCTGAAGAAATATAATATACATAACATTCTCCCCCACTTGTAACAGAGATTGTTATCAGAAAGTTTTATAAATCCACACGCTGGACTGGTTTGCGAATCCTGCTAGACCGGCGGGGAAGTAGTTCACTATCAGAAGCACCATATCTCTGGGAAGGTTGATTCTCTGAATTCTGATTCACTAATTCATTTTCTGTATAACTTTCCCTAGGTGAAGGAGTATTTGTGGAACTTGTATCAGGCAAAGGGCCCATGTCAGGTAGAACGTTTTCAGCAGAATCTTGAGATCGACCCGAGCGTGGAAAACGTGCTAAATGTCTTAGTGCTACTGAATCTTCCCGGCCATCATGATATCGTATTCTTGCATGTGTAGGGTTAGCCTCGAGGAGTTCCACTACCTCAACGATCGGGTCATATTTACTCCTGTTACCAAATCGCTTTAATAACACCTCCCCAGGCTCACAGAGCCAAACAGGTAATGCAGTGCCAGTGGAAGAGCGCCTTTTAAAATTGAACATGCGTTCGTGAGGCGTAGCATTTGTGGAGGTGCATAGTAGAGAGCGAATAGTTTGTAAAACATCCTGTAGAACATCCTGCCAAGCGCTAATTTAAACGAATACCCATGGGGGTCACAAACGGGGTTTCTGCCTTTCAACGATTTATGAATTCTTTCATTTCTGATAACAAATTACCTGGAACCTTCTCGTATATAGATGATATAACTATTTGCGGTAAAACCCAGGAGGAGCATGACGTCAATTTGGAGTATTTCTTAAAAGCTGCCTCGACATACAACCTCGAAATAAACCGGGAAAAATCAAAGTTTTCACTTCGTTCTATTAACGTGCTTGAATACCAAATTTGTAACGGAACTCTTCAACCTGATCCAGAGCGTTTGAGACCTCTTTTGCAAATGCCTCCCCCTTCCGATTCAAAATCGTTAAAAAGGTGTCTTGGTATGTTTGCTTACTATGCGAAATGGATACCTAAGTATTCATACAAAATTCGTCCACTGGTCGAAAATAAACAATTCCCTATGCCTCCTATAGTTGTAAATTCTTTCGAAAAACTTAATTTACGGCTAAATCCTGTTGACACATCAGTTCCCATAAGATCACTTAAGTTAAGTGACGTTGAGCCTCGCCTTCAGGAATATCAGGTACTGTATGTGGTAGGGCTCTCTGCTTATTCCGGCATTGTTTCCAGTCGTCCTGGATTTTTCCTTACTACTGGACTAAAGCGATGCCGATTCAGGAGAAGTTGGTTGGAAATTGCGCAACCCATGCTTCAAAATAGTTTCCTTGTGCAGAAACTCTTACAGGAGGTATCCATTGTCTCTCGAGACTGAATAGAAGTCTCTCTCTCTCTCTCTCTCTCTTTCCTAACATAGATAGTTCTCACCTTTTCAGTTTCCATATATTTACAAGAATTTTCTGTAGGAAATATTTTTTTGCATTTATTTTTTCATAATTATTTTATGCAATTGAGTACCTTGAGGGGCTAAGTGTTACATAATCTTGTAAACAGATGTGCACATAATCCTTGAGTAATTCAACTTTATCTACATACGGTTTCAATTTAACTTAGGCGTACATCTGGCCTAATCAGAATAAGTTCAGCTTGAAACAATCATTATAAGTTTTTAGCAATCGTTTCTAGTCTTTCTTTGGTGGCAGAAAAGTGCTATATGAAAAGACAAGTATGACAGACCAAAGAAAGTACTATGTCAAACTGAAGTATGACAGACCAAAAAAATGCTATTTCAAACAGAAAATTGACAGACCTAAGAAAGTACTATGTCAAACTTAAGTGTGACAGATTGAAGAAAATGCTAAAACTTAAATATGACAGACCAAATAAAATGCCATGTCAAACTTACATGCGACAAACCTACTGACTGACAAAACCTCTTTAGTTATAGAAATGTGATGACACACAAATTGAATGGTTCTGTGCCAGATTAGGCTAGTTTGAATGTCGAATATTTAGAAGTATAAATGTTTACGTCTGTTATTATCAGATGAGTAAACATACCAGAGGAAAACATTAGGTGTGTGCATGTCCTGTTCATAAAATATGGAATAAATGTATGCAAAAAATAACAAAAATAAAAGATCAGAAGACAGAAGAGCGTGACACCAATATAAGCCAGCCTATACGAGCTTGTAACGTTAACTCCTTCCTTGTGCTCTTTTTCCAACCTTAGCTTGAAGACATTTGGCAACAAAGTCGTTAAAGCTATTTTGTCTAAGTACAACTATAATGAATAAAGAAGGCCTTTTATTTTTTATAAAACTGTGCGTATTTAACAACTGATGTAGGTCTTACAGCTGAAAGTTATGTTACTTTGTAGAGATAAAAACACTGTGATTCCTATAAAAATGTGAATCCTGATAGCTTTTTTTATCTAATATACAGAATGTTTGGAAAATCGATGGCATAACTTTGGGATTATGTTCTATATGTTTAAAGGGGCCCTTTTGTGTGGGGTTACTTTTTTACTAATCTACTTTTCTTTGTGTCCATTTCTTCATATGCATGGTCTTCGGTTTATGCTGCTCATATTTATCTACCTGTATTTTGGTCTTTGTATTCTGTTACTTGAAATAAGTAGGGCCAAATTTGCAGGATGACGACCAGGTCTCCCATGTTATAAAAAAAGCCCCTGCTGATCCTAACACTCAGATCTTTCTATTTATATTTGTTTGCTGTCATTTGTTCATGGTTTTGTGACAACACCAGGCTCAGGCTTATTTTACCTGTGATTCTGTCACAGAGATAGTGTCTATCTATCCCATATTTAGAAATAACAGTGCATTATCACACACATTATATGTGTTAGATGTTAGATGTTTGCAATAAAGAATGTTGATCAGTATTTGTTTAAATGGCCTATAACTTAGTCACTAAAATTCAAAATTATCAGACGATAATTCTGGGAAAATACCGTTACCGTCATTGATTCTGTCGGTCTGAGTCAAGTTCCAGGAAGAAGGGAGAGGTCAACTCTCCCAGGCTTTACCTTGATATCCATGCCATTCCTACAACTAATCCGGAAATTACGTCATAGGGAGTGGGGGGGGGGCAAGAAACAAGTACTTAGCGTGATTTTAATAAGCTAACCACCTCAAAGGGTGAAGGTACAGTCTTGGGAGAGTGCACCTCCTAGGACTGTTTCCTTTCTTCTTTTTTCCTCCTACTCATCCGTTTTCTTTCTTCTTTTTTCCTCCTACTCCCCCGTTTTCTTCCTTCCTCCTCCCCCTACTCCCACATCTTCTTCCTTACTTTCTCCTCCATTTCCCCCCTACACCAGCGTCTCCTTCCTTCCTTTTTTCCACAATTTCCCCTCTACTTCCGCGTCACCTTCCTTCCTTCCTCATACTCCAGCGTCTCTTTCTTTCCCCCTCTACTCCCGCATCTACTTCCTTGCGTCTTCTTCCTCCTTTCCCCGCTTCCACATCTACTTCCTACTTTTCTTCCTCCTTCCCCCTACTTCCGCGTCTTCTTCCTTACCTCTTTCCTTTCTTCCTCTTTCCCCACCTCTAGTTCCACGTGTCCTTTCTTTTTCCTTCTGCCCTTCTACACTCGCGTCTCCTTCCTTCCTTCTTCCTTCCTCCCCCCACACTCCCGCATCCCTTCCTTTCTTCCTCCTTACCCCCTACTCCCCGGTCTTCTTCTTTCCTTTCTTCTTCCTTTCCCCCTTACTCCTCGTTTTCTTTTCTTCCTCCTTCCACCTACTCCTGCATCTCCTTCAATCTATCTTTTCTCCACACCCCTACTCCCACATCTCCTTCCTTCCTTTCATTCCTTCCTTTCTTCCTCCTTATCCCCTACTACCTCGTCTCCTTCCTTCCTCATTCCTTCTACTCCTGCGGCTCCTTCCTTACTTTCTTCCTCCTTCCACCTACTCCCGTGTCTCCTTCCTTCATTTCTTCCTCCCTCCTTACCCCTACTCCTCTTTCCTTCCTTTCTTTTTCCACACCCCCTACTCCCGCATCTCCTTCCTTTCTTCCTCCTTTCCCACTGGGTCTCCTTGTTTCCTTCCTTCCTCCTTTCCCCTTTATTCCCGCGTCTCCTTCCTTCATTCGTTTACCAGGGCTCAATTCTTATATGTTTAATTAATAACATATTGTTCTTATCTCAATAATAATATATTTGGAATGTTCTATAAAAACAAAAATATCTAATTCGGCATAATCTTTCGAATTAAACTCTTTTTTCTTACTGACACAAAGAGAGAGTAGCAGCAACGACCAATCCACACAAACTTTTCTACCATTGCTACTATTTCAAAATATGTTTGTCTCCAGGCCATTTTTAGATTAGTAACCATATTGTGTGTGAGATAGATAGATGGAGAGAGAGAGTAAAAACAATAATTTTCTTTTCACTTTACTATGAGTTCTATGATCGGCTGTAGGCTGCTTTGTTTGCTTACATTTTATGCATGTCTGTATTAAAACTATAAGATCTTGCATTGCGTTACTTGCCGAGACAGAACTTTGAATAATATTTTTCATTTATTATTGATCAAATAGTCATTAAATTAAAAAATAAAATAAGTGTTTGAAACTAAAACAATATCTTTTAATCCTGATTCAATGATTAATTATTTTGTCTAGTTTTTTAAGACTTCGAAAAAGTAAATTAAAATTTTTAGTTCAGTTAATTAAATTGTCAATTATTTGCATACTTTCAATGTCACACATACCAAACATTACCCAAAAAGGTGCACTTCGAATAAAAAAAGGAGGAACAGAAAATCTATCGAAAACGTCTTAATAAATATTTGTTTTTGTCAAATAGAAGAAATATAACAGAGAAAATAAAATATTTATCTTCTTTCCCGTCTCTCTATATGGCATATTTACAAATCAACGGACTCCCACCTCTTCTCAACTATAAAACATATTTTGAAATTAGTACCTAACAACTTAAAACCACCAAATGTTTTTGCCTCCAAATTCCAACTTTAAGTTCATGTCCTAAGAGGTGGTAACAAGTTAAAGATGGCGAATTGCTGAGTATCCTTGAATAGGATGTGACTTTAGAACACTTATGCACCATATTTACTGTGCTATATGATAAACATGTAGTTCTTGCCTGTATTTTCCTGAACTCCTCCACACGTTTTAGAGATAGACCGCCATAACTATATATATATATATATATATATTTATTGTGAAACTACATTACCCAGGTTACTTGGATAAGTTTATATCATTTTGATAAAGAGAGAACAACAATATGGTCTGTGTTCGTGCTGGATATCCATAAAAACAAAATACTTTTTATTTTTTTTATTTATAACTCAAACATAATAGAATTTAAAAAATAAAAATAGAAATGTAAATAAGGGGCTCAGGGCTTGGAGCAAGAATTCACAGGGGTCCTCATGGTTTCACAAGACATACTAAGCGGTCAATCCTAACAAATTACCAGCCCCATCCGGGTCTGGTTAAGTTTGAGTATATAAAAATATGAACAATGTATACCACTGTCCAAATCCAATTTTTCTCTGAGCTTAGAAAAATAATACAAATATCAGAACCATAGAATTTGTTTATTCGGACTACATTTCTCACCTTGAGTGTTATCATCACAACGTTTCGGCCGCTGTAACCTCCGGCATTCTTCAGATGTATCTCTTCAAACTCAGGAATATTTCTGTCGAACTCGATAATCTGGGAGGAATTTCGAACGGAACCCTTTATTTAATCCATGGGAGTAGCATGCTCTTGTTCCGTCAGCTATGACTGGGAGAAGTTTTCAGTAATGATGATAACACTCAAGATGATAAATGTATAACCAAAATTATACAAATTATCAATCCTCATCTCAAAAATTCAGAATTACCATAGAATTTGTTTTGTGCTTATAGCATCCCAAACATTTGGTGGACAACAGAAATATGACTGACCACACATGTCAGAGACGGCTATACAACACATTATCTGCGATGCAATAAAATAATCTCATTAGATGATGAAAGTGTTTGCATGTACTTCTCTACACATGAGTGACTCGTACACTTTTGTGTCAAGCGGAGCGTTTCCAGCTTTCATCATTTATTTATGCTCATAAAATGTTTCTAGATATGTTCTGTGGTGAGCTAGCTGATAGAGTAGCAAGAGTAGCAGTTGCTGATTTGTTTGTCTATTTACAGGATATCAACCCCTTTTTAATGTCCCAACACAATACCTACTGTAAACGATTAACTGTATACAGTTAGTTGAGCACAAGTTGCTATTTTACCCATAGCTGGACGGGGTGGGTAGGAATTGTGGGTTCATAAATCCGATAAGATTTTAACTCAGCATAGCCAAATCCATTAGATCATTAACCTTTGTGTTTGAGAGAAAGTATTTACCACCCCTCTTCTTATACAATGAACTATTCCAAGTAGAATAACAATGATGACGATGCTAGCCTTGAGGAGTATGACGGTAGTACAAATACAGACCGGGCCGTTCCCCGTATACATTACAAGCCAGTTAACTTGTAACTACCTATTGCATCGGTCACTTACAGTGATAAATCGTTTTATATTTGTATGTTGACCGTTCGAGTTATTATTAAATACCTTTCGGATAAGTATACAAAACTTTGGCATAATGTTCAATCTCACAGCTTAAATCTCACATAGCCACTTTAGTTGGGCCTCCACTCTTAGAATGCCTCATCCAAGTCTACTAAATTGTGGGTTAATACATTTCTGAACAGTATTATAGCATATTGAACACAATAGATCTGCCAGGATTTGAGATTGGCATATTCGATTCCATAGTTCACAGCGGTATCCATTAGGTCAATCTTGCACCCTCTCCATAATAGTTACCACATATTTAGTATTGGGATTTTCACCCAATTAAATATATAGATTCAGAAATGTAGGAAATATAATGTAATTGTGACAATGGCAAGAGAAAAAGAACATGAAACAACATGTAATATTTAAACACTTTATATTATGATATGAAGAAAGGAAAGAAGAATGAGAAAAAGATACGTCAGAAAGTTGCGTTGCAAATAATTGGACTTTGTGTGTCTTAACTTGAAATATAATAAAAGTCCATATAACTGCCCTTGAATTATTTGTGTATACAGTGCTAGTGTATTTGGAGTAGAGAAAATATTTTGATGTACTGTTTTTCTTGGCTACTTTTTTTTTCTAATGAGTCACTATTTATCAAGGCCCAAAGGCCACTTGAAGATATGGTTAATAAGTGGACGGTGGGACAACACCGCGATGATTGGTACGATGGTTGGAACTGAGTAAAATTTGATTATTTAAGAGGACGGCTCAACAAGAAATTTTTTACATTGGACTTGAAAATTACCATGTTGTAGTCAATTGGGAAGCAGCCCCGCAATACTGTGTTCCACAGGCGTGGAATTCTAGGAAAGAAACTTTGCTCATGGAAGTTCTGTTTAGTTTTAAATACACAGAGGGAGAAAGGAAAAATAATTGACACTGGTTGTAGCGAGACGAGTTTTTGTTGTGAATGTTTTACTGCCATAGATTGGAGCTCAGTCGGGTACCTACCATGAAAATAACGATAGAGCAAAGAAAGACTAGCAATATCTCTTCTGTGAGAAATTGACTGTAAGGAAGAGAAGAGGACATCCACCACTAGATTTCGAAGTCGGTTTTGTACTCTGTCAAGGCAGGAAAGGGAGCTCTGAGCGGCACCTCCCCCGACGTGGCAACAACACTCCATCTTAGGACGTATTTGACTCTTATAAAGGTAGAAGATTGTGTCAGGCTTGAGATTCCTTTTGGAGCGATAGAATGATTCAACCATTTTCCCAGTGACCTTTGCAATGGACTTGATGTAAGTCTTCCATTTGAAGTCTGCAGTGAAGGTCAGTCTTAAAAGCTTATCAAAGCAGGGAGCTTCCTCAAGGAGAGAGCCATTCATTCCAATTAAGTCAAAGTAAAGATCCAAGCATCGGTAGTGAAAGAAGAGAAGCTTGGTTTTAAATGCATTAAAAGTAACCAGCTACCTTTTTCTCCACTGTACCACATGCTCCAGGTCGGAAGAGAGAGAATCAGAGATCTTGGTCATTAATGCTCTTCGAAGTGTTGCCATAGATGGTTGTGTCATCAGCATAAATGTGGACGAATGATCTTAGAATGTAATTTGGGAGATCATTAATAAAGATCACCAAGAGGGTTCTGCCCAAAATGGATCCTTGAGGCATGCCATACTATGTGCTTCAGACTTCTGCTCATCAACAACTACTTTTTTTTCTTTTACTACCCTAACCTATCAGAGAGAAAATATTTGATGGTTGAGAGGACATTTCCAGATCTTTCATAGCTGGCAAGCTTGTGAAGTAAACCTTTATGCTGAACCCTATCTAAGGCCTTTGATATATCAGGAGCTATTTCTCTCGAAACAAAGCCCCTGTCAATAGATTCACTGATCCTGTGTGATATTACAGTCAGCACATCAGCTGTTGATCTAGTAGAACGAAATCCATATTGCTTGTCACTGAGTAGGCTATTTCTGTTGAGGTGATTGACAACTTTTCGGTTTATCACAGATTAAAGCAGCTTACTCACGACGTCCAGGAGACTGATTGGTCTGTACCGAGATGCAGAAATTGATCTCCAGTATTTTTGTATACTGAGCAGACTGACAAAGTTTTCCAATGTGATGGAAAACATTTCTCCTTTAAGCAATGATTGAACAGCTTTGTAAGAATAGGAGCTATTTCCGATTGCAGTTTTTTTAAGTACTATGATTGAAATAAAACAGGACCAGTTGTTTTGCTGGCATCAAGGTTCTTGACAAATTTGGCAACATCCCGGACAGATATATGGAGGTCGCTCAGAGTGTTTTCAGTCACAGGGGAAAATTCATGAGCTAAGTGACTCTGATCGTAAAGTTCTTTGTAAAAAGTTTGGCTTCATCAGATGCTTAGAAAATCACCTTTTGCCCTTTGATGATGGTTGGAATAGAGGTCACGCATCTGTTCAGTATCCTATTTGTTATACACCAAAACTTGCGGGAACCAAGCATCTGCTCAGCCACTCTAGATTTAACGGATTAGGCATGTGATTCTCTCACGTTTGCTATAACTCTTTTGCAGCTGCTGCTGCTTAGCAATTTCACACTTGTGGTGTTCACACTTGTATTCGTAGACAGAGCAAAGTTGAATCCTACCTACTTCTTCGGACTTCCACGACAATAGGAAGAGAAAATTTAAAACCATGCAGGCTTTTGAACCTAGCTGGTTTTGTCAGGCATCCTATGATTGGTTCTTCCTCGATAACCACGGACATCAATATAATCAGGCTGTTTTAAAGGAGGTGACTCTGAAAGTCGTGTAATAATTTTTATTACACATCTAGTTTGCATAATGTCCAACCTCCCAGTAAAAATTTCATATATTCTGATATAACTTGGTTAGAAGTTATAATAACAAAAATAACAAGAATGTAGGATCTTTAAAAGAAGATGGTTTATTACAACGTATATCTTGTAGAAAACAATAGCACTACCGGTAATCCAATAGGATTAACCTAATACACTCGAATACCATCAAATATAGTCCACCATACATACTACTGTTCGTAGTATATATATATACTACAGACTAGTACATTTATCAGCCTTGAGGAGAGTCAGGTATCTCATCACAACACCCCCCCCCCCCCAAAGCTGAAAATTTCCCTTGAATTTTCTGCTTCTAATATTTTTTCCTTTTAGGATCCGGGCTGAAGCGCTCCACTGGTTTTCTTTCATGTTTGTTCTTTCTTTCATTCCGAACTAATGGAATTGGATCCTTTCCAGTTTGGAGCGAAGACAAATTTTGTTCAGCTTGTAAGGCTGGTCCAGTAAATGTATACATAGGTTCGTGTAGAATATTGAATAGTGCCATGTCAAAAACATCACATAGAATCTCCATTGGGACTTCTTTCTCACTTTTTCATTATTTTCAGCATATTGTGGTCTAATTTGGTTAATGTGTCTTTTACACACAAACTTTTGACTTTTTATAGTGTAGACCACTTTGCCAATCATTTTCTGAATTATGCCATCCATCCAATAACTTTTTCCACCTTGGAAATTTTTGAAATATACTTTATCTCCTTGGGAGTGTCTTATTATGTTATGTGTCTTCTTCCTTTTTAGCAACTTTTTTCTTCGGATAGGGTATCAATCTATCGAAAATCGATCATATTTTCCTTGCGAACATGAGTTCCGCAGGGGACAACTTTGAGTCGTTGTTTCCATTAGGAGTCACCCTATAAATTGCTAAAAAATTCTGGATAGTTTTTTCTTCCGTGTTCATATATTTATTTTTTTGTAAGGCACGCTTAAACGTGTTAACAAATTTTTCAGCTTGACCATTCAATCTTAGATGATATACTGGTGTAGTAATGTGTTTAATGTCCAAGCAAGTACAGAAATCCTTAAATTCCTTTCATGTGAACGCCGTATCATTGTAGCTGACTAGTGTCCGGGGGACCCCGAAACGACTGAAAATTTCATCTAATGCACTGATGGTGTTCCTAGATGTAGGATGCTTGCACTTGAATACCTCAGGCCATTTCGAGAAAGAATCCACCAAGATCAAGTAATAATATCTATTAATCGGTCCAGCATAGTCTATATGTAAACGTGCCTATGGCGAATCCGTTTTTGGCCAAGGATTCATTTTGCAGCCAATTAACAACCTCGTCATGGTTTTACAAAACTTTCTATTTCCTTGTCTATTCCTGTCCAATATACGTAGCATCGCATGAGTGATTTCATCCTGGACATGCCAGGATAATCGGTATGAAATTCTTTTAGCATAACTTTACGTAGAGATTGAGGTATTACAATTCTATCTGTGTACATTAAAGTGTTGTTGCATATTGAGAAAGGTGAAATCTGAGTTCCCTTTTACTTACTTTTGTTCAATCTCGTCTGGTCCTTTATTTTTAATATAAAATCATCTTTTTCGGCTTCCTTTTTTATTTATTCTAAAGTTACAGGTAATTCTCTGATAGTGTTTAACAACAGACCAGAGATTTCTTTTTCCTCTTTTAGTGTTGCTATAACCGTCTCTTCTAAAATTTCTTCATTTTTGGAGATTAATCTTCACAATCCATCCGCATGCCCATGTTGTTTGGATGCGATGTATTCCATCTTAAAATGATAGTTTAGTAGGTTACACCCCATTGCTGTAAACGATTAGCAGAATGGGTAGGAATGCCTTTTTTTTTATCCAAATATAGTTACTAACGGTTTATGGTCTGTTTGAAGTAAAACTGATCTACCATGTAAAAAGCGATTGTATTTTTTAACTCCAGACACAATCGATAATGCCTCTTTCTTGATCTGACGATAATTTTTCTCAGTCGGTAGAAGAATCCTTGAAGCATGCGTGATCGGTTTAGTAGTACCATCTTTATGTGTGTGTAGCAGTGCAGCACTCACTCCGTATTAACTAGCATCAGTTGCAAGGATCATTTCTTTCACAGGATCATAATGAGCTACGGCTAGATCTGAGAGTAGACTTTTTTTTTATTTTCTTGGAAGCCGTCTCGCAAACTTTTGACCATATCCATTTTTTGTCTTTCCGTAATAACTCATTAAGAGGGGCTCTTAAATCATACATATTTGGAATATAGATCACATAATGTTGGGCTAACCCAAGAAACCATTGTAGTTTTGCAACTGTGTTGGGTGCAGGCATATTTTTAATTGCATCGGTCGTCTGTGAGTCCAGTTTCCTGCCTTCACTGTCTATCACTTGTCTGAGGTATTTAACTCTTTCCATGAAGAATTGACACTTCTCGGGACTTAATTTTAAACAGAATTCTCCTAGTCGTTTGAACATAGCTCTGATGTTTTTTTTTTGTGTTTGTGAACGTTCTTACTTTTGACTAGAATATTGTCTAAATAGGCGATAGCAAACTCAAGACCCACTAACATAGTGTCAATAATCTGCTGGAACAAAGCTGAGGCGATCTTTAAGCCGAAAGGGAGCCTATTTAGTTTGAAACTTCCCTTATATGTATTTATGCACAAATATTTTGAGCATTCCTCATTCACTTTAACCTGCAAGTATGTGTCAGATAGATCGATTTTTGAAAAAAATCTTTCTTCCATTTAATTTCGAGAAAATGTCTTCTGGCGAAGGAAGTGGATAATTATGATCCTTCAGGCAATCGTTTAACCCGGTTGAAAATCAGCGCACACTCTTATTTTTTTGTTTTTCTTTTTGACGTAGACGGTGGGCGACGCCCAGTCTGCATGGTCTACCTTAGAAATAACTCTCATTTTTTCTAATCTTTCCAGTTCCTTGTTAATTGTGTCTAAGGAGGAAAAAGGAACATTTCTTTTTGGTTTAAAAATTGGAGTGACATTTTCCTTAAGTTCAGACTTGACTTCTGTCTTTGTACATAAATCCAAACCCTCAAAGAAAACTCTGGGATATTCATCTTTCAATTCATCCATGAATTTTTCATTTTTAATATATTTTTTCTTTTCTGCACTGTTTATTTCATTGCAAAAAGAGTTCATTGGGAGTTCAAATAAATTGAACAATACTATCCAGTCTATTCTGAAGAATTTAATTTTAAGAGTTTAATTTTTTTCCTGAAACCCCTTTGACAATTTTCTTGGTTTCAGATAATTTGTGTTTACCAGTTTACCAACATAACGTTTACTTTTTCAAAATTCTGTTTCTTATTCTTGCAGCAAACTGACCATTTATGACCTTTAAGATTCACAGAATTTGTTCTTATACCAACATACATCTTATGTATGCTTAGTATTTCCTCATGTCTCACATTTTCTAATCTTTTTGAATTTAGGAGTTTTTTGTTTTTTTATGCATTGTACTTTGGCAACACTTTTCTCCTCAATTTGGGTATTATCCCTTTTAACATTAATGAGACGCTGATATTCTTCCATCATTCTTTTTAACGATATTTTCATGTCTCGCTCCACTATTGTTAAGATTCTAGACCTTATTTCTTTTTACTTAGGGACTGTTAGTTCTTGAACAAAGATTAGGCATTTAAATAAATCTTCATCTATCTTGAATTGCTCAACCAAACAGTTTACTGTGCCTGTGTATGCCAAAAAATCCTCGTTATCCGTTTTCACAATGTTTAGACATTTGTATTCCGTGTGGAATAGACTATTTCTTTCGTCGAATATCTTCAACAGTATATTTATAGTTTCATCGAATGAAACTTCCTCAGGTTTTCTGGGCAATATCAAGTTTGTATATTTGGTATTCTCCTCTGTTTCCCAGTTTCTGTAATAACAGGGTTACCCATTCTTCATCAGACCAATCTAGGCACCTTTTAGTAAATATCGTTTCAAATCATCTGAAATATACTGGAAATGTAATGCCAGAATCAGGTTCGTATACAAATTTAGATAAAGAATTTGCAATTCCTTCAGCAGAAAAAAAAACTATTTTTTCTTTCACCTGTGGTCTGTTTCAGAATTTTTTCAAAACTTTTCTGTTGTTGCAGTATTTGTTGTTGCAACTGTTGATGTTGATGTCGTTGTTGTTGCATGCTTGTACACAGCATTTTAGTCATTGCAACTAATTGTTCCATATTGAAAATACTCAGAACTCGACACAAATTTTTTTCTTCTTTTTTTAGAAAAAGTAATAACACTGAGTGTACTATTGTTAATTACTAAAAAGTATTCTATTGAACTTTTATCTTGTATAGTTCGTAATCAATGGTTCGAGTTCGCATTTGAGTCACGGTCCATCATACATTTTTTTCTTAAAAATCGAACAATAAAAGTATTCTTACTTTTTTTTTAAACATTTTCCTCTTTGACACGCCTTTATTTTTTTAAGATGTCTTTTAGTTGTACTGGAAAAAATACAAATCCACAGTAATCCTTGTTCGTTAGCTCACATGTACGTCTGACGATAAAAACTGTTTGTTGGATGCTTTTTTTTCTTTGTTTTGTATCTTGTAAATCCTTCTTTGTAGTGTGAATCTGTTTAGCGAACCCCGTTTGCAGTTGATATCTTTAAATACACGTCAGTCGGATTATTTCGTTCACAATGTTTACTGAATAAAACAAAGAACTCAAATGACTGAATATATTCCAAAATTTGCCTTCGTTTCGAATCCTTGTTTGCCAGTTCATATAGTTGACTTTACTATATCTTTTATGGGTTCGTTTCTGAAATTCTTGCCACCAGCTGATATAACTTGGTTGGAAGTTATAATAACAAAAATAACCAGAGTGTAAGATTTTTAAAAGAGGATTTTTTTTTACAACGTATATCTCGTACAAAATAATAGCACTACCGGTAATCCAATAGGATTAACCTAATACACTCGAATATCATCAAATACAGTCCACCATACATACTACTGTTCATAGTATATATATACTACAGACTAGTACACTTATCAGCCTTGAGGGGAGTCAGGTATCCCATCACAACATATTCACTTTAGCTAGGCATTAACTTAGGCCTTAGCGCAGCTGCAGTGATCTGTGTTAGAATGAATGTTTATTTAGTTTTGACAAATAATTGTAGAAATAGGCGCACTAATTAGATAACTGAGTTTTATACAGTGTGACGCCTACAAAAAATGCCACTCAGGGAATCGTTAATAAAATTCACAATCCTTTCTGCAATCCAATCATATTTGGTACAAACAAATGTCAGTCTACACCTGATTTGACCACCAAGTTTCATTAAATAAATGTCCAACAGGCTTTGTCTTACCGCCGTTCAATGATATGTGGGAAGCCACTTTATTGGTCGTTTCATATGATCCTAAATGGGCTTTACACTCACCGGATATTAACCCCTCCCCCTGATTTTTATCTGTGGGATATCTCAAAGATAATGTCTACCAAAACAATCGCTAGACTATTCCTAAACTGAAGAGAGCCATCACAAGCAAGATCAGGGCAGGCCCAAGAAAGAAATATGTCAGAGTTATCGACAATTTTGCATGTCATATACAAGTATGCTTATCACTGAACATCGCTAAAAGTTGGTGGATAAGTCAAGTATAGACTGAAATTTATTTGTATCAAATATGGTTAGATTGAAGAAAGGAGTGTGAATTTTATTAACGATTCCATGGGTGGTATTTGGAGGGGGGGGGGGAGGCACCCTGTATATATCACAGAGATTTTTTTCTGTTTTTTTTTTTTGGTTTGTCTCTTTTATAGCATTTCAAACTTTTGGGGGTTATTTAATTTCGAAGCGCAATATTTATTGTAAACAATTCATTGGATGTGATTTGTTGAATACAAGTTGCTATTTCAGCTGGCGGGAAATTGTTGGTTCATACCTTGGTATTAGCATATCAATGAACACAATAGATGCAATAGAAAACTTATAATTAATCCATTGCTGAAGTTGCTGGAAAAATGCTTGGGTCATTCTACCGCTCCAGAAAGTACCTGACTTCTGATGCAATGCTTTACCTGTATAAGAATCAGATACGTCCTGAGATGGAGTACTATTGCCACATCTGGAGAGTGGGTGATGATCTCTTCTGTTCTCGACAGCCAGAAGAGACATTGCTAGTCTTTCTCTACTCTATTGTTATTTCTATGGAATGTCCTCAACTGAGCTTCAATCTCTGGTTCCTCCCTATAAGACATTCATAGCAATAACTCGTCTTCTTGCAACAGCTGCAAAGAAATTTCCTTTCCTCCCCAGTGTGCCTAACATCAAACGGAATTTCTGTGAGCAGAGTTTCTTTCTAAGAACTTCCCATCTGTGGAACACATTGTCATGTGATTGCTTCTCTGAGGGCTGCAACATGATCATCTTCAAATCTAATGTCAATAAATACTTGTCATAAACCCTTCGCAAAGGTCATCAAATTTCATTTTTTTCAATCCTCTCATAAAATATTTTCATCATTCAACTGACAATCTATCTATCTCATTACCCCTTATCCTTGAGTGGCTTTTAGCCTTGATAAGTGGTGACTTATTTGTTAAAAAGAAATCAACGGAAAACAAAGGATTTGAATTCAAGTTTGTGACAGTATTTATGAGACCACTCATACACCCCCAGGTTAGTTTTAAGCAATGTACCTGTTCAAATGTTGTCTCTAAATCTAAGTTTGTATTTTTGAGCAGACGCTAACGAATGTAGCTTGAATAGATATTCTTGATGAATGCATCTCTAATATAAACATTCTCCAGCTGACTGAGTCCCAAAAATGAATGCCTTCTTCAGAGAGAAGAAGCTTTTATCGCAATATTGATCTTCATTTAGATCCAGTTTGCGATTCGCAAAGAAATGTCACACAAATACTTCAGTTTTCAGTTTCACATAAATTCCTTTAAGAGACTTCAGATGTAGTAATATTTAGATCCGAGTGTGTAAAAATAAGGTTGAAATCGGAATTTCCACATGAGGTTAAAATTAAGTAGAGAGTGGTAAATTCCAGAGGAAAGTTAAAAGTTTAGAATTAGGATTGCATGTCAGGATATGACGTCATAGAGGGAAGTATGTGTCAGAAAAGCGAGAGTTTGTGCCTCGGGAGGAGGGGGGAGGGGTCAAACGTCAATATGTCCAGACACGGTATTCAAGGATTCCACCACCCTTACGGGGTTGTCTGCGAGCATTTAGTTCATCTGAATGTACTTGCTGTAAATTACTGTAAGAAGTAAATCAAATCCCAGAGCGATTAATGGAGTTATTTGTTGTACTTTTTAATTGATTCTACTACTTCAGCCACAAAGGGAAGGAAGAAGAAACGATCAACATCTCTACGGTTGCTACTGACACCACTCTGAGAGACATCATCATTCAATGAGACAATTACTATGTGTCAATCTAGATTGATGAAAATCAAGTGGCAAAATAAGATACCAGACACAGAGATTTTAGCCCGATCAAGCCTCCCATCAACATACACCATACACCATGCTGCAACAGTGTCATGTTCGTTGGGTGGGTCATATATGCTGCATGTCAGATTCAAGACTCCCAAAACAGCTCCTTTATGGTGAGCTGGCCAAAGGCAAAAGAACCATAGGAAGACAGCGAAAACGGTTCAAGGACAGCTTGAAAGTGTCCCTCAAACAGTTCCTGGCGTACTACAAGCCACAAAGGGGCCATGATTACTGAATCTGCATGCATTGAGGAACAAAAGAGGAAACGCGCTATTCAAAAAGAATGAGTAGTCAGCACCTCCGCTACAAAATCATCCCAGAGCTCGGATCAGACTGACAAGCCATCTCTGGACCCACAAAACAACTACATGATCACGGTCGTTTTCGCAAACGATGGACGAACATCATGTGTCAATGAGAGAGGCGAACAGCTGTTTCTGATGATGAAGTAAATGACAGACAAATCGTGAAGAAAGAATTCCGCCACACTATGCTACACGGAAAGGTTTCATGAGGTTTTTGATTTCAATATGTTCTAATATTACAGCTGGGATTACATACTTTATACATACAGCTTCTTTTTTATTAATGAGTCATCACCTATCAAGTCCAAAAGCTACTCAAGGACAAGGGTTAATGAGATGGATAGATTGTAAGTGAATGATGAAGAATATTACGATAGGATTGAAAATCATGAATGAAATTAGCAAAGTTTGATTACTTATGGAAACAGTGTATAACAAGTATTGGTTGACATCTGATTTGAAGATGACAATGTTGTAATATGCAGGCAAGCAGTCTCATGATAATGTGCTTCGCAGAGGGAAGTTCTTTGAAGGAAACTCTGTTCATGGAAAGTCCACCTTATGTTAGGCACATGGAGGGAGAAGGGAAAGTTCTTTTCAGTTGTGGTAGAAGACGAGTTTTTGTTGGAAATGTCTTACAAGGAAGAAATCAGAAATTGGAGCTCAGTCAGGCACATTCCATCAACACTTTGGGCTTTAATGGAATTTAGGAAATGTGTAAAAACTTTTAAATCACTAATCCCTTGTTTCACAGCATTGCTTTATTTGGAACCCCATCAAAACAACTGCATTTTCTTCTTCTTCTTCATCATCGGTTTAATGTCCGTTTTGCATGCTGGCATGTGTTGGACGGCTTTTAGAAATTGACTTCCAAACTAACTCATCTCTGGCTTGGTCTTTATTTATCCTTCTTTCTCTCAAGTAGATTCTTATCACTTTCTCTAATGTTTTCCTTCGCCTTCCCATGTGAACTGAATCTGCTACCTCAACTGTTTTACACCTACAAACCCAAGAACTCTCAGCCATTTTTCAATGTGGCCATACCATCGAAGTCTCCTGTTCTAGACATATCTACCTATACTGTCTAGAATTAATCTTCCTCTGAGATAATCAGAACTACGCCTGTCTTTAAGGCCCAAATTACACATCCATCGTATCATCCTCATATCATTTCTCTCCATACGACGCATGTTCTCAACCCTCACTGGCCAGGTTTCACTCCC
The DNA here is from genome assembly GCA_963556195.1 of Sepiola atlantica. Classification (NCBI taxonomy): domain Eukaryota; kingdom Metazoa; phylum Mollusca; class Cephalopoda; order Sepiida; family Sepiolidae; genus Sepiola; species Sepiola atlantica. The sequence goes on along the minus strand of OY744524.1, from coordinate 162,568,445 downwards.
ATACATCATCACACTGCATCCCTTGGTCGTCAGTGGTCCGAAATAAATTGTTTTAGAGCTAAGTGAAAGAAGGTTTGGGCTTTTATTTCTCTTAATCAGATGCAAGAATCTGTTCGCGTATCAATGCAAAATATAACACATTCATAACGGTAGAATACATTTTGGGTAGTAACTCAAACCGGAAATATCACTAGCAGTCGGAACTAGAACACAACGGAACTATCACAGCAATTACGATTGATCAAATTTCAAGGCTTATGTTGCCATGGAAACACTAGCAGCTGCTATTAAGTGATAGCGGGGCAGGGGGCAGATAAACTGGTGGAAGTAACAAATGCAGAAAGAGAGGGGAATTATTTATATAATTTCAAGGACATAACAAGTGAAGAGCAATAGAGATTAATTAGCCATCGATGCAATATTGAAGGGACGCAATATTGAAGGGACGCAATGTTGAAGGGATGTAATGTTGAAAGGATGCAATATTGAATTAATTTTAAAAAATGGCCAAAACATTAAAATGATTGGAAGCATTAAAAATGTTCTTACCGCAAACAATGTGATCACCATTAATAAGTTTGAATAATGTATATTTTTATAATTGAAAAAAGAACCAAAACATCAACAGTGTATATTAAGTGAACAATTTTACTTAGGCAAGTAATAAAGAATGATATATAAAACAGTAGAAGAATAGATAAGTGCAGAAAGTTGAATTAGGAGCGACAGTTTTTGAAGAAAAGAAACAACAACCGTGCATATTAATTGAACAATCTTACTTAGGCAAGTAATAAAGAATGATATACAAAACAGTAACAGGTAATTATACAGAAAGATTGTTTGTAAACTCGTGCATTTGTGGAACTTATCTTATTTGAAGAAGTATAATTAACAAGTGTGTATACTTTGAGCCCCAGCAGTTGATGACTCCATCTGGGGCTTGTGTCGCAAGGCAGTAAACCGACATCGATCATAGTTATGAAAAAGAGTCAAGAGTGTTTGAGTTTATATAGGCTGGCTTACGTGACCCGTAAAGGAGCAGTGATTGGGTTTACCTTTTAGGCAATCTACATGACCCTTAAAGAGACAAGGGACAATAACCGCACTGACCAGCCTATGAGTGTCTCATAAATGCAAATATGACAGACTGACATTCCGATAAGCAAAAAAAAAAACGTCCTTCAAACCCACAAGACACATCTAAAAACTCCAGCTAAACATCACATAAAAATTTTAACCGAGCTGATAGATTTCAAGTTTTAAAAATTAAGTTGACAATATCTCGTAAGTTAATGAGAAAGTCTATGTATTAACTGTAAGGCTCATTTATTGATCTGTTAGAGCTGAGAATAGATCAGGAACATTTAAAAAATATTTTTTCAAACTTCATCTGAGTTACTGTGGCTCTAAAAAGAACAAAATCATTTATTTATGAAAACCAAGCCTTTTTTTACTTACAGAGTGCCTTGTCTTCTAATATATAAAGCAAAGCCAGTCTCTTTTCCGTTGATAGCTTTTTTCCTACAAAATCAACATTTGATTCTGGTTCATAAGTTTTTCTTGAGAATCGTTGCAGCATGTAATTAAGAAGAATAAAATGTAATTCGATTTATGACTTTTAGAAAATACTTTGTCCGAGTCAGAATTATTTTCAAATGGCTGCCATCTTAAAAAAGGAGGGGGGGGGGGGCATAGCTCTGTAGTCGTCAATACAGAGTAATTTCCCTTTGATGAAACAAAAAAATATTTAAAAAAAACGACATAGTTTAAAAAAAAGCAGAGCAAAGCAAATTGCAATTTAATACACAACTGAGCAACGCCGGGTAGATTCAGCTAGTAACCTATAATCTATATATATCTACATACTTTTATTATGTAGTGCCAAATTAAGTTAAGCTTAGAAACATATCTGTAATTCAATAGCTTAGAAAGATTTTGGTCTATATGGCGTTCCAGAAAACATCCTTTTTTTTCTTTTTTGCAATCTGTTGAATAGAATCTTCAACTTTATGACTCTTAACTACTGTGAGGAAGATTGGATCAAAGATTTCTTGACATATTCATTATTCTGTGAAATAGTTGAAACCTCTGAACAAAATTTATTTAAGATACAGAGAAAAGGTGAAAATGTTTTTTAAAAAATGGACAAACTGATACATATAAATAGACACATCGGATTTATTTTTGTGAAGAACAATCATGGACCACAAGTAGTATCATGACAATGTTTTTCTTATTTCTAGATGTGTCCTAACATCTTTATAGCATTTTCATTGATCTGTCATGCTTAAATTTGAAATAACATTTCCGTCAGTCTGTCATGCTTAAGTTTGAAATAGCATTTTCGTCGGTCTGACATGCCTTATTCTGAAATAGCATTTCCGTTAGTTTGTCATGCTTAAGTTTGAAATAGCATTTTCGTCAGTCTGTCATGCCTTACTCTGTAATAGCATTTCCGTTAGTTTGTCATTCTTAAATTTGAAATAGAATTTTAGTTAGTCTGTCATGCTTTAGTTCGAAATAAGATTTTCGTCAGTCTGTCATGCTTTAGTTTGAAGATGCATCCACTATGCATCTTTATAAGATGCTTTCTCCATCAATCAGTCAGCCTGTTGGTTTGTCACCAGTTTGAAATAGCATTTTCATTGCTAAATGCACAGGTTAAATGGACGTATCTTAAGAATGGGTTCGTTCTTGTTTGTTCTACTGATCCAATTTTTAACAGGCTGAAAATTATCAATTTATGATAAAATAGAAAAATTCAAACAATTTATTAGATTATTATCAAAAGAAGAAGACGACGAAACATTTTTAAGGAATGAATTTTGGTAGACATAGTAATTGAATTGTTGGCAGTTTCTTGTCTGGTAGAAAATAATCAGCAGCAGCTACAGTTGGTGTCAGGTAGCGTTGGGGTTGGGGGAGCCGTCAGAAACGAGCCGTGAGGGGGGATAACCCCAATCCCAACCCTTAACCTTTACTTTCTTTTCTTTCTTTACTCACCAGGCTATCACTAAGGCAACCAACACTGTAGGTCAGCCCACCAGCACAAATAAAATAAATATTACTGAAAATGTGTTAGCATATTCAACATGCAGGCACATGCAGCCAAAATATACTAGTAGAGGTACCCGGATAAGCCAGGGGTGTACCTAGGACAATAAAATATCAGTAAATAAACCAAATTTTGGATAAATCATTTTTTTTTTCAGATGATTAAGGAATAAAAATATACCGTTATTGCTGACCACTAAAGAAAAGCCGGACAGGTGCCAATTTCGTCTATTTTTATAACAAAAACGATGCAATTTAGTGAGAATTTTTACATGGATCAATCAATAAAACAATCAGAATATCCATTAATTATTGGAGAAGTCTCATCCGTGACCTCAAAATAAGAATTGTCATAATAACTATGTGCATGCCAGAGCTTGTTTCCAGTTAAGAGTTTTCATTTTGTATACGCTTTATCTAAAAAAAATCATGATAGAAAATTTTTTATAATCATTTAAATCTAGGCCAAAACAACTACAGAACCTTGCTGATTTCACATATGCCATTGGTTATACTTGCAGATTAACAATTGACAACTGATGCGTCGACACACACACACACATTAAATTTATATATAAATTAATTGACCGAAATTTAGGCTATATGTGCTATTAAAATAAATTGTAATAATTGTAATATTTTGTTCTTTTTATGATATTTATAAACTGTAAGGTATTTAATCTTATTTTCTTATCTAATATATTAAAAAATTCAGTCTGATTTTCAAAGTTAGATCTAAATAACATTGTATCTGACAAATCGATATTTGATTTTGTCTAACCAGTGTAACATGGAAATTTTCAGTCTGTATTCTTTAGATAAAACAAAATTCCAATCGATTTCATTGATTACATTTTCTATCCAACCCGATAATTCTTTCGGTAATAAAAACTTACAGATTCACGGTTAGTTTTCATTGGTTAATCAACAGATATGATGATCCAATGAAATCATTCCATCTGTTAAAATTGAAAATTGTAAATGGCATGCAAAATCAGTTCGCTAAGTAATTACAAAACCTTTTTGTATGATTTACATTTTCTATTCATTTTCTAGTGATTTGTTCATTTAGTGTGAGACAGAGATATCCATGACAAAAGATAGAGAGAGAGAGAGAGAGAGAGAGAGAGAGAGAGAGAGAGAGAGAGAGAGAGACACACACACACATTTTATGCTTTTTGTAGGATGAGTTTGCTTTACCGTTTGATAATTCTACGGATGCTCATTGTAGTAATAACCTACCACATTTCTTTGCATTAACATATATAAGTTAACAATGCTTCTTTCACTAATTGCTGAACTTACAGCAAGTTCTGATTATTTCATAGTCTTCATTCATAAATTAGTTAAAAATTAAACTGTACATTCAATCAAAACTTTCGAACATTATCATCATTGTTGTGTCTGTATGCCTCCATACATTTCTTGATATCCAATATACTAAGACAATTCAGGCTATTTCTATCTCGTCCATGACATACTTTTGCCTCAAACAAAAAAAAAGGAAAAAATAAGGACAACAGCTGTTTGATTTATATGTTAAAATTAATTGAGATTTCTAAACTTGGCATGTTGGTGTTAGAGTTCAGTGCGCAGCACTTAGAGACAGCAGTTGCAAGTTCGAACCTCAACTGGTGTGTATTATTTTCTTTGATTTTGTGCAAAGGTGAACTTAGTTAAAATTACAATATTAAGCAATTTCTTAAAATTTTTGTTTTTTCTCCCTGTTTTCTAGATAATTTGCGGAAATTAGAACCCCGAGAGATGCCAAGGAGTTTTTTCAATGTCTAAAATTAACCCTTAAATGCTTTATTTTTTATATTGGTTTGACATCGAAGATACTGATTACCTATTTAGCGGGTGTGCTGATGCAACATCATACTAATACCTACTCACACTTGCCAACAAGCTTGTTGCAGATGTGAAACAAGTTGCAGTTTGACATATTTTCATTGAATATTATATTAAATAGGCATTTTGTTGGAATGTGTCATATTTGAAACAAAACACATTTACGGGTTAAATACGGAAAACTTTAAAAAACTTCCGATAGATTTAAAATTAATAATAAGAATCTACTTCATACTTATTTTTCAAAATACATAACTAATTTGTTTATTTTATCCTCTTACCTCCATCCTTACAAAGTTACATATATTTATATATTTGTATCTACAGGATTCACTCTTAAATTAGTTAACTGATCATGATGAATTTTAGAACACAGCTGTTAGACATAAGGTGTCCAAATGTGGGTTATATTTAGTTTAATTTAGTTTTATGCAAAGGGGATAAAAAGGAGGTGGAATCCCTTTCTGAAAATTCAGATACCTCCTATTTTTGTGAAATCTTAATAGGTATTAGATATCAATTAATAAATATTCCTCAAATTTTAGTTTCTTTGAAGTATTTTAATGGGATTTTAGGAGACATAGTATGGGTACAACCTCCCATTTATAAATTCAAATGTATCAAATCTTTATTAAATTTGATACATAGGCATTAGACACAAATGAAGCAAGATTCCCTGAATTTCAATTTCTTCTTAAGATCCTTTAAGCTTAAATTTTAGATATCTTTTAGAATTAAAATTATGCAATTGATTTTGATCAAAATTGGAATAAGGATTCTAAACATAAGGTTTAGTATCATTATATCTTGATTTTAATCTTGGTAAGAGGACATAAACATGGCGAAAAACTGTTCTGTTAGAGGAATTCATTTTACTGATCCTGGGACGGGTATTCTTCTAGTTATTAATAAAATACAACCATCATTAGCTTGACAATGGCTGCAATAATGTTTACACAAATTATGAAACACTGGCTCTTAACCTCTTATTATATATATTTCTAAGAGTTAAAAAAAGAACAGTTTTGAGTGCAATTTTGCAAAGACATCTGATAGATTTAAAAATAATTTTATTTTGTTGCAAAATGATAATGCAATTACAAACAGTGTATCGAAGGAGTTAGTGTAATATATAAAGATTATCTATTTGTCTAAAGAGACAATGGATACCCCCTGTGGCAGGTGCCTTCATAGTGAAGCAAGGATTTCACAATCTCCAATGTCACTGTCTCCTGAACTGAAACTACTTAAATCCAGTGGCAAGTAGAAGTCCAAGGCGACTGGAAACAAAAGAAGTAGTGTTCTTTAATAGTTTTCCTTTACCTAGACTAGTCACACTACCAAGGTTTGCGAGTCAAGTCTACCTTGTTATTTAACTCATAGCTGGAGTGGGAATACATGGATTCATGATTTTCCTAAGAGTATTTCTGAAAGTGACTCGACAGAATTCGAACAGAGCATTCAGAGCCAACGTCCATACCAAGAATCACTACATTACCACCACTTATCTCCCTTGGAAATGAAACCTACTATTGTATTAACCATGAATGGGATATACTTATCTCTAATTTCTATGGCTATCATGGTGGCCACATTGATTAGGGCATTAGATCTTGACAGTCAATAGTGACTGAGGTTTAGGGTTTGACATAAATGATTCTTAATGAAGATGAAACATATATGTCTAGATATAAAATGATATTTATTAAAAATAATTATTATTTATGTTCCTATCTAAGCTATAATACAAAGTTTTTTCCCTTGTGAAAGGAAGACTCTTTGAAACTTACTATTGTATTAATGATAAATAGGATATTCTTCTCTCTAATTTATACAGCTGTTATGGTGGCCACATTGATCAGGGTGTCAGATCTTGCCAGTAAATAGTGACAGGGGTCTACAGTTATAGTCATGCGACCAGCGGAACAGCTATATATAGCCACACTGATGATTCTTAATGAAGATGAAACATATGCCTGTGGATATAAAATAATATTTATCAAAAATAATAATGATTAATTATTCAAACTCCCTTAAAGGTTGAGAACTCTGGAGAGAAAGATAGAAAAGTTTCTATCTAAGCTATAATGCTGCAAAGTTCTTTCCCTTGGAAATGGAACACTCTTTAAGACTTACTATTGTCTTAACAATACATAGAATATATTTCTCTCTAATTTCTATGGTTGTTATGGTGGCCACATATATTAGGGCATTAGATCTTGGCAGTTGACTGGGAGGGGTCTAGGGTGCGAGTCATGCGACCAGTGGAACACTTCATCTTTCTTCCACTCTTTCTCTATCTCTTATTTCTTTCTGGTTAAAACACCTCGACCAGAATCGTAAAGTTGGGGCGAAGATCACAGAGATAAGTGGAAATGAGATAGGCAGGGAATACATTTTTATTGCTTAGGAATTTGCTTATTTTTGGGAAAGTAGCATTCTTTTTTTAATACAAAATTATACATAACCAACACACAGAAACTAAAAGAGGTGTGTATGGAGTTTATTGTGTGATTTCAATATTTTATATCTAGCAGAGCGGTGTGAAAACACTGTAAAAATGTAGATATAGACATAATATGTCCATCTAGCTTGAAGCCTATGGCCAGAAAGAGGACAAGCCTTATTTTGAGCCTCACACATTTGTGGAGTGAGTCTTTTTTTTATTTCTAAATAGCAGAGGTGTGTAGGGAGTTTATTGTGTACTTTTCGATTCCTACCTAGCAGCATTCTTTGTATGCTGATATTATTAATGCCTGGAAGTAGAACAACACCAAAAGGTGCCATGTGAATAAAGCTCTGAAAGAGAGAGAGAGAGAGAGAGAGAGAGAGAGAGAGAGAGAGAGAGAGAGAGAGAGAGAGAGAGATCTTGAATAATGATTGATTGGAATGTTGGTTTACTGAGTTTAAATTAACATGACAAAAATGATGGACACATGAAAGAAACATACAGGAAGTGAAAATAAATTTTCTTTTCATGAATGGTGTTACAGTCCAGTGATTTTCGGATGAAAAATGGTGTTACAGTTCAATGAAGTTACGGTGCAAAACGGTTTGATGGCTTTGTCACAAGGAAGAAAAATTGAAAGATGATGATTTAAAAAGTGCAATACACTTGAGATATATGGGAAATATGTAATAAAACAGAGAGAATCAAAGTAACTTGTGAGATGAATTATCTGTTCAAATTTCTTCAACTTTTCAAAATATTCTAGGCAAATAAACATGAGACGAAGTGGAAACTTGTAATGCATTTCGCCCATAATGTATGATGACAAAAGAAAATGGATATTCACATTCAACAAAGTGTATTATAAGACAGTTTTCTTTTATCTTTTTGGTCGGAATTTCATTCAATGGTTTGCTTCACTTGGCAAATTTTGAGTAGTGATAGCAAAACAATAACATTTTCTTCTGTGCAACAGACCATAGCTGGGTTTTTAGGCTTCTTATATTCTTTTTTTGTTGTTGCTGCTGCACATGGTGGAGAGAGGGGGCCAGGACCGTTTTTATCAAGGCCTGATGACTGTCCCTGGTTGGCCTCTGTCAGGGCTGGAGTGCCACTTCCAGAGCCTGGAAGGTTTAACTATTGCTTACCTTTTCCTGCCTAGTGTGTAAACGAGTTGAGGGGACCTTTTTATCCTAGGTACTGGCCTACAAGTATTTAGTTTTATTTTTGTTCATCTTTTTATCAGTTCATCATTGTCAACAGCTTCTTACTGATTATTCAAAGCTGCCCTCTATTAATAGAGAGGGTGGCCCCATCCACAACCCAGGGAGCATGTTGGATGGCCTGAGGAGATTGCGCACAATTGAATAATTGTTTTTGAAGGGTTTACTTCATATAGGGAGTATCCTTATGTTAGGGTGGCCTAACAAATCCTTGTACAGAAAGACCGATGACAGTCAAGGATAATGTCTAGTAGGCATTTTTTTTTTTAATTTTCTTATCTTTTTGTTTTTATGGAGGATGGGGCATCCTACCGGATGCCAGATGTTAACCTGCTATTTCAAAAGCTTCAATTTTGAAGATTCTAACCGTCGTTTACACACAATTGTTGTATCTTTCTTGCACTTGGTTCACCAGGTATATTCGCTAGGTTGTTTTGAAATTCTTTTTCATGAGTCTGGTTGCTCCTATGATTACTGAAATGATGGAGATCTTCCTAAGATTCCAGTTTCTTTTCATGTCGTACATAAGACCATGGTATTTAGTTATCTTCTCCCTCTCAGCTCTGTTTAAGCCAGCATCATTAAGGACGCTGACTTCAGCTAGGGTTGCTACTTTCTCCCTCTTGTCCCATATCACTATGTCAGATTTAACAGCTGCGTTTTCTATGTATGTAGCTGTAGGAATTGCATAGTCATAGTGGATGGTGTATGACTTATTTCCAACTATTTTTCTTTGTATATGCTCCAAGGACTACTGCTACATTGGATATTTAACTTTTTACAGATGGTCTAGTGGAGATATTTACACACTTTCTCTCTTGTTTTCATTTTATTTCAGGAGGTAAGTTCTCATAAATCAAGGGGCTCCTTTCTGGGGCTAACACTTTATTTCTCTATGAGATACATAGATATCCGAGTGTTCAATCAAGATTCTCATCTACCTCTCAAACGTTAAGTTAGTAAAGAAGTGAAGAACATTAATTTTCCTCTCCCCAATTGACCAGTTAACTATGTTATAGTATCTCTTTGTTGTTGTCTCTTGGTCATCGGATTCCAGAACAAGAATTCATCCAGCTAAGTGTTGTTACTTGATGTAACATCACGAGGAGAAGGTGCATCATTCCTTGTATGAGCCAGTGTATAGCTATATCGAGAGAATCTAATTTGCGCCTCGAATATTATGTCATTTTGAATATTTGGTCAGGGTTTACTTGTAAGGTGAAGTATCCTCATGTCAGGTTGTCCTGACAAACTCTTGTACAGAGAGACCGAAGACACTCAAGGATGGTGTCTAGTAGGTAATTCAAACTCTCGCAATAGTGTGTGGCTTTGTACTAAACAAAGCTAGATCAAATGTTGCATGCTTTAGAGGAAATCAAACTTTGAAAGAACAGCTGATTTTTAGAGGAGTAACCCATCTGGAGAGAATATCCCAAATCACACTAGGGATGGGATTTTATCCATAAAATAAGGAAGAAAGGCATACAAAAACAATCCCAAATTAGTCTCTTTCTTCTCACTATATCTCCTTCTCTCTCATTTTCTTTTTATCTCTTTCTCCTCTCCAGCTATGGGTTAAAAGGTATTACTACTCGTGGTGATATTTCCTTTTGTTTTTCATAGACTATACCAATCTTAAGTTTTAGAGTTAGTTTTATTATCTTTGACTTTTAATAAAGAGAGAGAGAGAGAGAGAGTGACGGAAGCGAGAGTGATATACACCATGTAAAATAAGAGCAGGGTAAGGTCAAACAACATGCAGTGAAAGAGGGTGAAAGTGATAGACAGACACTTAGTAAGAGATAGGTCACTTGGTGAATTAATTTGAAGATTATTCCCAATTAGAACAATTAAAATGGATTTTTTTAAAAAACATAACTCAATCCCAAAACTAAGGAATACTTTTAGCACATATTATGTGTGATTAAAATATATAGGGAAAATCCTTAGGGAAACAACTGTTGATTAACTCATATAATCAATATACTATTAAAAAGTTATGGTGTTTTGGGAGTTTGTCTGTTCGTATGCAAATAGAAAAATGTGATTGGCAGGGTAAACATTACTAAGGCAATAGTATTTATGATGTCAATACCCGAGTTCGAATCTCACATGAGTCTAAAGGATTTTTTTTAAATTGGATACATGTTTTATAAATTTAAAGAAATTAGCATAACATAATAACATAAATCAACATTACATAAATATTTTTTTTAAATTAAGAGACATGCTTTTTGATAATCTGCAAAAAATAGAAATAAAGGGTATTCGGCATGAGTTGAAAGCAAATTATTTTGCTTAAAAACATAATTTCTAATGTTTTTTGCCACTAAGAACAATATGTAAATACATTCATCGTAGTTAATTACTCTCTCATGTAAATACTAAGTAGCATATTTTTTTCCACAAAATTTCAAAAAAAATTTTTCATACTAGCTATGAAGTGGTAGAAGTTAGATAAAGATGGAAATTGACATACCCAGCCACCACTCAAGGAGCAAATATAAATTAATAATGATAATAATAATAATAATATATATATATATATATATATATATATATATATATATATATATATATATATAAAGTTAGTTGAAATCAATAAAATTTGAACATTGTTCCAAGAATTCAAAACCAACTATTATTAGGCATACAATCGTTTCCAAAACTTTTTGGAAATATTTTATTTTTCATTATTTTTGATGATTCCAAAACGTTCTTCATCAGTGCCTTTTATAACATCACATACAGAAGTCTCTTGAGAAAAATATATATATATATAATTAATTATTAAAGACAATATATGTATTATCATATATCATCAGATCCTTTTAGTTTGTAGTCTCCTTTGAAGATTCAGCTCAATGTTTGTCAATTATTGATAACAGAGCAAAATATAGAACAGTTATTTATTATATTCCAATAACCATGGTTTGTTTTATTACTTTTATTTTTGTTTTTATTTTTTTCACATTTCCAAAAATTTCAAATTTCTGTTTCATTTGTTTTGTGCCAAACAACATTTGTATGTCAATATCGTCTCTGCAACACTACAAAATCATCAGAAAAAGTTCACAAATAATTTTGTTCTTTTTTTTTTTTTGAAAAAAATCAAAATGGCTGATTAGTTTGATCGTACACATGTGAGTGTTTGCTCTAAAATTTTTGTTTGTTCTTTTGTTTATTTTCACCTTAAAATGAAACTGATGTATGATGTGGGTGTTTTTCAAGACACTCTAATCTAAGAACTCTTATTATTTGTGAACTTTTTCTGATGATTTTGTAGTGTTGCAGAGACGATATTGACATACAAATGTTGTTTGGCACAAAACAAATGAAACGGACCGTTAAATATATCTCACAGAAATTTGAAATTTTTGGAAATGTGAAAAAAATAAAAACAAAAATAAAAGTAATAAAACAAACCATGGTTATTGGAATATAATAAATAACTGTTATATATATATATATATATATATATATATATATATATATATATATAAAGTTAATCCAACAAAAGATATAAGCGTCAACAAATATCTTTAATTAGTGAACATCCGGATAAAACTGAAGCTCAATATACTGGATAGAGCATTAATAGCAATATATAAAGTGAAATAATAAAATAAAGGACTTTAAGGTACTTTGCCTGAACATTGAATTCTTATAAAACTTGATTCACACCTTATTTTATTATTTCACTTTATATATATATATATATATATATATATATATATATATATATATATATATTATATATATATATATATTATATATATGTGTGTGTGTAGTAACTATTGCTGCTGCTACTTCTATTAATACTACTGTTCTGTGGTTAATTTCCTCCCCCACCATAGCGAATATAAATGTACCATATTCCTGATAGACGATCAGTTGAAAGATTTCTGTCTAACTCATTATTACGAAAGCTTCAGCTTTCATTTGCAAGTCTACTTCAACAGACAAGATTGTATACTTTACTATATTTCTTTCATTTCTACATGTTGCATTTAATATCAAGAATAGACCTTTTAATATATGTGTATATACACACACACACACGACTACCTGTGATCCGTTGGGTCACAACAGCTAGCACTATTTGTTCAACACTGATTTCATTAAAATAATCATAAACTGTGATATATCTTTTTGCATAATTAAAAATAATAAGTCTCTTATCTTCTAGATCAACATTATGGATAATATAGAAGTAAAGCGACCTATTATTTTTTTTATCTAATTTACATGTGTTTATGGTGTGTATGAACACAATATGTAAATTAGCTGAAAAGAGAGAATCCCTTTTTCTCTAAATACTCACAGACACATTAATATTAGAGAGTGGTTGAATCAACATAGAGTGAGAGGGGAGAGAGAAATACATAAGTAGCTAAAAGAGAGATAGTTGACTTGTTCATTTAATTATAAATTACGGCTAATTAGAACAATTAAAACAATTTTTTCAAATATAACTCAATGTCAGAACTAAGGTATATTTTAGCATGTATTTTGTGTTTATATATAGGAAAAAAAGCTTGATGAAATAAATGTTGATTAACTCACATTTAGTATAATATCAATAATAAACATATCTACCTGTTATTATAATTTACATACACACCACCAGCACTAGTGACGATGTAATTAGATGGGAAAATAATGAGTCTCTTTACTTCTATGTTATCGATAAGAATATAGATCACAAGGTTAAGATCAAGGAGGCAGAAAAACAAAGCAAATACATGGAATTTTCCCGAGAACTGAAAGGAATATGAAACATGAAAAAAATACCAACCATTCTAGGAACACTAGGAACTGTCACCGTAAAAAACTAGGAGACATTGGAATCAAAGAGAAGACTGAAACCATACAATGCACAATAATGATGAAAACAGCTGAAATCTTTTTTAAAAATCCTTGAATGCAGAATCCAACCCACATAATCAACGAATGCTAACCAGCCACAGCGGCTAAGTTGAAATAGAAATACAACAAAAACGATAGAAAGAACATCACACGAGCTCAAAGGAACTGAAACTGCCAGAAACACTAATTGACTGACATCCCCTTACCCTTGATAAAAAAAGGAAAAAAACACACATACACATGTGGTGACACCAGCCTCGGTTGGCACCACACAAAACGGTCATGAAGGGTCAAGGAGGATGAAAAGACTGAGGAGAGAGAGAGAGAGCACTAACCAGACCTCCACTGGAAGGGTGCGGAAAATACTTAAACTTTGAGGATATTTATTGCCACTCAAATTCCATGCAATGGTTATCAAAAAAGGCGGACAATGCTGGAAATCTGGGGAGACTTGTTGTCACTCAGACTCCAGAAAACACCACTTGTTATTGCCAGTGAGCAATCACTGATAATGACTTGTGTGAAAACTCCTTGTGAGGAAATAATGATAATCTAAAAGTAAAGAGACTTATTATTTTTAGTTATGCAAGAAGAATGTCTTAAAAGATATGTCACAGTTTATGAATTTTTGAACGAAAACAAAGTAGAATAAATAGTGGTAATGGTTATGACCCAACGGGTCAAAGGTAAGTCTAATACATGTATAAAAATAAATTTCTTTTTACACATACAATTTATGTAATAGAATATATAGACTTACTTCAACAACGAAGAATCCTCAGATACCTGAAGACGGTAGGAAATTTTATCCACTGAAATAAAAAACAAAATAATTTCAGTATTATTAAAAAAAATAACTTTATGAGATAGAAAAAGTAAACTATGAAGCAATTACTGTATTTTCAGTAATATATATATATATATATATATATATATATATATTAGTAAAGTTGAATGGAAAAACTCAAATCACCATGTCAGTTAAATGTATTAATTAATTTCACCTGCCTTACGACAGGATTCTTAGACTAAACTAAACAATTGTTGGTCTAAGATCTTCAGTCTTAATTCAATTTTGTTCCGATTGTAAGAAAACATCGGACATAAGGCACATTTTATTTTGTAAATGCCGGTGAGGGAAGAAGTGTCCTTAGCGGGTAGGTGGGGATGGGGTTTGGCGTTGAGTAAATCCTTAAATGTTTTACAAGTTGATGTTACTATTTTTATGTCAGATTTGAATTGTTTTTGTGTGGAAATAGATATCAGATTATTGGGGAGAACTATGTAAGATTTATTTTTGTCAGTCTTGTCCGTGTTATTTGTGCTGGTTACGTTGCTTTGAGGGGAAATTTTTGTAGTGTTAGACTGTTTTCTTGTTGTGGATTTGCATTTACCGTTGTGGATGAAAAATTGAGGATATTTTAAAACTTTGTACGTGTTCTGGATATAGGTTTCTTCATTGCGGAGGTAAGCGAGGATGCAATTTCTAAAAAAATTAAGGATTTACTCAACACCAAACCTCGTCCCCACCTACCCCCTAAGGACACTTCTTCCCTAGACGGCATTTACAAAATAAAATGTGCCTCATGTCCAATATTTTATATCAACGAGACCGCCAGAAATATAAAATCTTGCATTTACGAACATAAACAGGACCTGAAACACAACAATCCCACTAACACACTAGTCACACACAGGACCACTTTTACCCACAATTTTGACTTTACAAACTGCATCCTGCTCAGGACTGAATCCTCTCTCTCACACCGCAAGTGCATTGAAAGTGTTATAATCCTTGATGAGAGCATCACCATCTAACGTAAACCTTAGACTCGGATCTTATTTGTTAATCAAACATCTGGCAAAAATCGCACTCAAACAATGCAATATACCTTGCCACTGCATAAATAACTTTGATCCCGGTTAAAGTACCACTTATTTTTTACTGCATTTCATCCATGTTTCCATTCTTTCTTTTTCTTTCTCACCCTTTTTCCCATTTCAACGTCTGTGTTGCACGCACTGCATAATTTTTCAAATAGTTACGCACGTGCCAAAAACATTTTGTTGTACATCGTCTTCTTTTTCCCATGTTTTGCCGTTATTCAATACACTTCATTTATCTGAAGACTCCTTGTGAGGAAATAATAACTGTTGTTCGTTGATCCGAACGAAACCGGTAAATCTCTCGTTTTTGATGATTTCTTGCTGTGTTCAATTTTCTTTTGTCTTTTTCATATATATATATATATATATATATATATATATATATATATATATATATATGTGTGTGTGTTTGTGTGATAATATTAAAAAAATTTCTTTATATAGTTCAGATCGATTCTTATGAGAATCAATTTCCATATATATATATATATATATATATATATATATATATATATATATAAATATTTGAAATGGTCTACATAAATACATTTATGTTTCCGTACTCAATGCACCTCATCAGTTTGTAATGAAAGTAATTCGTCCAAAAAAAATCAGAGGCTGAGACTTCAGACAATCAGATTACTCAGTCAGTAGCAGACACTTTCCGACACGCGGACACAGTTACTCAGCTTGAATTCATAACAGTGAGAGAGATAGTGAAGGTGTCAAAAACAAAACAAAAAAGTTTTGTTAACTAAATGCCACAGTTATAATAAAAGAAGCTGTCAATAACACCGGAGGATGTAAAAAATGTGTTGAAATTATGATTAAATATTTTTTCTGATTATTCTAAAGAAAAGTATTTTTATCCAATCAAAATTAAATCACAAAGCATTTATCTTTTGCTCAAACAAATTTTCTTAAGCAAATTTGTTTAGCATGAAAAAAAGGTATTGCTTTGCTTAACAGCTCAAATATTAATTTATTTCTTTTGCAAATATATAATAAACTAGAAGAATAGACGTTCCAGGACGAGTAAAATACCTTCCCGGAACAGAATAGTTTTGCACAACTTTTATGTTCTCTTACGAATATTAAAATCAAGATATAATACTACTTATGACTAGAATCCTTATTTCAATTTTGATCAAAAATCCATTACATTATTTTGATTCTAGAAAACGTCTCAAGTTTAAAATTTAAGCTTAATGGGTTTTAAATTAAAATTAAGGGAATCTTGCTTCATTAATGTCTAATAATTATGGATTAAATTCAATGCAAATCGGATATATTTTCATGCCTCCTAAAACCCCTTTAAAATACTCCAAAGAAACTGAAATTTGGGGAATATTTATTAATTGATGTCTAATACATAATGCTAAAATTTAACAAAAATCAAAGGTATCTGAATTTTACCTCCTTTGCATAAAACTAAATTAAACTAAATATAGCCCACATTTGGACCCCTTATGCCTAGTAGTTGTGTTCCAACATTCATAATGATCGGTTAATTAGTTTAGGAGTGAATCCTGTCCATACAAATATATAAACATACCTAACTTTATAAAGATAGAGATATAATCATAATATAAAACCAGTTGGATTGATGTAAAAATATAAATGTGAGTTACCCCCCTTTTGTTTGGTCACAGAGTTTTCATAAAACTCTAAAATGTTCATAAAAGACATATTTAGCAAACAATAATGGTGGACTTCTATTTAGAAAGAAGATTTTTGTTCTTCCTATAGATTATACATAAATATTTTTATTTGATATAAGATGCAATAGCCTGGAGAACTTGAATACGGTATGCCAACTCTATGCCAGTTATCATAGCCACTTCCTATATACAAATATATACAGTTAAAAGCCTTCACATTTATATAACGAGAGAGAAAGCGAGTCTGCAGACAGTGTTTGCATTCTGATTGTAGACTGGGTATACAGTTGTGTGTTGCAGGGTTAACTGATCACTTGGTCTGAGTGAATATCCTCTGTGCATTGTCTATTAGTCTCTTTCTATACCGTTAATGCCATCCGCTTTTATCACACCTACAAAAATCACATAGCTTCGAAAATGTGTAGCATACAACCAGTGCCGGACTTCTCTACAAATTAAATAAGCTATAGCTTAGAGCCACACATCCGGGGGTAGAGGGGATCTCATTTTTTTTAAATATATTTATTTCATTATTACTTTATATTTTTTTTCACAGCTAAAAGAATAAAAAATGAACCCTGGACAAACATCGACTCACTTCACAAAAATAAAAATTGCCTCAGTCTAAACGGATTTCTCCTTCTGTCCTCGGACAGTAAAGGAGAAATCCTTCGAGACTGAGGCAATTTAAATTTTTGTCCCAATCCAGAGTGCCTCTTTTTGGGGAGCTGGATTTCCCCCACATTTAAAACTGACTGTCTTCGTGAGGAGGCACGTAAACAGGGACTCGCTTCACTTCATCTTTTGTGTATAAAAAGTGACCAGTTATGTTGTACATCGTTCAATGAAATTGGTGATTTGGTTAGAGAAAACTCACTGAAACGAACGTTTTGCATAAAAAAAAGGGATTGTTATTAAATTTAGTTCTGTTTAAACATTTCTACTGAATACTTGGTAATTATTAATGGCAAATAATTATTTTCTATGTGGAAAATGGAATAAATCAATTAGAATTGGAAAAAATATCAAACAGAATTTCAATGAACAGAGTTTCTTTCCAAGAACCTCCCATTTGTGGAACACGTTCTCACAAGATTGCTTTCCTTGGGGTTACAACATAGTTGTATTCAAATTTAATGTTAAGAAATACTTGTCATAAACCATCTTCATAATTCATAAAATTCTATTCATTCCATTCATCATTTTCAATCCTTTCATAATATTCATCATCATTATTCATCTCATTAACCCTTATCCCTGGGTGGCTTTTAGCCTTGATAAGTAGGGACTCATTAATATTTTTTTTAAAGTTAAAAGAAATATTTTGTAAATAATTTAATCTTGTAATCATTATGTATAATTATTTTTAAATGTTTACCCAAATTAGAAAATGGCCACCAATTTCATATGGCTTATGATCTCAGCAAGTGAATGTCTTACCCTAAATACATTTTTTTGTTTCATAGATCTCATTTTCTCAGTCTCTATTTACTTGCCTCCCCACGAGGACTAGGGAATACTCCCTAGTAGACTGAAGAAGACTTGACTTGAGTGCATAAGAAGCAATATGATTGCATGCAACCTGACTGATGTCAACCCTTCATAAGGAGCAGGTGTGACACATTGCCTGGTGTTGTCCATTCCGAAGCTTGGAACATTCGCAGCACTCTAAATACCAAAATTAGATGAAAAGAGGTAATAATTTGAAATTTATGTTAGGAAAATCATTTGTTGGAAAGAATAATAAAATGCAAATACAATTAATTGAAAGAATGTTTGTGATGTACATTGATATGCTAAGTTATGTGAACAAATAAGGCATTGGAGATAAAATTAATTGGATTAGAGAGATGAGAGAAATCAGAGTTGGTTGCTGGAGAGTATCGAATTACACACACAGAGTTAAGGCACAAAAGAAAACACATATGCACACACAAGAACAAACAGCATCACACAAGTTTCCTAATAGCAGGGGAATATGACAGGCAGAAAGCAACCTGTAAAAAACGCCAAAAGATAAACATTTGTATGTGTTTATTTTGTGTTTTGTTGACGTCTAACCCTCAAAAACAAATAACTATACAGAAAACAGGACATACAACTCCAACAACAAACATATAGGCTGGTGCTACGCTCAGTGTGATCAATCAACAACAATGCAGAGAAATTATACATTTCAGAAGTTGAATCATCACGTAACAAAGACTTGTTTTTGAACCATACTTAATGTTACATGAGGACAGAATACATATTTTTTTTAGTTCAAACTCGGTCATAATGCTTCCCAAACAGCCTCTAATATCAACAGAGCTTGGGGAGAAGGTTCAACAAGTGATCAAACAGTACAAAGGTAGTTTCATAAATTCTGTAGTGGTAATGAGCAAATTGAAAATAAAGGTAGAGGACGGCCATACATTCTTGATAATGAACGTTTGAAATCAACTTTTGAACAAAACCCAAATCTAAGTATTAGAGAAATGTCTTAGGTACTTGATGTCAGTATTTCAACTGTGTCCGACCATCGGAAGCAAATTGGTAAAATGAAAAGTCTTGATAAATAGGTTCTGCATGAACTCAATGAATAAATGTTTGTTTCTGAAATCCGTCATTATTTTTCAAACAACTTCATCATAGTCATATTCGATGTAACGTCTATTTTATATGCTGACATGCATTGGATAGCTTTAAGAAATTTACTTCCAAAGTAACCTATCTTTATTTATCCCTCTTTCGTTCAGGTGCATTTTTATTACTTCCTTCCATGTTTTTCTTTGGCCTTCCCTGCCACCTTAACTGTTCTACATCTACTGACCAAAAAACTCTCATCGATTCTTTCAACATGGCCATACAATCGAAGTCTCCTGTTCTGCACACATCTCCCTATACTGTCCAAATTTAATCTTCCTCTGAGGTCATCAGAACTACAGAACTAAGTCTGTCTTTAAGACTCATATTACACATCCATCATATCATTTCTCTCCATGCAACGCATGTCCTCAACCCTCACTGGCCAGGTTTCACTTCCATACATCATCACACTGCATACACATGCCTGATAAACTTTTTCCTTGGTCGACAGTGATAACACTCTGCTAGTTAGTAATGGCAAAAGTTTCCTGAACTTACTCCATCCACTCCTAATTCTTGCAATCACACTAGCACCTAAACTCTTTACAACAAAACTTATTCTATCAATATACTATTTTGGCATTAAATGAGCTAAAAGAGGTTGATATGCCATAAAACAAATAAACCAAACCTTAAACAAGTAAAAAGGCTGATATGCCATAATACAGCTAAACTAAATCAAACAAAACAAATGTTATTTTAGAAACTAAAATTGCAATGAAATAAATTCTAACTATGCATTTGCATCTTTGTTAAAAATGAACGTAACATTTCTCCATATCGCCGTAGGTATATCACATGATAAATAATTCAAATTTCAGTCCTTGTGCAGATTAGGATACAAGCTAAAATTGACTTGGCATCAGTAGTTTCCAGATGTTTATGTAGACGAGCAGAAAATGCTAAAGCGCTTATTCAATCAGTGATATATTTCTTCAAAAAAATAAATTTTACGTGTAAACAAAAACATTTTTTCCAGTTGTACATCCAACCTCGTTTTGGATTTTTGGGATGCAGGCAACCGACTTTTCATTCGGCTTTTTCCGGCCGTCTACGTAAACATCTGGAAACTACAGATGCCAAGTCGATTTTAGCTCGCGTCCTAATCTGGACAAATACCCAAATTTCTCCTAACCAATCAAAAACTCTCCAGTAAAAAATGCAAGCAAAGCAAGTTGTCCTACAGAGCGACAGGTGTCAAGTGTTCTGCTATCAGATGGTGAGTTAATACTGTCATACAGAGGCTGGCTTATATTGGCCTCATTTACCTGCTATGTAAAATGTCGTCCATGGATTAGTTAGTTCAATATTCGTGAGAGGTTATCGGTGTTTGATCAAAAGGTGTTTAATACGTATGACGTACATGCCCTCCCTACTCTCATAGGACCACAAGACGTTCGGGTTGTGGTCACTTGTAAGGATGTTTTTCAGTACTCGTGCGGTATACTTTACGTCTCTGGGTGATCGCGATATTCTTGTGCTGCAATGTGGGCCCTGATTTTGTGGCGGTTCATTTATTAGATAAGGGTCTTCATCCGCTGCTATCATTATGGAGACATCCATCTTTTCTGAAACACCTGCATCCTCCACTCCCATTTTCTATGGTGTGGTATCTAGGAGTTTGGTCTGATAGAATATAAGTCATGGTTCTGTATGTCAATTTGCACCAACAGGCATGGGGTAATAAGAAGTGTCTACCACTGGGTCTATCCTTTGGAGGAATTGGCGATTGTGTTGGATCACCTGGTTGCTCCCATTGATGTGTATATGATACTGTCTTTAGCCTAGTGTTTGCAATACTTAGTTTCCTAAGTGGGTGTTTGTGTGTGTTGAAGCATTTTTCATTTTTTAGTTGTCTTTGGGCCATTGCTGATTCAATATCGACTAATTTCACCCCATTATTTATGAATTCAGTATTTGTCCTGAAGGACTGGGAGATAGTCCTTTATCATGCGACCATACATCATTGTTGGAGACATTTCTAGATCTGGTTATGATATGTCAATAGTGATCTGGCTGTGCGATCACAGCTGAGGCAGTCATAGCTATCAGTGCTATCCACTAGTGTTCTCTTAGCTATTTTAACAGCCAGTTCTGCCTGTCCATTGCTTTGGATATAGTACACTAATGATGTGCACTTTCTGATACTCTAGTTTCTCCAAGAACATATACTCGTTGGAATTAAATGAGGGTAGTTTCAGAAAATGAGTATGTAACTTGGTTCACAAGTCCGAACCACAATGTGACATTGGTGATGTTTTGAAGTGTGGAGAATTTCAGGATCTTTGTGGGTTAGGATTAGAGTTAGTGGGTTTCATCCTATCCTTTGTTTCATAGAACACAGTGGAATCTACCACTTTTTCAGTAAAGTGAAATTTTTCCGGGTTTATAATGACATTCCTTTGTTGGCGGTGGTTAATATATCACATACCAGAATGATGTTTTTATTAGGGGTGGGACGTAATGGGTGAAAATTTCAGATTCATGCGAGTAGTATTTTTTTGTGTTCATTTATACATAAATAACACTAAACAATCAAACATTTTGAAAATTTTGCAAAATTCAGAAGATGCAGGCCAATAGTTTTTTGCTATTTTACATTCATGAAAACCCTTTCACAGCCTGAAAATGGTCCTAAATTAAAGTACTATATCAGATTTAACCATCTATATCCATTCATAGCTTTTGATGATGTTTTAGGACCTGCAATGTCGCATGAAACCACTTTTTCACCGAAAAATGATGGATTTTGAGTCCCGTAGAGCCCTAACGGCTATTTTTGGCCTGCACCTTCTGAATTTTGCAAAATTTTCAAAATGTTTGATTGTTTAGTGTTATTTATGTATGAATGAACACAAAAAAATACTACTCGCATGAATCTGAAATTTTCACCCATTACGTCCCACCCCTATTTTTATTGAGACATCTCAGAGTATACTGTCATTGATGCATCTGGTTTTCCAGACCATATCGATGATTGATTGTCAAATCTGCACATGAATAACATTCTTGTGGGGCACAAATATACTGATATCCGCCCTATTTGTTGATGAAAGTAGTTGCGTCCTGTGCAGCTGGGAAAAGGGGAAGGCTACGGTAGCCAACACGTGCATTCAGGATGTTTTTTCTAGTATGCCCTAGTACTAACGATATCTGATTGAATGGAGATGGTGTATAGTGGGTCTATCTCATGGTAGCAATGTTGAGCTTCTGCAGGTCTACTGTATGCCAGAATGAGCCGTCTCTTTTTGGACCAACCACTATTCTAGAACATCAAGTTATAGGTATGCCTATTGGATCAATAATGTCAAGTACCACATTCCAGTCGGCATGTTTGAGTCTCATTTTCCAGTGATATGAAACCGGAATTGAAACAAGAGCTGCTGTTGGTGTTGTACCTGGAATGAAAATAATGTCCAGGGGTTGGTGTAGACATGTTAAATGTGCTGAACCCAAAATGCTCCAGTATCCATTGTTCGTATTAGGGTCTATTATTCCCCATAGGATTTTGGTCAGCTTACTTAGGATGGTCATTCTTGATGGCGTCTGCACTGAGCCTTTCTGTCATCATTTTACTGTGAGGTTAGAGTTAAAAAGTTAGGAGGTAACAGGCCTCCTTTAGGGCCCATTCAGATAGGAAGAATCCAGACGTGTTCTACAACACATACATGGTTTGGCATGTCTCCCAAGCTGATGTTAACAAATACTATGCTCTTTATTTGTAGCTGGTTATTGTGATACCCTTTGGTGACGAGTCGATACTAGGTATTTGTCTGTGCATTTTAGAACTTCTTGTATTTCAGGTCTACTGGAGCATGTTTGTACTCCAGTATCAGCTACAGCATCGATTCAGTGAATTCAGAAGTTAGTTGATCCAATGGAGATGTGCCAAAATTCTACATGGACTTCTGGAATTATGGTTATCTCTATTGTCAGGGATGTCGGTGGATCCGGAGCACCCCCCCCCCTCCTCCTTCCTTCCTTCTCTCCCGAAAGGAACATGCTTCTGTTCCAAATGAGGTGAGGCACAGACATTGATTGTACCGGGTTGGCTTAACCACTTAGTTTCCTTTGTCTGTATTCGCATGTCATCCTGCTTTGACCTTGACCTTCCATGTGTCCTATTAGTGTGATGTGATTCTTCTTTCGCCGTGCTCATTGAAATACTTTACTTGCAAATTGCAGTTTGTTTCGATAAATTACTGAAAACTCACAAAATGTTTCTATGAATCGTAAACGAGCATGGAAGTGCATGCTTGATTCTCCCTTTATCTGTCTAAGAGTATAAATTTTGCCAATGTACTTCTTTGTGCAGATCTTTGATATCGACGAGTCTCATTTATCGTAATAGCTATTCTTCTGTGGAAGAGTTCCATGTCTTTGCTCCTACTAGGTCAAATAGCAGTCTAATCACCTTAGGAGTGTATGTCATTTCAAATATTTCAATTTAAGGCATGATGGTGTAAGCATTTTAGTATTATTAAAAAACTGATTTTAATGTTGGTGTAATTCTTGTATAAATTAACAATTTTCTGGTGTATAGCACTTTGATCTGATAGATGACATGCAAGTTTATTGTATATGATAGCTATAATATAACTAATATAACATGTTTTAAGTTTGTTATTTACAGAATTATAATTTCCAAGTGAGTTAGTGAACTCATAAACTACATTAACCTTGTAGTCCTATGCTACGATGAGAACATGCATTCCGACTAGTTGCTCTGTTAATAGTTCTGTTCCGATCGTGTTGAAAAGACCTACAGAACTTTGGAGTTGATGCAACTTGGTCGGAGATTTGGGTAATTGCTTGGTTCAGTCGACAATCCCAAAACAAGAAAATCCTCCACTCTCGTTGCTTTGATTGATTGGTCAGACTGACAAAAAAGTTATTTTAAACTTAAGCATGGCAGACTGACAAACTTCTATTTAACACTTAATTGTGACAGACTGACAGAAATGTTATTTAACACTTAAGTATGACATACAGCTAAAAATGCTCTTTCAAACTTAAGCATGACAGACTGACAGAAATTTAGTTTAAATATAAGCCTTACCAACAGACAAAAATACTTTGGATTATTTGGATTATTCGGACTACTGTTCTTATCTTGGATGTTATTCTCACAACGTTTTGGCCGAGGTAACCTCCGACCTTCTTCAGGTGCATCTTGTCGAACTTGGGAATCTGTACGGAATTTCGAACGGAACCTTTTATTTAATCCATGGGGGTATCTTGCTCTTGTTCTGTCAGCCATGACTGGGTAGAAGTCTTAAGTAATTCACAATTGTATTCTTAGTATCGCCTGCATTGAGGATTGAACCATCAACCTCCAGAAGACTGTCACTTAGAACTGATTATTACTTAGCACTTATATCCGTTACGCCACACATATTTCAAATGCAAGCATGACAGACTTACAGAAAATGTTACTTGACACTTAAGCCAGATCGATTAAATAAAATCCCAGTTTTTAAATAACTTCAAAACTCTTAAGTCAATCCAACCCAGAACTTAGGCTCTTATTCAAGGCCATTGTCACACTCGACATGGACAAATTTTCATAAATGTTGACCGCATAGTTTTTTAAATATTAACATTTATTGAAAACAACTTAAGCGTGACGAACAAAAAAAAAAATGGCCTCTCATAGAGACATGACGAGACGTCTAAAAATCAATAGATTTTTCTTTTCCTTTGTGTTCTTTGTTGGTTTAATATTTGAAAAGTAATCATCAACTATTAATACTCCCCTCTTTTAGTGATTATGATTTGTTTGCCTACGTCCCCATAGCAACAGACAGCTGCAGTTTAATAAAGACTTCATTGAACACTCACAAAGGGTTGCTATGGTTACAAACTGGACAATGAACAAAAGAAAGACAGGTATCCACACATATACAGCTATCTGTGCGTGAACACATATGTATGTATGTGTATGTATCTCTCTCTATCTCACATATATATATTTATATATATATATAAATATAAAACAAAAATTGTCTATTTGTTTGTTTTTCATGCTTTCCCCATTGAATACAGACCTCAATCCCACGCCAATTATAACTCACTGTATCCTAAGGGCCATTTCATAGCTTAAAAAAAACACTGTTATAGAATTGATTGATTTACAATCTAAACACTGAACCCTGCCTTTAGGATAAATCAAGAGTAAGGGAGATAATTACCTTTTAAACTCTACACAAGAAAGTTTTCTTATTATTTTTATTAAGATTTGTAAATTTACTTCATGGTTCAACTTGATAGTGAACAAAAGTTTAAGTAAAACATAACTAAATTTAGCAAATACACACCAACTATCTGTTGCCGAAACACCAAGTGTCTCCGTTCATGCTATAAGTAAAATAAATTCTTTTTTGTCTCTTAAACTGTATAACTTTTGTATATCTATGACTAATGGAGATTTTGTATCTGTCTGTTTGAAGCCAAAACTATACTATTATTCTACTATCTTTTAATGCTCAATTCAGATGGCTGGGGATAGTATTGTATGTGTTCTGTTGTTATGAGACCATCTTCCTGCATTAATTAAGGGTATGCCTACATATCAACCAAACCATTTCATTATCACATCACTACAGTATAAATCTCTATGCATGAGTCGATGAAGTGTGTGAGGTGCGCTGAAGAAAAATTCCTACCAGTAAAATACATAGCCCTGTTGTGCTTGCATACACTTAATGACAATAAAAGTGTAAAAATTTGGGAATTTCCTTGCTTTTGTACATTTAGTGTATATGAATTTTTATCTTAACCCTATTAAGGGCATATGCTTTCAGTATACTGGCATTTATCATGAAATGTCACTAGTTTTGTAAAGGCTATGCCTCAATACAATGGTCATTTTTAAGGTTTTTTGGAATTTTCTGGAAAACTAAGGTATATGGTAAACTGAAATTAAAATGCCATCAACTAGACCCTACACCCTCTATCTTTGCCAAAAAATCAACTTAATCCATCAAATAGTTGATGAGATACAGGATGGCACATACGTACGTACACACGGATAACACAAAATCATGCCTGACCTTTCTGGATCTCTGGGTTGCCTTGACTAATGATGCTGAAATTCTACACACTTATAGAACCTATCAAATAAAAATTTTGTGCAAAGTTTTAACTAATTTGGTTTATTGGTTTTTGAGTTATGATTGATCAAAGAAATGAGATTTCCAGCATAGGCCATTCTTAGAGTCTATTAAGGGATAGAGCGCTCTCGCGCCTCCCTTGATTATATATACACTAGCAAAAATATAATACATGGTTACAAACAATAGATAATGTAAGTTTGCTGCATGCTCTTGGATCACAGCGGTTTCCTTCCAACATAAAGAGAAATGTGCTATCAAGCAAGACTGATGTCAAATGACAAAATAGAAGCAACGCACATGGTCAACAGAAACATCTAAACAGTTTCGAATGAAGTGAAAAGTTTGCCGCCTGTTTCTTAACAACTGAGAATGTTCAACAATGACTATAAAAATTAGAATTTTATAGTCCCAAGAACAGAGTTCAGCCAAGTACAGTCAAGTCTATAGGGCAGACCAGAGGCAAATCATGGAAGACAATGATCAAGCTAAAATCAAATTGACTCTTATTTCCCTCAAGATGACTTGAATCCAGACATCAGTACTGACTATTTTCAATATGAAAACCTAAACATGCAAATATGAAGAACAATGAAAAACTG
This sequence comes from Sepiola atlantica, assembly GCA_963556195.1. Lineage (NCBI taxonomy): Eukaryota > Metazoa > Mollusca > Cephalopoda > Sepiida > Sepiolidae > Sepiola > Sepiola atlantica. Next base: position 162,541,109 of record OY744524.1, on the reverse strand, counting down.
TGGATATTTAACAATATTCTGAAAATGAAAAAGTTGATTGATCTGTTTGAGCGGAAAGGGAGTTGGGATCAACTCAATTTTTTGTGGTACTTGTAAGCATTGGGGACACAAGAAGTGCAGTGGAATTACAGGTAAGTTGAGAGATGATAACTAGTTTGTGTGTGCAAGAAGTGTCAGACAAATTTCGTCATCAGTCTTTGCTACGAATGTCAAGTTCCAACCTACCAAATGGTGTTTGATATGACTGAGTTGTTAACGACAACAAATAAGAATATCTTGATTCCTATTTCAATCACATAAATTATTTAGAACGAAATTAAAACATATTTACATAAAATAATTTTAGAAATAACATAAAAAAAACATAATTATAGTGAGTTTCATCATACGCGTAAAACGTTGAAATGAAAACTAGTCGCTTTTTTTATAAACAAGTCGAAACGAGGTTAGGGGCACATAACTCAAGTCCATAATTTTCTAGTTAAGAACAGGGAACCTCTTTCTTTTTTTAAAGGTAACCTTAGGTGGTATTGTCTGTAAACTTCAGAATATTTGGTTATATTTTTTAATTTTCTTTTCTGTGTTTGTTTTTCATTATTAGCGAAGTGACCCGAGAATTTATATACAGAATATAGAAAACTCCTGGTTACATTTTAAAAGTTTTTTTTGCGAGAAAAGGACACTTTTTCATTTTTACTTTTTGTTTTTATTTTTTTTTAAATTTTGGTAAATTTTTACTATTCCTTCCCAGCGTAGTTTACCCCTTAAAAAAGTTCAAATCCTACTTTTTTTGTGCAAATACATTTAAACAGCCTAAAAAAATATCCGCAAAGAAGGAATTAAAAAAAAAATATATATATATTTAAGATTTTAGAGTGGGGGTTCACTTTCCGTTATAAATTTAACGTAAAATGAGCACCCATTTTCTGGCCAGTTAGCGTAAAACGAGACATGTAACCAACTTGAATTTTTAATAAAAACACGTAAAAATTGAGCGATTTTCGTGTTTGTTTTGGAAGGGGGGGGGGGACAAACTTTGACTTAAGTTCCCCCCCTCCAAAAAAAAAAAACAGAAAACTAAATTGGCTAAATTTCTACGTGTTTTTATTAAATAAATAAATACCCCCCACCCCAAATTGGCTAAATTTCTACGTGTTTATTTAATTAAAAAAAAACACCCTAACCCTAACTCCAGCCCTAACCCTAACTCCAGCCCTGATCGTTAAAAATAACAAACGTCGCTTTGATTATGAGTCCCGGTAAAAAAACACACACACACACACACTTGACAACGAGAACCCGAAACGAGGCTAGCAAAACAAGACTGTCGACGCCATGTTTTTGCTGTAAAAATCCGTGCCCAGAAATTTTTAAAAATTTTTTTTATGTCTAATGAAAAAACATTTATCCTACGTAAAAATAAAAACAAATGGAATAGCTAACTAGGAAAATCTCCAGTCTCGAATTAGAAACTCAAGTCGGTTACATGTCTCGTTTAATGTTAAGTGGCCAGGAAATGGGTGCTCATTTTACGTTAAATTAATAAAGGAAAGTGATCCCCCACGCTAAAATCTTAAATATTTAATTTTTTTTAATTCCTTTTTTGCGGATGTTTTTTTAGGCTGTTTAAATGTATTTGCACAAAAAAAGTAGGATTTGAACTTTTTTAAGGGGTAAACTGCGCTGGGAAGGGATAGTAAAAAAATACCAACATTTTTTTTCTCTGTTTGTTCTTTATTTTTAGCGAAGTATTTGTGTTTGTTTTTAATTTTGCGATACGCCTGGCCCCGCATAAGTGAACGCCAGAATATTCACACAAAAAAGGCCAAACGGAATTTTCGATGGCCAAAACACACCAAATTCGTGACATTTGGACATAAAAAGGCCAAACTGGTTTTGCGCACGGCCCACTAGCCAGTCAGCCGGCCCTTATTATGCCTTTTTACCAATGACGAAAATCATTTCGGTAAAAGTCCAGAATAATTAACAGTCGAGAACTTGTAAACAAAAAAATAAAAACAACAAATAATTTATAGCACACGTAGTAGAATTACATTCTCTACCGACCTGTATACTTTTAACGCGTGGAAAATGTTTGTAAGATTTTATTTTTATTTCAGAATTTTATTTTAATTAAAGATGTCTTATCGTCACATGTAAACCAAATGGTGGCTGATGATCGCTTAACGGGGGGGGGGGGGGGTCATGTTGAAAAAAAAAATAGTTAAAAAATACTTATCTTACTACCTCCGGCCTGAGTTCGAGTGGTACCCCCCCCCCGCCTCCTCGTAAAACTACACGTAATAATTGCCTAAGTTAAGTGGCCATTATTGTTTTTCTTGGGTCAATAAGACAGCTTTCATCGAAAAAAAATTTTGAAATGATTTTATTTTTTTTAGTTTCCACACGGGTCAGTACTGGGATTGCTATTAATCATTTGTTGTTTTAGAGTTTTCGACTGTTAACTATTCTGTATTTTATCCACCATTTCACGCAAAATAATTTACGTGACTAAAATAGGAATTACCCCACCAATCTTTTAAATTGTTATAAAATAACAACACATGCTTTACTGAACAAAATAAACAAAACATAAAAATGGGGAGACAATTGTTACTTTCGTAAATTAGTTTTAAGAAAATTAAATAATTGGGAATTAGTCAAAAAGAACTTTTTTTATGAATTCATCTTTTGTGATGCATATGCTGCTAAAAAAACAAAAACGGATAGCATTAATAAAAAAGAAAAAACGAAGGTTGTTCTGTCTTCGCTTCATCGTAAAATTTATACCTAGTCGGTGTAACATTTGGCAAATACATTAATCATAATTGACTCGTAAAATTAACAAATTTAAACCCCGATTCTTTTTTAATTTGATATTTTCGTGCTTCTGCAGTTTTCGTTTTTAATTTAAAAGAGTGACTTGAAAGGAGGAGATAATTCAAACTTTTTTTTTATCAAATCTAATTTCTACAAAAAGGGAAGTTGGAAATAAATTTTAATACACGACTTGCGCGCACACAACACTCGGTGCCGTTCGGCAGTGACCTTTTAATACAAAATCAAATAAAAATTAAGACGCACGTTAAAATTAAATAGATTTATTGTAATAAATTAAACATCAAATGAAAAATAAACTAGTTTAAAAAAATACGTAATTGAAATGAATTAAAGTTTAAATGAAAAATAATAAATAAACCAGTTTCAATGAGCAAAAAATACGCAATATTGAAATGAAGTCAAGTTTAAATGAACGAAACATGTGAAAAATACTGGGTACAATTCTGTGATGTGTGTGAAAATAATGAATCAGATTTGACAAAAAAAGTCTGAATTATCTCCCCCTTTCAAGTCACTCTTAAATTAAAGACAAAAATATTTCATATGTACACAATACTGCTTTTCCTCTTCGTTATTACTTTTAAATTCGTTCAATTTCGATAAATCTAATTTTTTTTTTAATATAAAAAAGAATGTTTAAAATGTATTTTTGTATCAAAGTTTTGTGTGTGTAATTTTAAAAGAGTAATCATAAAAAAGCAATGGCCGCCAGCGATTAAACCATTGATTGAAATTTTACTGTCAACATTTTAAAAAGTAAATTAGAAGTTTATTTCGGGCCAAAAATACAATTTAAAAACCAACAACAATGGACTAAATCCTATTTCAGTCACTCAAATTAATTGGGTTTCAGCATCAACTTTCCATAAAACATGTTTTAGTAGTAGTAATAACATTGTTATTGTTATAACAACAACATTAAAATACGCTAAATTATGTTAAGTTTCATCGCACACGTGAAACACCGAAATGAAAACTCGGCCGAAAACAAACAAGCTCACAATTTTCTAGTTGAAGGTCCCTTAACTAGAAAATTATAAACTTTAGTTATCGTCCTCTATTACTTAGCCTTGTTCTGACCTGTTAATAAAAATGCTGACTATGTTTGTCCGGCTTAGTTTTCATTTCGGCATTTCACGTGTACGATGAAACTTGCAATATTTTGATGTTTTTAATCTTATTTATTTATTTACTTTTTACTAAAACAGGGTCTATGTAAAAATAAGTTGTTCGAGAGTAATGTCAACCCCATTTCACTCAAAATAATTTACGTGACTGAAATAGGAATTAACCAATCAATCTAAATATGGAAGGTATTGAAATTACAACGGCCCCTTAAGTGTGCATTTTAACCAACTTTGGCACTTGTTCCTAATTGTCCACAACCCGTTTTCCCCAACTCTTTTACTGACATTTTTTTTCTTTTTTTCGATGTACAATTAGTCAATTACCTATCATGTCGCTAGAGAATTCCGTGTGTTTTTGGAATTTTTTTAGATTTTAGATGGGGGACCAGTTTCCTATATAAATTTAACGTAAACTGATCACCCACTTTTTGACCATGTTGCATGTTGTTTATTGAGCCATTTTTTTCACCTTTTTTACGGACTATTTTTTTTCTTTGTTCTGCGTACAATTACCTATCATGCTGCTAGAGAATTCCGAGTTGCTTGGGAAAAATTGGTGATGATAAAAAAGTGGGGAATCAGTTTACGTTAAATTTATATAGGAAACTTATCCACCTTCTAAAATCTAAAATATTTGAAAAAAATTGTAAAAACTATCGGAATTCTTTAGCAACATGATTGGTAATTGTACACAGAAAATAATTTGTAAAAATTGTGATGGTCAAAAAGTGGGGGGTCAGTTTACATTAAATTTATATAGGAAACTGATCCCCCTTCAAAAATATTTGAAAAGAATTTCCAAAAAAACACGGAATTCTCTAGCGACATCATTGGTGTACACTGAAAAGATAAACAAAAATCGTTGGTAAAAAAGTTGGGAAAAATGGGTTATGGACAATTGCGAACAAGCGCCCAAACTTTATTTTTATTATTTAGTTAACAGTGTCTTGAGTCTAAACAAAGTAACAGTAACAACACTGGGTTAAAGCGTAGTTTAGAGTCCTGAACATAATGCGATAAAAATTGCATATAGGCAATAAATATTGTTTCCTGATGTTGTTTTTGTTAAATATTAGTAAATGAGGAACCATTTCGAGTTTAAAATCTAATTAGTTTTACGCATGTAAGCTTAAGAAACACACGCTTGAAATGTGTAAATAGTCGCTGGAAGTAATAAAAAAAAAAAAATGGAGTTTTTATAGTTACAGAAGTAATGGTTTGAAGACTCCATTTTTTACTTCTAGCGATTATTTACACATTTCAAATGTGTGTTTCTTAAGATTACATGCGTAAAAATAATTAGATTTTAACTCGAAATGGTTCCTCATGTACAATATTTAACAAAAACAACAACAGGAACAGTATTTATCGAATTATGTTCAGGACTCTAAACTACCCTTTATCCCAACATCGAGTGCTCTAAATATAAAATCAAAATAAAATAATTTCCATCTTTTTTACAAAAAAATAATTTTAAAAAGGGTACTTTCACAGACACGCTAACGGAGTCATGGTTAACGTGGGTCCTAATCTGTGAAAGCAGAAAAAAAAATTGGTCTCTTATAAAATTATGTTTCCGACTTTGAAACTCACTACTTGGCTTTAGCAAAAATACGTTTCCAGATTCCTCTTTCATTTTCATGCAAAACAGACTGCCTATATTTAAATGAAGCTCTCTTTCCTTCTTTCATTATTGAAAAAAAAGAAGCCAATGTAGCCCCTATTTACTAGTCTTCTCACGAGGGCAAAATTAGACACAAGGTCAGTTTTTAATGTAAGGGATATCCAACTCTCCCAAAAGAGGGACTGATTGGAACAAAAATAACTTTTATTATCCTGTCGATACTCTCATGACGGACAATAGACCCGTCTACGCCTTTAGAAACGACGAATGGGCAATCCCTTCGCCGAAGGAGAAGGTAACGCCTGTTATGGTGGTTTTCTGACACAGAACAGATACTATCCTATCACGAAAGCTGAAAAGTCCCTATTTACTTGCCTCCCCATGAGAGCAAACTTAAAAACAAGGTAGGTTTCCACCCCAAAAGATGCACTAAAGATTGAGACGGTTACAAAAATAAACATTGCCTCAGTCTAGAAATATTTATCCTCCTCCGAATGAGGGATACACTTTAATCTTAGCTCGAAGGGCGGATATGTTTTATTTACATTTCTCTTCTATCGAAGTTGGTTTAACGGTGGGTCCAGCTCGTCCCAAAAAGGAACATTCTGGATGGCTGCCAAATTTTCCGTGATCGGACACATCGTCATTGCCCGCCTCTCAATAAATCAACCCCTCCTCCAGAAGAAGGAGGTAATGCTTGGGAAGGTGACCTCCTTAGACCGAATAGAAATATACTCCACTCTAAGTTGCAGGTCTGTGTCTGGTTTATATAGTCGTCTCATCTTGTTTTTATTTTGGCTGATATGGTGTGCATTTCAAGCACTTGTCTGAGTCTGATATTCATTATTGTCAGTGTCATGGCGAACTTTGTTATAGCTTTAAAAAAAGATACAAGCTTCATTCTGTCTCGCCAGCAACTGGTTGACTATGAACACGAGAGAGAGAAAAATGGAGATAGTCTTGGCCGAAGAGGATTAAAATAGGCATCGAAAGTAGAGTTATACTGAATGTCAACAGAATACTAGAGACGGAAACTTCTTTTTTATTGAAAAAAAAATGCAAGAGATTTTATTTTAATTAAAAAAGCTGAAAGATTTTTAATTTTGAAAAGCAAATTTAAATAACTTAAAGCTTTCATTACCCACGATTACATTAGTTTGTTGGACGCCAAAGTCTGAGATACTCTTGTTGAAGAGAGGGATATTATTGTAGACTAGATGAAGCCCACCAGACCAGCGTTGGCCGGGAGTCTTTTTCACTTTAGTAAAGGGAGATAACTTATATCAATAAAGATGTCAAAATTCATTAAAAAAAAAAACTTTATATTAAGAAACAATGAAACAACAAAAGTAAAACGAAAGTATAGAGTAAATGTTTGTTTACTTTAGGTTCGATACAATTGGTGCCCTTCCTGAACCTAACCATTTAAAGTGGGTGATCGATTGTGCATATAAATTTAACGCAAAGGGATCCCTATTTCTAGGCCATTCTAGTTTTTTAGGGCAGTAACCAAGTTTTTTTTTACTACTAACCCTAAGTCCGAGTGACAATAAAAAATGTATTGAAATTGCATTTTTAATGTTGTTTTTTCTTGTTTTCTTCCAATGGAAAATGTTGTTTTCCTCTAACTAGCTAATAAAAATGTTTTCTTCATTTCCATTTCAAAACAAATAAAAAATGGTTGTTGTTTTTTGTAAATAAAAATCAATTGTTGAAAAAATGTATTTGTTAAAATAAATTGACAAAAAAATCTAAAAATAAGTTATCTCCCTTACTTTGCCACCTTAAAAAAATTTAAGAAGACCTTGTTTTCTTTAAAAGTTAAATCTAATTATTACGGTATCGTTTGATCATTAAAACATTAATTGAACCAAATTGTTATATACTATAATTAATGTTGTTTAGGTGATGTTTCTTCTAAAACTTTAAATCTATACATGAGAATTTGCTAAGAATTCTTAAAATTCAATTTTAAAGCCAGATATGCATTTCAATTCGGCAGTTTAAATGCTTCCAACTTCTTGGTGTGAAGTTGTTATGCATAATGGTTGATTTGATTTCCCAACTAAAGTATTTATTTTTAAATAGAATTTTAGAGATTTATTTTTGATACGTTACTCTATTGCATTTATTTTTCATTTCAATAAATAATCGACGATTGTCAGGCACAGACAGGACACGCAATTTTATTAATATAAAGATGAAATAAAATAAAATAAATATTTTATTTTTTGATGAAAAAAAAAAATTAAATAAAGTATTCATATTTGCGTTTAATTATTTCAAGTTCATCTTTTTTATTATTTTATAACCAAACAACCAAATCTCAATTAAGAACGGTAGGGACCTCCAATTGGTTGTGAACTATTTACCCCACCCTATATATAACACGATGTAACTTTAATTTAGATTAAGATTATCAACAAAACTTTTTTACCATTCAAAAGAGGATACATTAAATAAACTGCTGATGATTTTTTAGAATTTTTTCCAGCATACGAAACTCATGAAAATGTGAAGTTAAAATGTTGTGTACTTTTTTTTACGTGATAAACTAACGTTCTTATGTATAAGCATTTATGTGCGCTGTGATAGGCACATTTTTAATAAATCTCGCATAAATCAAGTTATGGCCAGATCTTCACGAAATTTTCAATACTTATTCATTATAGGACTAATTTATCTTTAAAATGCTGTTTTCCTAAAATATATTAGGGAAAATATTTTTTTTACGTGATTCCCCCCCCCTGTTTCATTTTATGAAATATTGAACGAAATATATTGTCATCCGGCGATTTTTTTTTCTTATATAAAACTAAACTCTTTTAAAAAACACATTGGATTAATTTTATTAAATTTTACGTAAACTGTTTTAGTAAACTGGTCCGTGAATGCACAAATAAAAAGTGGAAATAAAAGCAATATTATTATGTTTTGAATTTTTTTTTACCTTTTCTCAATAAAATATACTGTGATTTATTGAAATGCAAAAAAAAAAAAAGTTTTACGAAATAATTTTTATTTTCAGAGACATTTATTCATTTGATCGTATTGATCGAGTTTATCGGTTTTAAACATCATTTTTGAACATATTCGTGTTCGAAATTTTTCAAAATATTTTAATATAATATAGCCCGAAGTATTATGAATCGTAAAAGACAAAAGTTGTGGCGGATGTCATATTATGTACTTGGAAAAAACTACTTCATTTGCTAGAAGTAAGAAAATTTTTTTGCACTAACTGATTTTGCCGCAACTATGGAACGCAATACTAGCCATAATTAACACGTCAATTTTTAAAGTGAAATTGTCCCACGCGCATACATTTCTAGAGTAAAATTGGTGCACGCCGCACGCTAATTTGTAAACAGTAACACTAATAAGAAAAAACGTTGACAAAAGTAATTATTATTATTATTATTATTATTATTATTATTATATATTTATAATACTTTTTATCATTTTTCTTTTTTCAAATTAAAATGTTTATCCATTTCGAAATATAAACTTATTTTTACTTTGAATTTTTATTATTCAATTGACGAATATTTTTAATCATTAACAAACCACAATACTTTCTCCATTTTCATTTTTAGTTTAATTTTTATTATATAAAATTTAACCCAAATTTAAGTCAAATGCTAACAAAACAAAATAGATAAATCGTTACTTGCAGTAATATTTTAAATGTAAACATTTTTCAGTAAAAAAAAGTAATAATCTGTCTCAAGGAAGAAAAAAATGGTTAAAACAAACCGTTAATTTTGTTTACACCATAGTAGTAAAGTAATTTGTTTCACTTCTGTTCATCCGTACATAGATAATATCTTGCCATGTCTCACGCGATGTTTAGTAAACACTACCCCGTGTGTCGTAAAACAAGAAAATTTCGTAGTTTCATCGGACAATGAAGAAGGGTTTCTTTCAGAATTTGATAATGTAACCTTTAACTAAACTATTTTACTTTAAAACAAGTATAACTTTATTTGAGAGAGTTTTTTTTGCAATCGGTAAAGCAAAACGAATGTATGACTTCTTAACGTACACATGAAATAGTGACGTCACCGTTCTTCACATGCAATTGGAGGTCCCTAAAGAACGGCAGAACGAGTTTAATAACGCCACATTGCTTTTATTTTCGGAAAATTAAATGTAAAAATAAAATAAATATTCTAAACCATTTTAAGTGACTAAACTAAGAAATTAATACAATTCTAAGGAACACAAAACAATATTTAATGTAATTTAATCATTTGTTTTTTTTAACAACATTATTATTAGCAAAACTAATAGTAGTAGTAGTAGTAGTAGTAGTACATTACACTCTTAGTACAAGTACTATTGAATAATTTACTCGCTTCCCCAAGGAATAATATAAAGACAAGAATTGAAGGAAAATCTAATGGAGTCATGGAATTAAGGATTGATAGATTAACTTATCCTTTTTCTTATATCTCAAAATAACTTGTTTAAAATTTAGTTTATTAATCATTTATTATGTCACTGAAGACTTAGTAGTAATAAGGCCACTAATCAGCCTTCTAGTTCTCTCTGAAAATAAATAAATAAAAATGGGTGCTTATATAAATCAGGCCCCAATGCGGCGAATATTGGTTCGGTAAAATCTGGTAACGAGTTAAAACAGCCGAAAAACAACCATATAAAAGCAGACCCGGATTCCTGAAACAGAAAACGCAAAAACATTTTGGTTATATTGAAGATGTTAACAGTGTTATGGCGGCCAAATATGTTTTCTAATATAACACCGGTCGGAATGTGCGACGTCACTTTTGGCCGCCATAACAGAGTAAACATCTTCAATATAACCAACATTTTCTTTAAATTTAACTGAAATATTTGGCATCGATGCATTGTATTTTAATTGTTTTTGTAATTATTGTTTTCTCGTATTATTTTTCAATCGCGCGGACATTTTATTTGTTTTTTGTAAATTCTTGCATTTCACGTGGACATGCTTTTTTCTAAACTTGCATTTCATAGATCAAGACACGAAAGGTACAACAAACCACGTCGAAAATAAACAAGTTTACTGTCAGCATTGAAATACAACAATTGACAAGACCAAAAACAAAAACTGAAAAATAACATTTAAAAAATGAACTAGAAAACAATAGTTACTAATAAATAAACAAAAAACAGCAATTTACAAAAAAAAACCCACTATAAATGAATCGGTGGTTTTCGTTTTCCGTTTCAGAAATCCTAGTTTTTTGTGCGGTCGCCTTTCGGCTATTGTAACTCGTTACCGGATTTTTATTTTACCTGATTAATATTAATAGCCATGTGGTTTTATGTCTTTAAGTAATATCTTTTTTGGAGTATTTCTGCAAATTTGAACCGAATTGTTTTTTCTTTGTTTTTTTTTCTTTCTTTTTAAACCCTAACTTAACTTTTAAGTTTAGTTCGGCAAGTGTCATTTTGGTTCGGTTCAAATTCTGTAGAAGCACCCTCTTTTTTTACTAGATCTTAATATTTTGTTTTACTATTGTTTTACTATTAGAAAAGAATAACTCAATGGGAGGAGAGAAAAAAGAAGTCTTAAGTCACAGATTGATACAGGGAAGAACGATTATATATAAGACGCTGAAAACGTACACAGCCCATGTTTCGTTTTTTTCTCCCAGATATGAAACAATTAAGGAGCATTTCCAATAAGTAACTTTTTTTGTATTTAATTAAATTTAAAAAATAAATATGGTACTCTACTCGTTATTACAAAGTAACTAGTTTTACTACAAATGCTGGCTGAGGTCATCATGGCGTAAAAAAAACAATGCTTGCTAATTTTTTATATATTTTTTTTTTCTCTTTCTTAAAACATACTGTTTATTTATTTTGGTAAAAAAATAGTTTTCCAACATAGACATGATAAAATATATATACAAAAAATATTCCTGTAATTTGTTTATCGCTCGATAGAATAAACGGCTTGACCTGAATCAAGAAATGTGATTGGTTCACGCAACACGTTGACCTCATTACGTCATCAGAGTGACACGAGAAATAAATCCAGGAATCAATTTCACCGACTGGATATCGATTATTGATATTGGGGTGGGTGGGGATATCTATGAACCCAAGTCTCCATGAAATGATATCACTTCACTTAAATACATAGAGAAAATTCCTTATCTATATACTATTACAATTCTAAATGTGTTGCAATCTAGCTGGCTTGTCACCGTGCACACACGTCACTCGTACATTCTACAAAGATATTTTAGATGCTGGGATGAAAGGCGAATAACACGAATAAGGCGCTCCTATTGATAAAAATGTGGTGAAAAGAATGGAGGGAGAGAGATGAGATTTATTGTGACATCACAATGTATTTTTACTTTGTGAATCCTTTGGCTTTATAATGTAATGACGAAAATAATTCAGAGAGAGAGAGGTGAAAACAATCTTTTATAACATCACAATGTATTCTAACTATGTGAAATCCTTTGACTTTGTAATCCTTGTAAAACATGAATATCAACCAATGTTTAGCCTAAGAAATTATATATTTAACAAATACAAACCTAATTGGTAACGGGTGGTTTAAATCTGTTATTAAATTTCTAATTATTTCTTGGTTTTAGCTTTTAATGGTTGGTTGAGATGTTAATTTTGAGGTCATATTGTTAATGTTTTGAAACCCACAGCAAAACATTTTAAGAAACAAAAACAAACAGGATGAACCTGACATGAAGGAGTTAGTTCAAAATAAAATTGACCCGATATATATATATAACGTAACTGCCGTTTTATTTATGGCACACAGTTATTTTTGTCAGCACCTTAGCTACGACTACTTCACATGCGCGTGTGAGTGGGTAGCGCTTTTATTAAGAGAAAAAATAACTGGTGCCGGTGGACTCGTGAAAAACTAAAAAAAAAAAAATCGAATAATAAACAATTGGTAAGTAAGTACACTAATAGAAAATAAGTACAGAATATTTAAAATAATAAGAATAACAATAAAAAATATATAAATGAAGTAACGAAATAAATATCATTTCATGAAAAAAAATAAAAATAAACGATAAAAAAATGGAGGAGGGATGCCGGCAAATTATTACTGAAAATTTAATGAATCGTGGTCGTGACGGCCAATAAAGAAATAAACCATTGAAAAGAAAAATGTTTAGAATAAATAAAGAAACACGTATTTAATTTCATGGTGTTACTAGTAGTCAGCAGTAGTAGTACAATTAGTCGCAGTAGTAGTAATGCGAAAAAAGGCAATCTTGTTTTTAATCTTTATGTGAAATCCGGTAAAAAAAAAAAAAAAAAAAAAAAAAATCTTTATTTAACATCAACGAGGTTTTCTATTTACTTTCCTCCTCACGCGGGCAAAGTTAGACACAAAACAGGTTTTTAATCAAGGGGTAAATCCAGTTCCTCAAAAAGGGAGCACTCTGGACTAGGAACAAAATATCTAGGGGGATTTCTCCTTGTATTGGAACCAGAACAGATTTGTTTATTTGCCACCCTACAGCGGCAAGGTTAGGCACAAGGGCAGTTTATAGTGTGAATTCAACTCCCCAAAAGGGGACACTCGAATATGCTACATTCGGCATTCCCTCGGACACACACACCATTCCGAAAATTCTTCCTTGCTTCTGAAAAGAGGAGGTAATGCCTGGGAGGAAGAACCCCTGATATAGAAGAGATACCTACTACACTTTGATTGTGTGTGTCTCCCCGCCCAAAAAAAAACAAACAAACAGATAACGGTGTATTTTTTTCACTGGGAGGTGTGGAATGTTTTGAAGTTTTTAAATACAATACAATAATAAAAAAAATGTGGTTACAACATAAATCATGTACTTAAATACGTTCGAATTTGATTGTTTTTCTATCGAAAATTAAATTTAAATCGATCTTCTGCCAAGCTAGACACAACAGTACACAGCACTTTAGTTTAGGAGAGAGAGCATGTTTCTGATCTAGACTGACTAATAAATTGCTAGAACTACTACAACTACTGTATGAGTAATATATATATATATATATATATATATATATATATATATTAATCAAATGAAGCATGCAACATTAAGGTAATCTTTCTGAAAGCATAACAAAATGCTGCAATTTTTTTTTCTGTGTTTAAAAACGAAAACCATGCATCAGAAAATTAAAGTTATTCGCAAGCAGGAAAAAAAAATGAAACCTAACAAAACTAGAAAGAACAACAAATACATTCTGTTGCAAGTAAATTAAATTTCAAATAAACTATCGTGATTATTGTTTTAAGTACTTTTTTTGTAAGTCCCACCTGCATTATTCAGCGACTACTTTAGTAGCAGAGAACGGTCGGTGCAGTTGATTGTCAAGTTGTTGAAGAAAAACATCTTGTGCAAGTTGACCACCATTCATCCAACTCCATATAGACGGAACACTTTCAGAAAAATACTTGAGAGGGAGACAGATTTGGAGAGAGGCAACAAACGGAGAGAGGGAGAGGGTGGACTGCAGTCTGATAGAAAGGGGACGTAGAAAGAGTGAATAAAGAAGTAAGAGTTCAGAAGAGGAAAAGGGAGATTGTATATCTATGTATATAAAACTGTAGTTCCTATCTGTTTATTTATTTGTTCGCGAACTCCTCTGAGAGTTTTGGCTTTGTATCGGAATGGAGTATGGTTCTGAGGTTCTCTTAGGTGATAGGAGACCAATACTATTCTCCCAGACATTACCTTTTACTTCGGGATAGGCGAATAGGGTATTGTCGGTCGTTTGATGCGCCTCTACCAAACATTGCCGACAAGTCCGATCACGGAAAATTTTAGATCCATCCAGTAATCCCACCCTTTCGGGGAAGCTGAATTCCTCCACGTTAATTTACTTACCTCCTCTCCAGGAGGTTAGAATCAAGGTCAGATAGGGTTTTGAAAAGCCAGCGCACTAGGTGAAATGCACGCTGGCCTACAAAAAATTCCTGAGCAGCCCTGGCGGCATTCCTTGGTAGGGGCGTCTCAGGCGATTCGTAATAAACTTACTTCTTCTCAAAAGAGAGAAGGTAAAGCCTGGGAGGGTGGACTTCATAGGACTGTACAGATCCATACCCCCCCCCCACACACACACATTAAACTGAAGTCGTGTTTAACTTTGCTGTAATGGAAGGCAGGTAAATATACCACCCCAAGAGTTTTAGAGATAGACCTCCATAAACATATATATTCTGAAACTAGGATAAGTATATTTCATGTTGATCAAAAGGGCCTGCGTGCGCACTTAATATCTAAAGAAAGAAAATGCAATGTTTTATTTTATTTATAACTTGAAAATTCTAGAAATAAAAAAATTAAAAAATGATAATAGAAATGTTAAGGGGTTCAGGGTTTGGAGCAAAGGTGCATTGATTTCTGAGAAACATCTCTAAGGGTTTGAAGATTATAAATTGACGGAAGTTTGTTTCAATTAATGTCACTTTACTTACTCCCGCACTCTATAACCCAATAAATTCTGCGTACATCCTTCGGGCGCGCTCCAAACATTTAATTCTATAAAATTTAAATAATAATAAAAAAAAAATTTAAAAAAATTAATATGATGTTATCGGTTGGGTGTAAAAAAGAACATATTGTTCCTCATTCAATCCCGGGCAACGTCGGGTCTTCCTGCTAGTAAGTTATATGACATAACGAGAGAAAGGAATAAAGAAAAACGGAGAGAGGAAGAGTATGCCACTTAGAAAGAAATGATGACTTAAAGGATTAAGCATGGATGCACTCTAGACAATATTATAATTTTATCAAATACAAAAATCGAATTAAGGTAACAATTTTTATCTCTATTTATATAAAGTTAGGTATGTGTATATGTTTATATATTTGTATGTACAGGATTCACTCCTAAACTAATGAACCGAACATTATGAAATTTGGAACAGAGCTACTAGGCGTAAGAGATGTAATATGGGCTATATTTAGTTTTATGCAAGGTTGAAGCCCTGCGTGAAAATTCAGATACCTCCAATTTTTGTGAAAATTTAACAATAGCTAAGATTAATATTCTCTAAATTTCAGTTTCTTTGAAGTATTTTAAAGGGGTTTTAGGGGGTATAATATAGGCACAACCTCTCATTTAAAAATTCAAACATTGCAGCTTTGCATTGAATTTGATTCATAATTATTAGACACCAATTAAGCAAGATTACCTTCATTTCAATATTTTCTTAAGCCCTCTTAAGCTTAAATGTAAGACATTTTCTCGAATCGAAATCATGTAATGGATTTTGATCAAAATTGAAATAAGGATTGTAGACATAAGGTTTAGTATCATTATTAAAGCTTCTCAAAACCACATAATTTCTGGGGAGAAGCTTCTCTCTCTCTCCGTTAGTCGGCGAGATTTCAAGCAGAGAAGACGTGTCCAGCAGCTCTCTCCATGATGGGGGAGGGGGGTAGCGCGCATGCGATGTGGACGGGTGTAGCAAGATGGGCTATCCGTCTCTCTCTCTCTCTCTCTCTCTCTCTCTCTCTCTCTCTCTCTCTCTCTCTCTCTCATGCATACGGAAATATCCGATCTCTGTGACTGTTCTTCTCTGTTTTAAATAAACCTTATTAAAATTGAACATTTGGTTCTGACTGGTTTTGTGTCAACAGACGATCAACAGCAATGGGTTCAGAACTGGGTTTGACTACAACGTGGTTGAATAACGGATTATAAACTCATGGGTAAGCTAAAATATAACAGTTTAGCAACTATTTAGCCAACTCTCCTTACCTCGAGGCAGCTGTTACAGAGCGTAAGGTCTTGACTACTTTGAAGAAGGTCAGCTTACAAAAATCACTAGGACTTAATGTCTTACCGTACAAATTATTCTTGAGGATATCACACATGCTTATACTAATTCTGAAGAATATGTTCAATCATTGATTTGATCAGGGATTGATTCCTCGTCGAGTAACCAAAGATGTGATCATATTGCTGAAGAAGGGTGGAGAAGAACTAGTTAATTACATCCTCATAACTCTGCTAGACACAGAGTTAAAGATTTGAGGCCAGGATCCTATTGAGATATTTGCAGGTTGTCATTGGGGATTTGATTTAGTTCGAACAAAACTATGCTGTTAAGAGGAAATCTATCCAGAACAATTTGCATCTGATTTTCTATGAGCATAGGGGGGATAGAAGACAGCATGAGCCCAAAGCTTTCGAAAGGGTTGACCATTGCTTTTTGTTATCTGTTTTTGAAACTGCTGGGTTTGAACAAGACATTCATAAATGGATTTCCATCCTGTATTGCTCACCGATGGAAGTAGTGCCGGTACATAGAAAGTGGTTAGAATCGTTTGCATTGTCTCAGTTTGTTTGCCAATTGGTTTAGCCTATTTCATATCTTTGCGTTGAATTTGCAGAATCGCTTTACCTGACAGGGTATAAGCTAGTGTTTCTGTATTTGTTGATAATATCACTATCTTTGTGTCGTTTTTTTGAGATATTGAGGCAGTGATGGAAACACTTGTACGATATGAAAAAATGACTGGGACCAAAATGAACCGCAGACCTTCTGCACTTGTTTACTTTGAGCATTAATGCTTGACTCCTGAGTCCTTTCTGCTGGACAGATGATCAGATTTGAATCCTCGACATACTAGATCTGAAGCTGGTGAGGAATTAGTCTGAGGTTTTTTTTGTACTTTTCGTTAACTTAGTTCAGCCTAAACAAGGCAAGTTGTCACTGTAGACGTAAGGGCTACTGAGAATTAGAGTAAAAGTTTAGGATGTCATCCTAAATTGTGAGCTGTTCAACAAGATGCTTGTTCACATTAGTTTTAAATTTCTGCATGTCGGTACAGTCGGGGAAACAAAGAGCAGGGAAGGAGTTCCAAAGGCCGGCAGCTTGATGAAAGAAACTATTGGAGTAGAAGGCTCTCCGGCATCTGGGGACATCCACAGTGAATGGATGGGATTTAGGTACAGTCAAAAGTCGAAGTGGCAGTTTAGACTGGTTTTGAAGGAGAATCTCCTTAAAGGGTAAAACAGAGACATATAATATCTAGTCTTTTCTCTTATCTTTTACTGGCTGGATGTACTTTCTCTGCCTGCAAGACAATTATTGGCCCTTTTTTCGCTTTTGAGCATGAGACAAAGGCCTCTGGTTCGCAGACACATCTGTAACCAAGGCTGTGTGAGGGATAGATGCGTGACCTGACAAGTCATCAACATGCTGAGAAACTGGTTGTAACTTGTCAGAGGTGATCTGCTCTCAGTGGAGTTTGACGACAAGGCTTGGGATATTTCAACAACTCTGAGTTTTTTTTGACCTGGCGATTGATTGGAAATGCGTTTACTCCTCAATCGCTTATTGTTCAATTTATGCATAGCAGACACATTTGGTACTGCTGGATGTTGCGTATGTGATTGACAATGTTGATCCGCTGAAGTCTGGTGATAAACAAATGATGTTTTTTTTTATCCTGGCTGTGGCTGGAATGATGGTGTGATCAACACATCTGAGGGGATTCTATAGGGTTGAATCTTTTTCTCATCCAGATCTGATTTTATCCTTCAAGCATCAGTTCAAGGTTAAAATTAGTTGTGATTGGGAAACATTACATCCCATAGAATTTAACAAAGGGTGAGTGAAATCTGTAAGTCCGTGTGTGTGACAAGGGGCCCGAGTGGTAATATGTGCCGTCCTTGGTCCTATTGAATCCCAGTGCAGTTAATGTTAGAAATTATCTTTTAGCTAGCTGAGTGATTGAGTCTTGGCCCTTTTTTTAACTATTAGATTTACTCCAAGATTCCCATTCCTGACAATATTTTGCCCATGACCTACCAAATTGATCGCATCTTGGAAGGACATCACCTTTTCCCGAACTCCACACCTCTTTCGTATACCCCAGATTTTTAAAGCCTCACTCCCGTTTAGAAATCGTCCTGCTTGTTTTCGGCCCTACACAAACTGGAAAACAGTAAGCGTTGTACACATAGAGAGGGTTGGGCAGGTCTTACTAAACTTCCCTGATTTTATTTGGTTATATATTTTT
Organism: Sepiola atlantica; assembly: GCA_963556195.1. Lineage (NCBI taxonomy): Eukaryota > Metazoa > Mollusca > Cephalopoda > Sepiida > Sepiolidae > Sepiola > Sepiola atlantica. The sequence continues at coordinate 162,522,510 of OY744524.1, read as the reverse complement.
TTTTCTTTTTTGGAGTTTATATTTTTTGTTCCTTCTACCCCATCATCACACTATTGAAAATAAATTAATTCATCATTGGGAATATTTTAAATGGGGTAGTCCATAGAGTTAATGTGGTATTATGGTAATAGGACGATATGTAAGAGATGTATGGAGGCGATATTTGAAAGAATTTATTTGTATAGAAGGCCGTGATTGTGTATCATTAAGACTAGAATATACAGTGAATGGTCGCAACCCTCCATTTCCAACAAATTATAGAGTTTAATTCCTAATTGTATATAATATTATTTTAAAGATAATTTACCATAGAAAACCATCTTCTTTTATAGAAGCAGAATCTTAGTGGAAGAGGGTGGTGATGGAAAGGAATAATTCAATGAAAAGAAGAAACGTGATTATAGTAACACTGAAAGAGAGAGAGAGAGAGAGAGAGAGAGAGAGAGAGAGAGAGAGAGAAATAGTCTCTCTATTAATAAAAATATCAGATAATATGTAATGTTTGTGTTTCTTGCCTGTAACAGTTATATGATTACGATCTATTTTCTTTTGTGCTAGCTTATCCTCACTCGTGGAGTGATTAATACATTATTCAATCAGAACACTTTTGTGTGGAAGGTACTTTCACCGAACTTTTTCATTACATTTTTCCACACTTTTATCAGTCAGTGTTGAAACATCAAGGTGACAAGGCGACATGTTTCTGTATTGCCCCTAAGCCACGACTCAACCCATGCTTCGAGTACACAGACATCTACCGATTCAACGTATATTCGTCTTTAACAGGGTAACAACACAAGGATGAGATAATTAGAAAGAATAGACCGACACAAAACAATGATCAAAAAACGAACAAATAAATTTATTGCAGTAACAAAAAATGAACAAAAATCAATAGGTAATCCAATGCAAAGTAAGAATAATGAAATGTTTTTTCCACTGAATTCAAACAATAATAAAGTTCACTTATCTCTTCAATTGTCTTGTTCTCTTCATCAAATCATCTTTCTTTTCTTATATTTTTTCATCATGTCACCGAATATTAAACCCTGACCTCTCACATCGAGAAACCGTATTTAACCATTAAATCGTTTTTCTTTTCTCTCTCAATATCCATATCTAAATCCAAGATTGCACGAACGATATTTTTCCACGATACTCTCGACTTGAAACTTTCAATCTAATTCTGCGACTTTCTACGTCTTACCGATCCAACATTCTCCACTCAACTCTGTGTAAACCAAAAACAAATCCCCAAATAATAAAAGTTTAGTTGCTAAAAATCCTCCAATTTCCTCTTTTCTTTTTTCCTTCTTTTTTAAAAACTTTATAAGATCATTAACTCGCTTTCTCTGCCTCTTAGTCCCAGGTAGTCAGTGATGAAGAAAAAAGAAAGCAAACAACCGGTCACTTTTTTTTCAACAAAAGAACAGGCATTGTTCTCTTTTCAGCAAAAGAACAGGCATTGCTCTTTTTCTCAACAAAAGAACAGACATTGTTCTCTTTTCAGCAAAAGAACAGGCATTGCTCTTTTTCTCAACAAAAGAACAGAGATTTTTCTCTTTTCAGCAAAAGAACAGGCATTGCTCTTTTTTTCAACAAAAGAACAGACATTGTTCTCTTTTCAGCAAAAGAACAGCCATTGCTCTTTTTCTCAACAAAAGAACAGAGATTTTTCTCTTTTCAGCAAAAGAACAGGCATTGCTCTTTTTTTCAACAAAAGAACAGACATTGTTCTCTTTTCAGCAAAAGAACAGGCATTGCTCTTTTTCTCAACAAAAGAACAGAGATTTTTCTCTTTTCAGCAAAAGAACAGGCATTGCTCTTTTTTTCAACAAAAGAACAGACATTGTTCTCTTTTCAGCAAAAGAACAGGCATTGCTCTTTTTCTCAACAAAAGAACAGAGATTTTTCTCTTTTCAGCAAAAGAACAGGCATTGCTCTTTTTTTCAACAAAAGAACAGACATTGTTCTCTTTTCAGCAAAAGAACAGGCATTGCTCTTTTTTTCAACAAAAGAACAGGCATTGTTCTCTTTTCAGCAAAAGAACAGGCATTGCTCTTTTTTTCAACAAAAGAACAGAGATTTTTCTCTTTTCAGCAAAAGAACAGGCATTGCTCTTTTTCTCAACAAAAGAACAGACATTGTTCTCTTTTCAGCAAAAGAACAGGCATTGCTCTTTTTCTCAACAAAACAGACATTGTTCTCTTTTCAGCAAATGAACAGGCATTGCTCTTTTTCTCAACAAAAGAACAGAGATTTTTCTCTTTTCAGCAAAAGAACAGGCATTGCTCTTTTTCTCAACAAAAGAACAGACATTGTTCTCTTTTCAGCAAAAGAACAGGCATTGCTCTTTTTCTCAACAAAAGAACAGAGATTTTTCTCTTTTCATCGAGCTGAACATTTATTATGCCAATTTGCATGTTTGTTTAAATTTTTTCTCTTGTGCTGCTACTGTCAATAAAGCTTATCTTGCTTTTATATGCTATAAGCCTAACTAGGAGGTAATGTAGCAGTTATATAATTATGATCTATTTTCTTTTGCGCTAGTTTATCCTCATTCGCAGAGTGATTAATACATTATTCAATCAGAACACTTTTGTATGGGAGGCACTTCCGCCAAACTTTTTATTCCATTTTCCCACACTTTTATCAGTCAGTGTTTAAACGTCAAGGTGACAAGGCAACATGTTTCTGTCTCGACCCAAAGCCACAATTTGGGCTAGTGCGAGATGAATCACCGAAACTCAACCCATTTTTCGAGTACACGCACATCTACCGACTCAACATATATTCATTGTTTTGTCTACGTACCTCTTTCAAGACCATGTCTATTTTATTGATGAAACTGTATAAATAAAATTGATTTAAATTTTAATGAAGAATTTTGTTTGTATAACCAAACGATGGTAACCTGTTTTACTTCCTACTAAACAAGACCTACGGGATGGATATCTACACAACAACTCTTTCATCTTACAATTCACGATCCCCCTTCTTCATTCTAAACGCCTATACTTAAACTGTGACTGAGGGGATGGCATGGTGGCTAAGTGGTTAATGACGCAGACTGAGGACCTGGGTGTGCCGGGTTCAAATCCAGTTAGTTCCGCAGAAACACTTTCATCAAAACTCACACCTGACCTTGTGTCTAACCTCCTAGCGAGGAGGTAAATAAAATACTTAACTTTGATAGAAAAATACATATTGAATTCTTTTTTGTGTGCTAATTTCAGTACTTACGGAGATTCCCGAGTCATGACATACATATTGCTACCCGAACACTCGGCGAACAGAACTTTTTTTCCTGCAAGCAATATATTGTGTATCTTTTCTTGATTGTGCAGATGAGAGCAATGTTTTTATTGTTTGTTTTTGTTTTTGTTTTCTATTTTTAGGGGAGGGGGGATTGCAAATGGAGGACGGAGGTCGATAAATTGTTTGCTGCTGGTGTATTTGAGCAGTACCAAATTTCTGGCCTTGAAAAATTTAGATCATGTGATATTATTATAATTTGAATTTAATTGTTTTCGCTTTGAAATTGCCCTCTTTTTAAAATCTCTTTTTAAAAAATGCAACAACATAAAACGAATTGATAAAAGTGCACGGCCATTTCAGACGTGGGGGTCGTTTTTTTAGGTTTAAAAAATTAAAAAAAAAAGAAGATATTTCACCCCAAACAAGGCAGGTCGCCACTGTAGACGTAAGGAGCTACTGAGAATTAGGGTGTAGGTTTTGGATGTCATCCTAAGTTGGGAGCTGTGCAGCGAGATGTCTGTTTACATTAGTTTTAAATTTCTACATTTCGGTACAGTTGGGGAAACAGGGAGCAGAGAGGGAGTTCTAGAGGCCGGCAGCATGATGAAAGAAGCTATTGGAGTAGAAGGCTCTCCAGCATCTGGGGACCTCCACATGGAATGGATGGGACCTAGCTGATTGTCGGGTTGTTCTAGTGTATTTGTGTCTAGGGGGCACTAGAGCAGCTAATTCATCGGAGCACAATCCATTAAAGTATTTATAAAACAAGCACAAGGATTCAACATTGCGGCGATGAGACAGGGGCTGGAGCTTGGTGGATAGTGAGAGACCTATTAAGTTGGTGACTCTTTTTTTGACCTTGTCTAAGAGGGAGAGACTAGTGGATGATGCACCAGCCCAGATGTGACAACAATACTCCATATATGGGCGGTGGTGGCTTTGTAGAGATACAGGATAATGTCAGATGTGAGGAGTTTACTAACACGGTAGAGGGATCCCACCTTCTTTGCAGCAGCCTTTGCAATGTCTTCAATGTATTTGTTCCAATTTATGTTACCTGTGAATGTTAGGCTGAGTAGTTTGAATGTTGAACTCTCAGGTAGGGTGTTATTTGTCATGACAATCGGTGGTTGAAGAGGTTTCTTGTAGTTATTGAAGGAAAAGAGCTTTGTCTTTGCGGCATTAAAAGTTACCAACCATTTCTGCCCCCAATCCACTACAACCTGGAGGTCATTTTGTAGGGATTCAGCCATTGCTTCGGATGTAGTCGCATTCGTTTTGCCAACATGACGAGAGTAGAGCGTGGTGTCGTCAGCAAATATATCTATCTCAGACTCAATTTCATCAGGGAGGTCGTTTATGAAAAGCAGGAACAATAAAGGTCCAAGGATGGATCCCTGGATTACACCAGCATTTATGTCATGTTGCTTAGATGAACGCCCATCGAGGCCAGCCTGGATCTTTTTTTTGGTTTGGAAGGATTTAATTATATTAAATACTCGTCCAGTAATACCATATGAGTGAATTTTTAGAAGCCCTTTTGCCATACCTTGTCAAATGCCTTGGATATATCAAGCACTAGTGCCCTAGCTTTACCTACCCTGCCCAGTGTACACCGTCTACAATATCACGTGATCTAAATTTTTTGAGGCCAGAAATTTGGTACTCCTCAAATACACCAGCACCAATTGTTTTTTATTTATTATTCTTTTGGTCTTTTTTTTTTGGGGGGGGGGGGAGTACCACTAGTACTTAGGATTAATCGTAGAATTCCAGTGCTTTTGAGGGGAGTGTGGGGAGGTAAAAGACTGCAGATTCGAATTAAGAATAAGGTGGATGACTGGGAGAAGGGAATTTTGGGGAGGACTTCTGGCTTCCGGTGAAAAAATCATGTATGGATGCCTGAAAGTGATACAATTTTTTTTTATTCATATTAATTTGAGACTTTTCTTTCATGATATTCAAATAATTAACATAATACAGACCATTTGAAAAATAATTTATTTGTTTTTTATTCGATTGTTTTCAAAACATTTAAAAATTTTTCATTGATTTTTTTTTTTTATCCGTATTTGATTTAACGTCTAAAATGCATTGTTTTTACACCACATAATAATTAAAAAATTTTTTTTTTATTAATTTGGCACTTCTTCCGTTTAGGTTTGAATCAGAACGTATTTGTTTTCAGTGCCACCGGAAGACGTGCAAATCAATGGTCGATTCCCAAAAATGAAAAAACATTTTGACCCCCCCTTCACTTAAAAATACACTAAAATTCAGGAAATCAACCAATTTTACTGAAATTTTCAATATTTATTAATCAACAATCACGGAATATAATGAAACCATTTTTTTTTTTAAATCTTAGTGAAAATGTATTATTTTTTAAAAAGAAAATACACCTTTACTAAAGTTATATTTTTATATATTAATAAAAAAAAATGCATGATTTTTTAACTGTTACTTATGTAAATAAAGGATCGTAGATGTTAACAATTAAATTTTTTTTTCAAAATATTTCGTATATATTACGAAAAATGCCAGTAAATACCGTGTTAATAAAATCACTATAACTCGAAGAAAAATTAATTTTTTGAATTAGCGATATTATTATTGAATAAAGCATTGTTTAATCAATATTTTCACCAAAAAAATAATATAATTGCAAAAAATATTTCATGTGATTTTAATGATTAGAGTTTTTGGAAAAATAAAAAATGCGACATAATTATATTTCTCTTTCATAGAGGAACGTGGCATCATCAGCGCAAGAAATTTTTTTTAGAATCTTGAAAATAAACCAAAAATTGAAAAATTTGAGATCCAGGAACTTAACGAAAAAAAGAATTTAAAAAATTGAATAATTTCTACTAACGATGAACTTTCATTAGTATGGTAGCCCCGTTCTGTAATAACCAGGTGGGATCAGCAATCACTCACTTTTACAGCGCAAATTTTTTTTTTTTTTAGAGATTCAACAATTTCGTTCATTTCGCAATTCATCGTCAATTATTTGGAAAGATTTGTATTTGTTTTGTCTTTTTTTCATTAATAAATATTTAAGTTAAAAACAATTATTTATTAATAAATAAAGAGAATTCAAACATGACATTTTCTTTCAAAATTGAATTCTGTTTATCAATAAATAACTGTTTTAACTTTTTTTTTCAATGAATAAATTGTCAGTGTAGTCATTGACTGTAATTTACTTTTTCACACTTAAAATAAAAAATAAAAACACTGTATTTTTAAAAGAATCAATGTAATTTATCGTTACGACACGTTAAGAATAAATCGAGTAACTAAAGTTTTAAATCATGTAAAACAAATTGATAAAATTGACGCAGTTCGTAATGTAAAAATATTTTTAACATTTAAAAAATAGTGTTATTTCAAATTCTAAAAAATCGAAAAACATTGGTAAACAGACGTCATCAATAATTTCAGAGTATTACTAAATTAAAAACTGAACCTTTTCAGTTAAAAATAATTGCGTACACTCACAAATAATTAAATAAGCATTTCCTTTTTTATTATAACAAATTAAGGGTACTTAAATTTGTTTATAACCTTAAAAAGAATAAAGAAATTAATGGATAATAATTATTCAACTTCTATAAACTATTATTACATTTTTATATATAAAGTTAAAAATGATAAATTATGACATTTTTGTCTTCCATATATTTTGCTTGGCAATGTCAATTTGTAAACAACGTCCTTTTCCGATGAAGTTATGGCGGCTTTTATTCATTTATCACATTTGAAGGGCTAATTTTGCTAATCTTTAGTCAAACGTGGGATTTTTTTTTTAATTCAGTGTCTTATGACTTTAATTTAATAATTATCTTTGAAATAGTTCCCAAAAACTTATATTTATCTTTTAAAGGAGTTTTACAAGTAATTTTTTCAAAGTTCAAAATTCATTGAATTTTTGGGGTTTTTGACCGTCGTAATTACATATTTTATTATAATTTATTTTTCACACGTAAATATGCAGTTTTTTTCGTTTAGAGATTAAGTTTAGGCTTTTATCTTTCAAACACAATCAAAGTTTACACGGAAACTAATTAAATAATTAATGATAAGCGCTTTTTAATAAGCATAGTCCGTACAAGAGACGGCCATTTTTGCACGTACCTAGGAAGTAATATAGAAATAGAAGTTTTGATCCAAAAAATCAATAAAGCGAACAATAATAACGCAAACTGATTTCTGCAATTGGATATTTAACCCTAACCCTATTTCCCAAAAAACATTTTTCACTAAATATTTCCAAAAAACATTTCACGTATTTTTGGAAAAACACATATTTTCACTATTAGTTGAAAAAAAAAACATTATTTCCTGGAAAAAAAGAAGAAGATTATTCTATTTTTTTCAATGAAATTTTAAAAAAAGTTTTGAAAACAATCAAATAAATTATTTTTCAAATAGTTTGTATTATGTTAATTATTTGAATATGATGAAAGAAAAGTGTCAAATTAATATGAATAAAAAAAAATTGTTGTATCACTTTCAGGCATCCATACACGATTTTTTCACCCTTCTGCAAAAAAAACAAAAACAAAAAATAACAAGGGAAAACTAAAACAAATTAAAAAAAAATCCTGTGCAAAAAAATTGTAAACATTACTGAGACTAGCTTCTTACTACGTAAAATTGAACACACATTTTTTAATCGTTTCGATTGCATTTTTGAACGCTACTTAAAAAAAACAAACGGTTCTCATTATTTCTATTAATAAACATATCAAACAAAATCTCGTGTGTGTGTGTGTGTGTTTATCGCCTGTACGTAACTTTGATAAATACACATTGAATTAGTTTTTTCTCTAAGCCCGCCCCATCTCAAACGGCAATGTCTCCACCCGCGCAACGCCGGGTGGGTGGGTGGATAGATAGATAGATAGATAAATTAAAAATAAAATAAAAATAAATAAATAATAATAATAATAATAAAAAAGCAAGAATAAGTGTAAATGAGCTTTGTTTACGAATTAAAAAAAAATTGTATCGTTTTATTTTAAAACGAAGATAAATAAATACAAATATTTAGCAAAAGTGAATCGTTATTGAACGTTTGGTGAAAAATTCAAATTTCAATGAATGTCAATTATATCGATACAGATTAGCCGACGTTTTCGCTGATATATGTTTTGAGGAATCGCCAAAAAACAAAAACAAAAAAAAACAACACAATTCTACAAAGAAGTGGCACTATTACCACCAAAAAGGTTTCTTCAATTTAACTACTAAAAAAGAAACGACGCACACCATTACTCAAATTAGTATTTTATTATGCAATTTCTGAAATGTAAGAATCATGCATTTCTGTGTAATATTTGTGTTTCTATCCTTAGTCGTGTCAGTATGACTCAACAAAAGGTTCAGTTTATACTGCGTTCACGGCTCTTTCTTCTTGCGCAGTGCAAAGAATTATAAACTGTATTAATCTCAAAACTGTGACCTTATTATTTATTGTTGACACAGAGAGAATTAAACCAACGTCAATCCGTAGTTATTTCTAGCACTATTCCTCAGCAAAGCTACCGGGCGTTGTCCGGGAAGTTGAATGAGGAATCGTATGTTTTCCGGCTTTCAGCCCATAGCACCATATTAATTTTTATTCTTAAAAAAAGATTTTTTATGATATTAAATTTTAGGGGTGGAGCTTTAGGATGTACAAAGCATCGATTCGATGAGACGGGGTATAAGTAAAGTCAAGTGACATTAGTCGAAATAAATTTCGGTAAATTTATAATCTTCGACACCATTGAGGCACACCCGGCGTTCCCCTGGAATCAATGAGGACCCCTGTTCGAACTCCCGCACCTTACATTAAAATTTCTATTCTTATTCTTGTAATTATTTTAATTTTCAAGCCAAAATAAAAGTAAAAAAAACGTGTTTCCATCTTATGGATGCCCGGCGCAAATGCAGGCCCCACACTATCGTTGTACCTTGTGCCCCCTTTAATAAAAACGAAATATACTTATTCAAGTAGTTTCAGAATTTTTTTTTTTTGGGGGGGGGGGGGGGGGTCTATCTCCAAAAGTCTAAAAAGAGTTTCTGAACAAACAAACACATAAACAAATATATATTTAAAAAAAACAAAAACAGGAACTACAGTCACCCACTCTATTATAGAGTGGGTGACTGTAGTTCCTAAATATGTATTTATTTGTATTGTACTTCGATCTCGTCACGCAAAAGTTAGCGAGTAAAACACGTGCATTGCCTCGGACGAAATGCTTTCAAGTGGTAAGGAGAAGCGATAAAGCTAATAGCAAGTCAGACAACCACATCAGACTTACCCCGCCGTCTGAAATGAATTCGGAAAGTATCCTTCACTATAATAGAAAAGTAAACGGTGGGTGATTTTATTTCTTTAGATCATCAGAAATGATAATAATTTATATATGAAAAATTAAATTACTGACGTAATTCTATGATTTTATATGAACATTTTATATATATATATATATATATATATATATATATATATATATAACATGTGCAAACACTGACGAAGCATAACTTTTTCCGTCACTTTTGACGGAAGGTGTACAGTACACCAGTGTGTGTGTGTGTGTGCGCAAGCGCGTTTTTATGCTAGGTTATCTCTCTTCTACGTACTGGACTCCTAATAAAGGTGAATAGAAGCTGGTGATGATGATGATGATGAAGCCAAATGTTGTTGATGGTGATGATGACGGCTGCTGCTGCTTCATCATCACTACTGCGGTACAGCCCAGATGATGACAATCGTAGCGTGACTTACTACAACTGAGGTGGTATTTCGCTCACTACAAATTAAAGAACACAGTTAACTGTGTTTCTACAACTCATGTCAGTACTTACAGATTATTGGTGATAACATTCACGTTTAAGTCCAGATTACTGACATTCCCCACCTTTCATGACATTGGGGAGAATCGATGCCTTCTTCTTTAAAAAAGAAAAGAAAAGGAAAAAGGGCGGGTAATACCACAGCCCGACCCCAATATCTTAAGACTATATAAGTAATATATATACTTCATATTTGTTGTTGTCTATATATAACAGTATTGAACGGCTACAAATCCAAGCCGTTAAAAAGACTGACTCTATGCATCAGCTTTAAAAAGGAATAAATTGATAACAATTCAAATTTATATATTTTTGGTAAGTATCTCTAAAACCACTTATCACCTTTTTTTTCTGGAATGAATGAAATGTCAATGACATTTACATTATGTAAATTGCATACATTCATTGACATTAAAATAAATTTACTTAAAAAATAATGTAGATTCTTTTTTTATTTGTATTATTATATATATTGTTTGGACTACTGTTCTCATATTAGTTGTTATGTTTACAACGTTTCAGCCAATGTAACTTCCGACCTTCTTCATGTGCATCTTTTCGAACTCATGAACCTAGACGGAATTTCGCACCAAACCCTTTCTAATAGAAAGTTCGAAAAAGAAAATGCACCCGAAGAAGGCCGGATGTTACATCGACCGAAACGTTGTATATATAACAATCAAGATGAGAATAGTAGTCCGAATAATTTTAAAGAACTGTATAAACTTTGGTGTGTACTTACGTGTTAGCTGAAAATAAGATTGTACAGAAAAAGTTACGCAAATTCATCCAGTATTTATAAGAAAAAGAAAAAAAAAAAGATCTTACGTTTTGGTAGACATTTCAGCTTACAGATTAGGCAAGGGAGATAACTTTTGGAAAAACTCAAAATATAAGAAAAATGGCGACATATAGATAAAATCGTTTTTATTTTTTAATTTAATAAAATTTGGTGTAGTCTTCTTTTCAGCTACCACGTAAGTACATAACATTTTTTAGCTTTTTTTTTTAAAGAGACGCCTAACATGTCATTGTGAAACTACAGAAGCACCAATTAAAATTATCAATCCTCATCTAAAAAATTCCGAAACATTATTTTTAATGTTTTAATAATTATAAAAGAAACCAAGTTAGAATTTTTTCATACAATTTCGTATAATATTTTTTTAATTATTTTTTTTTTACTCAAAACAGTTTAATTGTAAAACAATAAAAACATGTTTTAATGTCAAATGTGTTTAGAATTATTACGAAAGATCCTTGTGTTCGTCTTGATAAATAATAATTATTATTGAGTCCGTAAAAAAGAAGAATGCATTTTTAAAATGTTGCAAAAAAAGCAACTATTTTAAATCGAAAACAATTTAAGCTCTTTTAAAGGAATTTTCCATGTTTATAACTTAAATGAATAAATTAATTTAAATAAAATAAATAACCAGGTGTTTGTGTCAGACCATATAAATATATTTATTCGTTCATTAAAAAAAATATTTTTTAATGACAAAAAAAACAAAACAAAAAAAAAAACAGTTATTTTCCTAGTGTAAGAAACAAATATTTTCAAATTCGTTCAAATTATTTTATTTTAACAAAACAATATTATCATATAATTATTACGGTATTGTTTGGTCATTATATTATTATGAATTGAACCAAATTGTTATAAAATTTAAACTAATTTGGTTAAGACAATATTGTTTCAATGGTAGCCATTTTAAAGCTGAAAAGTTCAAGATTGGTTATATTTCAGTTTGTAACAAGAAAATCACTTGACTTAATTTCCAAAAAACTGTTTTTCGTATTTTTACATGAATTTCCATGGATTTTAAAATGTAATTTATTACTTGAATTGACATGACGTGATAGAAATGGAAATTTTGGAAATGTATTCCTGTAATTTGATAATTGAAATAAAATGATTAATACACGGATTTAATTTGTACATTTTTTTTGTGGTTGTGGTGGGTGAGATGATTCTATTTAATACATTAACTATTTTCAGGAAAATCATTAATCTAAAAATATACGTAAAATAATTTTATTTACATTTATTGATTGAACAAGATTTTGCAGTGTTTTTTGATTTTGCGGTGTTTTTGATTTTCCATTACAAACATACAATGTATTTTTTTTTCTAATTTTTGAATTGTGTTTCGGGATTTTTGCAATGAAGATTGATAATTTGTATTATTTGGATTATTCGAAAAGATGCACCCGAAGAAGGTCGAGGGTTACATCGGCCGAAACATTACGAATAACCAAAATGAGAATTGTGAATTGTTTGCTTTTTTATGCATAATTATTTGTAATTTAAAACAAATATTGCCTCATTGATTGTTAAAAAATATTCAACAAAATTTTAAAACGGTTTATTTTGGAAAAACACCTTTAACCAATTTCAATATTTGTAAACTTTTATTTAATTTATTTAACAAATGTATTTTCTTTGATGTTATTCATGTTAACTTTTTCGATTATGGTAAAAAAAAACAATAAACATGTAAAGAAAAAAAGTGTCCTGTGCGCCAAAATAAACGAAACATGAATGAATGAATTGAAATCGTTTTGTTTCGTTTTAATTTCAATATTTATTTTTTATTTTCTTATTGTATTGAAATAAAAAAACAAAAACATTAAACGTATGTTTAATGTGTTTAATGCTATTAATAAGAAAACTGATTTAATGATTTATTTTATGAATTATGTACCTACCCGGCGTTGCCCGGCAGTCTTTTTTACTTTCATTTTCGTTTCGTGTTTTTTTTTTTTTTTTAATAACTGTCTTTTTTTACCCAATTATTATTTAAAAAAAACAAATATTTTGAAAGTGAAATGTAATTATTATGTTATCGTTTAGCCATTGAATTATTAATCGCCAAATTGTTATAAAATTACTGTAACTGATTTTGTTATTGTGTTGTCGTTTTAATCTCCATTTATAAAAGTATTAGATGTAAATAGCTTGGAAAAGTTTCAATCTTTTAATTCATGAGAATTTGCTAAGAATTTTAAAGCCAGGAAAAATGACTCTATTGACAGTTTAAAGGCTTCCAAACTCCTTTCGAATTTCGAAGGATCGTGAATCGTGAAGTAATTCATTCTTTTTTCCAACTATTAACAAAAAATTAAAATGACGAATAAATCGAAATGCATGCTGGTGCATTTAATTTCGTAATTAAATTATTTTTTTAAGTAGTATTTTTTACAAAGTTCGTTTTAGTATTTTACGCTATTGCATTTTGTGTTTCAATAAATAATAGGCTAATCCAGTAAGAAAAATAATGTGTAAGTCACGTACACACAATTCTATTTATTCATCGATTCAACTTTCTCTAGCGTAAAATCGCTATATTTTCTTTTTATTATTATTATTATTATTATTATTATTATTATTATTATTATTATTATTATTATTATTATTATTATTATTATTATTATTATTATTATTGTTGTTGTTGTTGTCAGAGCAATAAACATTTCACCGTCAACTTTTAAAAATTATGGTGTATTTATGGTACTTATTAGGATTTATAAAATGGTCAATTGAAAGTGAAAACATCAGGTATTAAGTGATTTTTAATTCTTCATTTAAAGGTGGTTATTGGTTTAAACATCGTAAATGCACCTAATTACGCCACAAGCCGATCGATTGTTCTTGTCTCGTCATCATGAGACGTTTGTCATTCCTTCCTTTGATAAATCAACCATTTTCTTATAAATTTTGTCTAGACACCACTTTTTTGGTATTATTGTAGACCTTTCACTACCTCAAATGGGATTCTACTGATTTTTAGGCGATTACGTGTGCACACCTTGAAAAGCGGAAAGAATAAAGAACACACATACATTTTAGAATTTAAATTGGGAGATCAGTTTTGCATATAAATTTAACGTAAAATGATCCCTCAATTTCGTACCATTTTAGCGTTTTAGGACATTAATCACATTTTGTTTTTGCTATTGGAGATAAATCCTGTACGTTTTGTTTTTTTTGGAGGGAGGGGTTTACTTTTATAGGCGATTACGTGTAGTTTTACTTCCTTGCCACTCAGACTTAGAGTTAATGGTAATTTTTTTTTAACTGCTCTAAAAAGTTAGAATGGCTCGGAAATGGAGGATCATATTACGTTAAATTTATATACGAAACTGATCCTCCACTTTAATTTCTAAAATAATTGTGTGTGTTTTGTTTTTCTTCTTTCCACCAAGTTTTTCAGGGTTTCACGCATAATCGTCTAAAAAACGTAGAATCTTATTTGTGGGGATGAAGTGGGGGGGGGGGGGGGTAATTATTTGGAGGGTGTTGATCTACTAATTTATTCCCTTACCGCCCCAATAATTGCATTTGAATGATTCAATAAAATATATAACAATTATTTTCATAACATCTTTATATTTGTCTTCCTTTTGTGATCTGATATTTGACGTCTGTGTGTCATTATTATTTGGTTGCTTACTTATTCGGGTTCAATTACTGTTTGTTTCAGATTTCGTATATATAAAAAAAACTCACCTTTTTGGTTTGCGGGCACATTTTTATATTGTCATATTGTCCAACAATAGTATTTTGAAATTCTGAAATCGGCATCTTCAATTAAAATATATTTTTTAAACTTGCCTCGATTTCGCCATTTTTCGCTAAATTAGAAAGAAAACGCTATTTCAAATCTATTTTTTTAGACGCATTTATAACAAAAGAATAAATGAATGAATACACGCAGTGACGTTTTTAAAACTAAATATCAATAAAGTATTTAATTATTAGTGAAAACGTGCCTACTGCCCCCACCCCCTTTTCAACGGAGTCGTTAAACTGATCTTGAACCGGTTATTCTCACTCGCTCGCTCAATCATCCTTACACCGCCCATGTGATTAAAAAAACAAAAAACAACCCAAAACAAATTTTTATTTTAAAGCTGTTATTGTTAATTCCTTAGCCTGCCACTTCTGTTCACCTGGTTACACTTTTGTTTCATTTTTTATTTAAAAAAAATAAAATTCTGATTCTTGGTACCTTCTCTCCAAGAGGAACGGACGGTCAGTCGCCATGATGAGTTAAGAATTTTATCTGCTATAGCGTCCAAAATTCTTTGATAACCTTATTAATTTCAGTTGAATTTTATTCTATCTTGAATATTAGTTAATTAAATGTTAATTTTTTTTTTCATAGCATCCATATGTTATTACGTTTAATAGTAATTATAACAATATAAAAGCAAAATAACAATAAAAATGCATTTACTTTTTGACTGGAATCAGCTGCTGTGTTCTACTTAGCGATGGTCGGTCTTACACGTCATAATAAATCCACACCATACTAGGTGTCTAAATATAGTATATTTTAATTTGGTGCTTGGTTTTACTGTGCTTAAATACCTGTATGTGTATTATGTATATGATAATAACAACTATCCCAAATATTTCCCAAGGTGAGACAGCCTGCGTGATGTGTAATAAGCTCTGTAAATCTAGATCTGAACTTAAGACACATGATTGTCATTTTCTTAGTTGAGGCAATAATTTTATAGGCCGAATGTCTTTCCTGTGACCAACCATGTAAGGTGATGGGGACCAGTGCTTTTATCGACACACCATTTCTAGGTGACTGCCTATTAAGGCTGAAGAGCACTTCACCTGCCATTTTGTATAGGGAGATGTGTGCAGAACAGGAGACTTCGATGGTATGGTCACATTGAAATAATGGATGAGAGTTCTTGAGTTAGTAGATGTAGAACAAGTTGAGGTAGCAGGGCCAGTTCACAGGTGAAGGCAAAGGAAAACATGGGAGAAAGTGATAAGGATGGACTTTAGAGAAAAAGGGATAAATAAAGACCTAGACAGAGATAGGTTAGTTTGCAAGTCAATTTCTAAACGATGTTCAACACATGCCAGCATGTAAAACGGACATTAAACTGAAGATGATGATGATGATGATGATGATGATGGTTGTATACGGAAAATAGACTTCAAAAGACGACCCCATAAATGCTGTGGAGAGTATAATGTTTATGTGCCACCTTTGCTATAGGCAGTGCAGATCTGTAGTTGGTCTAAAAAGCCACCTACGAAAACACGGATGAGGAAATGATTACAGCGGAGAAAGGTGATGAGACTGTAATCATCTGTGAAGATACAGTGAGTCATCATTATCATCGTTATCATCATTATGTGTCATAAGAAGACACATAAGCAACATTAACAAAATGGCAACAAGGAGACTAATTATTAAGCATAACAACTTTCTATGTAATGTCTGCAATAGCGGCAAAAGGCATTAGCAAAAGTAATGACAAAATCTATCCATACATAATATAGCAGATTTATCTTGCAGGAACAACCAAAAGTAAAGAGTTAAAAAGAAAAGAGTTCAAATGATCTAGACCAAGAAAGTGGTTTTGTCTGTATGCGTGTGGACTTGTGTGTGAGTGAGTTTGTGAAACTGTGTGTATAAGCTGTTTCTATGTTTAGTAGTCTATGATTAGGTCTTGTGTTGTTTGCCGAGATGCCTGTAGCCAAGTAGATTTAGTTGCCTGCAAGGAATCTGTGTAGTAGTGTTATAACTGACATAAGTTCGTTTGGCAAGTTGAGTCTCTCACTTGTGGCTGTGCTTGGATTCTTGCTTATGTAGCCAACACCAGAAAATGCTTGGTTTCTGGGGCGACTCTTTCTGATTGGTTGAAGTCCGGTATTGGTAACCAATCGAGATTGAGTATTTTGATAGAATTGACCAAACAGTATTAAGTATTTCAACCAATAAACATCAAATATTTTACAGAGATCATTTCTCTTCTGCTTGTTATTGTTGCTGTTGCTACAGGGTTGAAACAGGGGTTCCACAATAAATAAGCATTGCAAATCTCTTGCTGGATTTAAGAGTTACAATGACTGTCAATATGGATTAGACTTGTCAATGATGGTCATAAACATTTAACGAGTTGACAGCATGTATATATCCAATCTCTATTTCTTAGTCATCTAAATGTTTAGCATTTGAGTAAAAAGTAAAATGTTGAATGCTGACTTACAGTATAAGTAGGTCTTAATTTGCATGAATGACATAATTCGATCTTCCTACTCCTGTTGCATAGTCTTTAATTTCTCGTACCTTATCTTCTTCGTCGCGTGAAGGAGTGTGCCGTCTCGGTGTCGTCTAGTGGTTGAGTTCTTTATTTGTTTCTGTACTGCCATGAACATTGCCATCTACAACAAAACCTTCATAACAAAATTCACTAGGCAACAATCTTTTACTTTGATTTGTTTATTTCAGGCGTCAGTCTACCGTCGATCTTGGAGATTTTTCGCTAACGTTAAGGGAGAGACCAATTTCCTACTTTATCGTAGTTAATTCCTAGCTTAAGTCCTTAGCCATTCGAGGAGGGGGAAGAAGGAATCTCATGCCTGTATTCTCTTAGGGAATTTAATTCCCCTAATCATTTCGGACTACATAGAGAAATACGTCTGTTCGACTTGCTTCCAAAAACCAGACTGGCAAAACACAGTTTCCCCACACAAAAGCCCGTGACATCACAGAACCTCTATGCGCAGGTGCACCTTGACCCTTGACCTGAGGTCTCGTCAACGTGGTGGCCCTGTCAACTTCTGTGAGCTCCAGCTGTGAGAACAGCTCTATCTTGCACTCGGTTGTATGGGTTCGCCCGCACTAAATCACGCAAGCCAAACCAAACGATTTCCCACACCTACGTCCACTTTAAAATGCGTCCGGCCTCACAGGGCCATTATCCAACACTCTTATCTCTTCTCCATTTTTGCCATGTGCCAAACTAAACTGTATTTTCTCTATCTATCTATCTATGTGAAGAAAGCGTACATTGCCGGGGGGGGGGGGGGGGGGGGTTAGTATGCCTGACCTACATTATGAGATGATAAACACCATAAAATCTACTTAAATTCTAGTTACTTTTGCTCTCTGTTGAAATCTAATTGCAGGGTTGGCCCGGGGATGGCTTGTGGCCCGGATTAGCCAATCTTTAGCACATCTACAAGTATGAGGAAGATTCTAAATACATGATTTGATGTCTACTTGTCTCTGGCACCTAGGGCAAACTGCCCAGGTTACTGGCACTTATCTTAATTAGGAAACCCATAAACCTGAAAATCCCAACCGATACATGTTCACGCACACACATGCACGCACACTGTCTCTTTCAAAACAAAAGCATACAGTGTTATTCTCTATTTGTACAGACAGCAATGGAATGGACAATTGCGGATGATAATGATGGATATATTATATTTTTTAGATGAGAATTGATAATTTGTATGAGTAAGTTCAGGGAACTTTTGCCATTACTAACCAGCAGAGCGTTATCACTGTCAACCAAGGGAAGAGTCTATCAGGCATGTATACGCAGTGTGAAGATGTATGGAAGTGAAACCTGACCAGTGAGGGTTGACAACATGCGTTGCCTGGAGAGAAATTATATGAGAATGATACGATAGATGTGTAACGCAAGTCTTAAAGAAAGGCTTAGTTCTGATGACCTCAGAGAATGATTAGATCTGGACAGTAGAGGGAGATGTGTGCAGAAGAGTAGACTTCGATAGTATGACCACGTTGAAAGAATGGATGAAAGTTCTTGGGTTAGTAGATGTAGAACAGTTGAGGTTGCAGGTTCAGTTCACGGAACACATGTGCGGTAGTGATAAAAATTGATCTGTGGGAAAAAGGGATAAATAAAGACCTGGCCAGAAATAGGTTAGTTTGGAAGTCAATTTCTTAAAACCGTCCAACACATGCCAGCATGTAAAACGGATGTGAAACTGATGATGATGATGATGATGATGATGATGATGATGATTCTTCTTCTTCTTCTTCTTCTTCTTCTTCTTCTTCTTCTTCTTCTTCTTCTTCTTCTTCTTCTTCTTCTTCTTCTTCTTCTTCTTCTTCTTCTTCTTATTATTATTATTATTATTACTATTCTCATCTTGGTTGTTATATTCATCACATTTTGGTTAATGTGACCTCAAACTTTATTATAATAGAGGGACGGATATGATATCCGTCCCTCTATTATAATTATAATAGGCTGTGATAGAAAGTCCATCTGACTTCATAGATGAAGACGACATTGAAGCTTACATAGAAATACCTTTTATTTTGGGCTGTGCTGAAAAGGAATTAATAAAAGCTAAGATTCAATCTTAACAAAGGGCGCCACACGCCCTGGTAGGTTTATTATATTATTGGCAAGTTGAGAAAGCCAACGGAAATACATCTTCGTCAGACAATATCTTAGCTCCAACTGGTCATGGTGAGAAAGTAGTCCAACAATTGACATGTTTTTACGCTAGGTCTTCTATCAGAGTGTATATAACTCATAGCATTGCAGGGTTATCAGCGACTAAACCAATTTCTCCACCAGGCTGCTAGTGAGGAAGGTGGCTAGTCACTCAGCAGGATTAAAAGCAAGATCTGACAAAGGGTGAATGAACCAGAGTCAATGACCATTTAGCACATACAATACCTTGTCATATGGAAGAAGTATCTTGATAATGTGTCTCGGGTTCACTGTTGTTCCATCCGGGCAGGGTGCAGCGCAGGTCAGTGGTGTAGTTGGGGCTATTAGATTCATCTTTTTGCGTCTCTAACGATCCTTGTGGAGATGTCGGGAGATTTCAATATCAACCAAAGTGTGTGTCTACCAGTCTGTTATCCAAACGATCCTCCTCTATGCTTGCAAAACATGGCCAATGGGGGTTACGGTTGATTGGTGGAAGTGAGAAGTCTTTGACAATAACTGCCTCTGCCGCATCATTGGTGTTGGTTAACCGAGCGTGTCCTGACTGCTGTTCTCTGCCAACTCCTGATATCTCTGTTGTCTGTCTTGTTACAGTGAAAACTTTGATGGTTCAGGAATACAGCTCGTCACCCAGAGAGAGGGATTAATTTGTGATGTAATCTTCCCCACCTTTCTGCTTGGGTGGCGCAGGCGTATTGGTGGCCGACAATCATCAGGGAGGACTTGACTGAGATCTCACGTCCACAGGTGGTTAGTCTTCGACGGTTGGAATTGCGATTAGCTAACCATCTCTTGCGACCTCACTCTGAACCATTGTGCATGGATCACCACAATTTAGAATGTGGTGCAAGCCAGGGAAGAAACCAGCTCAACCTAACTATGGTAAATGCCTTTGTAAGTAAAAACACAACTACATATAATACCAAATTGCTTGGTTGCGCCCGATAGGCGGCTGGTGAACAAGTGCTGCTAGCATATGCTCTTCCTTAGCAGTACTGTGTTATTTATTGGCTCAGATATCTGTTTTTGCCTCTGCTTCAATGTGACTGGTAAGTGGAATTAAGATCAAAACTGTATCTACATTCTGGTGCTCTTACCTGTTCTGCTCATGACAGAAAATATGGATCACAGATTGAACTGTACAGCCATATGAGGGCTTCTCAGTAGCAGATGAATGTCCTTCATCATCAGACATAATGGATAACTAATAACAAAATGTAACTTAGTGTACGAAATATTCAAAATAGTTTACTTAAGCAAGGCAGTCCAGTTGTAGCGAGAATATCCTTACGTGGGTCGGTGAAAAGAAATTGACTGTTTGAATGAGCTTTTTTGTGGATACATGGAAGATCAATACCTTATTAAATAAACTTTTTGGTTCTATGTATATCTATGTGTTGATGTAGAAGCCGGAAACACAAAAAAACAAAACACGACTTTTGAATTGCGATACACAAAAATCCCAAACCATGAGCATCGAATTGCGCTGGTCTAACACCGATGGAACATTAACCAGACACAAACAACGCTAGCTGTGTGGCGTTCAACTATCCATTCCAGATCACAGTATCGCTTCTTTTATTGAGCATTTAAGGCTGCTTCAAATCTCAATTCCAGCTTCAATATTTTAAGAGTTAATTACACTTGTTCTGTACTTTTCCAGGGTTAAGAATATTAATACACATGCGTTCGTATTTTTCAGTGTAGCGTAGTATATATATATATATATATATATATATATATATATATGTGTGTGTGTGCGTGTTTTTGTGTGTATTTTATTTCAATTGACACTATGTATTAATTTGATCTTCATTTAAGTTTCATGGAAACACTGGATCTTCAGCCTGCAGTTACACTATGAAAACATTGACTGAAGAATTGACTACGTTTGATATCTTTAACCCCGCAAGCTGACTTTCCAATGTTTCCATAAAAACGAAAGTATCGATGGAAGATCAAACTAATGTATAGTGTTAATTGAAAAAAAGTATATATGCTCTTCCACAAGTAATTGAGTACTTTGGTTATTTCTCCTCTGTGTGTGTGTATATATATATATATATATATATATATATACGGACGTCCAGCAAGACGCTGCCATTATTTTTCATTTTATTTTATTTTTCTTCCCAACATGTCTACCCTACATGTATCTGTGCTTGCATGATATCTTTTCCCTATATCATCATCCTGATGAAGTCTTATAAATAAAGACGAAACGTTGATGTACACATAAAAAACATCCAGTTTTTGGTTTTCCTTTTTCATTTTACCATCACGTCGGATTACCTTCATCCTTCTCTTCCCATATATATATATATACACACACACACACACACACACACAGAGAGGAGAAATAACCAAAGTATGTGTGTGTGTATATATATATATATATATATATATATATATATACACACACACACACACACACAGAGGAGAAATAACCAAAGTACTCAATTACTTGTGGAAGAGCATATATATATATGTATATATAATGGAAATTAAAAAGGAAAACCCAAAAATATTATTTATGTATTTATCAACGTTTCCTCTTTATTATAAGACTTCCTCAGGATTATTTGTCTGAAGAAAATATGATACAAGTACTATATATATATATATATATATATATATATATATATATATATATATATGTGTGTGTGTGTGTGTCTGTATACACACACATATTAAGATACAGACATAAAGAAGCTGAAGAGAGTCCGGTAAAGAGGCCTTTATAGGTCCACTTTGTTAGGATTTGAAACCGACGGTACCGATGTTGTTCTGATCTTCTGTAATACAAACGTTACACATGGAATATATATATATATATATATATATATATATATATATATATATAAACGGTTGTCTTATTTACATTACAAATACTTCAGTCATCTGCTGCTCATGTTTACGCCCACTTGAACATATATTGAATCCCCTTTTTTTTCATGTTTCCCAAAAGAAATATCTATTTATACGTATAGACACGTTGGAGATTATTATGGTAGTAGTAATATTCCTGTTTAAACCTGAAGCTTGAAAATTCTGCTTGTTCCACGAAAAAACCCCAAAAAACAACCAATAGCATTTATTATCTTTACCAATTAGAGTTGAGTATATCAGTTGAAACTACAAAAAGAGTGTTAATCGGCTGCTGCTGCTGCTGCTGTCGTTGCCGTGTGTGTTTGTGTTCTGTTGTAACTATTGTTACCTTATGCTGGTCACTCAATTCTTTTATTTACCTCGTAAAAAGACTGGTCACTTTGCCTATTTTATGTTAGGATAATGCTACCGGGATTTCTATTTCCTTTCTTTGGAACAATCACTACAATTATTTACTGTTTTAATCAGCTTTTATGCTCCTTTTTTCTTGTGGACTTTACTTGAAGAGAAAAAAAAAAAAAATAAAAAGAATAAACACACTTGGCCGCGAAGAAGAGCAGTATTTTTTTCCACGGGTTTCAGACTAGTTATTTTCTTTTAATAGACTTATATTTATTGACCCCCCACCTCCAGGTATTATGGATTTTACAAGGACACAGTTATATTATTGATGGAGAAGTAAAACATTAACCTAAAAAAGGATTTATTGTTTCTGAATCAGGAACTTTCAGGTAACCATGTTTATTTTATCTATAAATAGTCTTTTTCAAGGTTAATTCCTATTTCAGTCACGTAAATTATTTGGAGTTAAATAGATTTCGGCTGTTTTTTTTTGTCATGACTCACAAACAAAACCATGTTTTAGTAAAAAACAACAAAACAAACAAACAAACAAAGAAAAACAGTTATAGAAAGTTTCATCGTACACGAGAAATGCCGAAATGAAAACTTGGTCAGAAAAACATAGTCGTTATCTTTATAAAACAGTCGAAGGACGAGATGTAAAGATGATGATTCGAGTTCGTACTTTTCTAGTTAAGGACGGGGAACCATTTTGGTATTTATACAGAATTTGAACCGAACTGTTTTTTTTTCTTAAACCTCTAAGGTAAGTTTTAGGTTTAGTTCGGCAAAAGTCGGTTCGGTTCAAATTCTATAAAAGCACTACGATTTTTTTTAAGCGTAAATACAAAATATAAGAAAAACCTTATTTTACCATTTTTATTACAATATAGTTGAAGTAAAAGTTGCTTGAGGAGAGTAATGCTGAAACTACTAAACCCATTTACCCTAAATAATTTGAGTGACTGAAATAGGAATTAATCCTTCTTCTGTCTTTGTGTATATTATGACCCATTTTAAGAGAATTAGTTCAATCTAAAAAAAGTTTTTTTCTTCTTTTTTTAATATTCATAATAATTTCTTCTACCTATGGAATTTGACAGTTTTTAAAATGATATTGATTTTATTATATTTTAGAAAGGGGAGAGTTCTGCTTTATAGCATACTCTACCTTTTTTTAGTTATGGAGTAATGTTGTACGTTTCTCCAGTCTAATAATATGAATCCAGCAACAACAATGGCCGATCCTAGTCTTTTTCACTTATCTCACTATTTTTCTCTTTGTTCTTTCTTCTGCGGGTGGCTTCTTTTTGACACTCACTATTTTTCTATCTAATGCAGCTATGGTTACCTGTTTTAATGTTACTTATTAAAATCTGTATTTTATATTCTACACCTATACCCCTATTGTCACTACTGATGGTTTAGTATTATTAGACTAGGATAAAGTTCAGGAGAGATGGAGGAAAATCTTAGGTTATTTGAGTCATCCATAACTATAAGTCAGGTTTTTCTAAATAAATCCTTGTAGAGATTATTACCCAGTTACCCGGAAATGATCGCTGATTTTCTAACATGACATAAATGAATCGAGGATACGTCATCAACAATCAGTCGGCCAGGGTGAGCTGCTACGTCCCCTGCTGCTCTCCTCTGTCAGACTGAGGTATTGTTCTGATCAGTACTAAGAGATCCACGCTTCAGGCTTTCCTTTCTCTCTTTGTGAAGGGTTAGCTTTTTTGCTAATCACCGAGAAATACCGACAGGACTGCTCAGGCATTTTTGCGGGTCAGAATGCACTATATCTGGTGTGTTGGCCTTGTGTCAAATCTTCCCACTGTGGGAGGAAGTTTAATACCATCAGTCTGACAGTCTGGGCCAATTTTGAGTTAGTGACTTTGTTTCTGTCGGACTGAAGTATAGTTCTGTGCAGTTCTAAGAAGTCAACCCTCCCAGGCTTTACCTTCTCTCTTTGAGAAGGAGTTAGTTTATTGCTAATAATCTGAGGCGCCCCTATCATGGAATGTCGATGGGGCTGCTCAGGCATTTATTTTTGTGGGCCAGAATGCATATGCCTCTTGTGTGCTAGATTTTAATCCTCACCTTCCGACCTTGTGTCACATCTTCCTGCTGTGTGTGTGTGTGTGTGTGTAGGGAGGGTTTTTTATTTACACAAGGCCAGTTTTATCTTACTCCCACAAGTAAGATGTGACCCAAGATCGGGTCGAGAAAGTGGGGTTTGAAAAGCCAGCGCTCGAGAGGTGAGCACTCTGGCCATTTAAAAATTGCCTGGGCAGCCCCGTCGGCATTCCCCAGTAGAGGCGCCTCAGACAGTAAGCAATAAACTTACTCCTCCCCAAAGAGGGGAGGCAAAGCCTGGGAGGGTGGACCTCCTAGAACTGCACAGGACAGGCGTGCAGTATCCATCGGAACAGATACTACACTGGGGGTAAATACAAAAAAAAATTAGCTATGTTTGCTTTACTTTTTTAATTTCAAATGTTGAATCCAGAGAAGAAATGCATTGTATAACATTTTATATGAGATTAAAAGGAAATTTATCGTTTTGATTATAACTTATGTACTTTAATAACACAAAGTACATGCTAAAATATATTTTAGTTAGGGGATTGAGTTATGGTTAAAAACAAACATCCGTTTTAATTCCTTTATAATTTAGCTGTAATTTATAATTAGCTGAACAAGTCACCCATCTATTTCTTAGCTATCTATGTATTTCTCCTGCCCCTTCTCACTCTATGTTGATTCAACCACTCTCTGATATGTTTTAATATCTCTGTAAGCGTTTAGAGAAAGAGTGACTCTCTTTTTTAAGCATTGTCATCTAATTTTCATACATGTATCTGTACGCATACCACAAAAACTTATGTAAATTAGATGGTAAAATACTAAGTCTCCTTACTTCTATCTATGTAGTAGTGATAATAATATTAAGGATAATATATAAGTAAGGAGACTTTGTATTTTTTGTTATGCAAGAAGAATATCTTAACAGATGTGACAGTTTATGAATTTTTAAATTAAATCAAAGTAGAATAAATAGTGGTAATGGTTATGACCCAACGGGTCACCAAGATGTCTAGTATAAATATAAACTTATAAAAATAAGGTTTTAATGAAGATGTCACGTTTTTTTTATTTCAGGGAGAAAAAATTCAAAGCAATGTTGAAAAAGCTGATCCTTTCTTGAACAGTGAGGATACTAATTTAAAAAGATACACATCTCTGACACTTTTTCTGTTATCACATTATGTATTGTTTTCTATTGCATCTTTAGCTTCAATCTAATTTAAATTAAATAGGCTGAGAAAAATCTTTCTTTTTTTTTTTTAACTTTTGTTCACCCCAAACAAGGCATATTGCCACTGAGACGTAAGGGGTTACTGTGATTAAGGGCTAGAGTTATAGGGACATCCTAAATTTGTGCAGCAAGATATGTGTTCACATTGCATCTAAATTTCTGCATGTTGGTACAGTCAGAGAAACAGCAAGCAGGGAGAGAATTTCAAAGGCCAGCGGTCCAATGAAAGAAGCTATTAGAGTAGAAACTTCTACAGTGAAGGGGTGGGATTTTGTTGTGAGTCATCTGGGTTGGGGTTATTTATGCTGGGGGGGTACACATGCAGTAAGTTCATCGGAGCATATTCTGTGAAAGTACTTGTAAAACAAACACAGGGATGCCACATTGCGACGATGAGACAGGTGCTGGAGCTTGGTAGACAGTGCGGGATCTATTAGGTTACAGAATCATTTTTGCACATTTTGCAAGAGGGAGAGATTAGTGGTTGGAGCACCAGTTCAGATGTGGCAAGACTACTCCATGCATGGGCGAATGGTGGCTTTGTATAGATATAGGATATTAGATGTAGAACAGTTGAGGTAGCAAGGTCAGTTCACAGGGGATGGTCAAGGAAAACATGGGAGGAAGGGCTTGAGAGAAAGAGGGATAAATACAGACCTGACAATGGGTAGGTTAGTTTGGAAGTCAATTTCTAAAAGACGTCAAATGCATGCCAGGATGTAAAACGGACGTTAAACAAAATATGATGATAATGATATTAATCGAATATTTATTGACATAAAAAGTACAATAGCATAAAATAAAACGAAATTTTTAAAATTCTATAAAAGTCTCTGTCCGTTGGTTCGTTTGTCTGTGAAGCTTAAGTTTGAAATATCATTTATAGATGTGTCGTTGTATCTCTATAAGAGGCTGTTTCGGTTTGGGTCTGTCGCATTGTATTTTGAAATAACATTTTCAAATGTGAAGATTGAATTGATGCTGCTCGGGAATATCCGTTCTTCTTTAGTTCATAAACCGTTGTTGTCAATAAAACTGGATCCGCATACTAGCTATGTACGATAACTTCTCTGGAATGACGACATAAGGCAAGTGTCGTTTCTTCATCTTTTATTCATCATCCCTAAAGATGATGGAAGCAGGTTTCCTAAGGAAACAATGCAAATAGGACACATATTACTCATTCATTTATAAATACATGGACATATTACAATAGATTACACTGGTTGTCCTTAACATATATCAATGGTTATATTGACAACTATCTAGATACCGCTTGTACTCTGACTCCCTATGGAACAGTGAACGAGAAAGCCAAAGGTCGATCAGCCTTCAACAGGATGTCTGTCTACAACTGTTTGTTTTGGATAACCTGTAACAATGACTTGTGTTCCTTTTTCTTCCGGGCAACACGTTTATCCTTCTTTTAACCGTATTATCCAAACTCATGCGAACTTCGAGACGTTCTCTACTCGACTGCTCTCGACCTAAAAAAACACTGCCTTATATTTAGCCTTCTTTGCCGCACCTGATTTGCATAATGCAACCCAAAAAAACACCGCCTTTTATTTAGCCTTCTTTGCCGCACCTGATTTGCATAATGCAACCCTCACTTTCTTTCCCTCCGAACCCACGTGATGGCTGCTACACTCCCCCTGATCTCTTGATCACACATGATGCAGGGTGGTGGTGGCCTTTTGATTCGTGAGCTTCTTCGAAGTGGGACATGTATCTCAGTTTCTGCTTCTGAATCGTCCGATGAAGTTTCTGCTCCTAAATCTACTGACAAAGTTTCTACTTCTGAACTTGCGGCTTCATTTTTGTAGAGATCACTGGCACTGCCCATTAATAGTTCATCGCCAGACGACCTATTACTTTCCCCAGTAGTTGAATGGTCCGCCCTCAAAGCAGGGCGGAGATCGCGTATGTGTCGTGGAATTCCATCAACCAGGACAGATTGCTGACTGACCATGCCTGTCACTCGTCCACGTTTGAATTTGGTGGTACATCGACAGCCTGGCTGTTTCACCCAGACATGATCTCCTACATCATATGGCCCGTCCATCTCCTCATTGTCAAGTGACTGCACAATATTGATACCTTTTACCCGAGTCCGGTACGTGTAGATGGCATTCGCGGATGCGGTTGCCGGGGACATGCCATTCTTCGGCGTAACATTGTACCAGTATGTTGCTTCCACAAAAGAACACTTCTTCCTGGCAGCAATCCTCTTTATGCTGCAGTGGCTTCTTTCCGCGATGCCATTGCCTGATGGTACGTAAGCACATCGCAACCGCAATTGAACTCCCCATTCAAATAAAAACTGTCTTACTCGCTGGCTGCAAAATGCTGGGTCATTATCGGCCAAAATCTCATGAGGTGCATTTATGCGCCTCACGAAATATAGAGTCCTCTTGACGCCTGGATGTCCGCTCTGTCTGTGGATGTTTTCTATCTGCTGCTTGCTCATCGTACTCACTGTAGCAGCGCATCTTTGCTGAACGGGCTCAGCACCCACCTTTATTGCATCGTACCATTTGCGAGGCACTCGTGTCAGTTAGTCAGCAAGGTTGCAGTATGACGGGACCAATGTTACGCTGACTACCAGGCCATACTCGCAGACCAGACTCTTTAACGTGTCTAACCATCGTCTTATCAACGTCTCACCTGCTGCCTTAGTGCGTATTCTTGCTTTCCCAGTCAGCGTGTCAGACACCCAGTGATAAATGCAAAGGGAGTCAGTATGCAAGTGCAACCTCTTTGCTTGCCACTGTAGTGCTAGGTTAACGCCCTTCATCACAGCATCTAACTCAGCAAGATTGATGTGCTGGGCGGTATTTGCAGGCCACAACCAACAGGCATCCTCCAACATGGCTCCATCTTTCTCCAACAGGACTCCCAATGCTAGTGAACTAGCGTTAACCCATACATTCATTTATTCTCCATTGACACACCACTCTCCTCAAGCCGGGTCCTCGTGCGTCGTTCTCTCAACACTTTCTGCAATCATTCGGGTGAGGAGGGCATCGCTTGTTTGATCATCCCACCCTTTGGTTACCGCATTCGCCCTGCGTTTTATTACACCCACTGCCACACGCAGCCCACCACACACTGGCAGGTGCCCCACAAGTTTTCCGCACAAGGAAAAAATGGTCCTTCTTGTGAGAACTTCAGGGATGCCGGAAATCACATTTCCTCGTCTCCACGGCAGGGTGCCATCATCCCCTCTGACTTCCAGGTCAAGTATGCGTGCTCCGTCTCTAAGCCGTTCTGGGTCTTTGCACGTTAGGCCAAACTCTGACAATTTTGCGCATCTGTGCATTGACGACTTGACATCTTCATTGATGTAAATGTCGTCAAGGTACGCCGATGTTGCCTTTTCGACGGTCTCTTCCTGGGATAACACAGCACTAACGATGGTCTTCATGATCTGTTGTGCCACATTCAACCCAAAACCAAATCTGGTTAGGCAATATCTCTTGCCGTGAAATACCACCATCGTGAATGGCCATAAAGTTTTATCGACCCTCACCTGCAGATAGGCCTTTCTTAGATCAAACAATGATACATTCGATCCTTCCTGGCGCCATTCCCATAACTTGCTTGCACATACATCGGCATCAGCCGTGTAAACCTCAATATATTGATTGAGCTCAGGGTAGTCCATGACTGGTCGCACCTTTGATTTGTTATGTTGTACCACTGCCATTAAAGGGATAAGACCCTTTGGAGGTCCAAGCTCTTGGTTGGGGTACGGGATCAACCAGCCATCTTTGATCCAGGCGTCAAGCTCTTGTTCATATTCGGCTCTAACGTTCGCGGCCACGGGGTCTTCTGTGACGCCATTTCGTAACTTGATTGGTACTTTATCGTCCGTTTATTTCCACAACGCAGTCCAGATCTTTCGGCGTTGATCAAACTCCA
This sequence comes from Sepiola atlantica, assembly GCA_963556195.1. NCBI lineage: Eukaryota > Metazoa > Mollusca > Cephalopoda > Sepiida > Sepiolidae > Sepiola > Sepiola atlantica. The sequence continues at coordinate 162,492,662 of OY744524.1, read as the reverse complement.
CCTTGAAGTCTGGTCGATCAATACAAAGTGCGGCACACACCGGTGCCTTAGGGAATTTCACAGTCCCAGCTGGTGTAATGAGAACACCACCCAGTGCCTTAATAGCGTCATATCCGAGCAGTAGATCGAAGCCCAGTATGTCTTTCTGTGTAACTAGGATATTTACCTCAGCGGATACACCAGAGTTTGTGCAAATCTTTACCAATGCTACTCCACAACATGCCTGTGTCTCGCCATTTATTGTGGTTATTTTAATGCTCTCTTGCTCCTCCAGTTGCAGCATAACCTTGCACTCACTATGGTACGGGAGCAGCCTGAATCAAGAAGCGCTGAGCAAGGCGTTTAGTTGACATGTACTCTGATGATTGGTTGCACCTCGTTTACATCTTGTCCAGGGAGCAGTGCGGCGCTGACATCTTGTCCCCTGACTCGTTTCCCGAACAGCTTGAGGCCATGTGTCCGATCCCGCCACACTGGAAGCACCGTATGCGCCCCAGTCTTCTATCCATGCAATTCCTTTCAATGTGACCACTTCACCCACAACGGAAACAATTTTGGGCCGACTGCGTGACCATTACGACATTCTCATCAAGTTCCGTTTCATCCCTGATGATAGCATGGGCACTCGCTAGTAGCTGTTCTATCGGTGTCGCTTCTCTGCTTACGGAGTTGCTTTACTCGGACAGGGAGTCCGGCCACAAATGCGTACATGAAAGTCTGTTCAGGCAACGCTCCAAAAAGAACGGCCAGCTTTTTTAATGCAGTAAAGAAGACATCAACTCTTTTGTCTGCCAATAGTTTCCGGGTAGTAAACCGTTCGTATGCTGTGCAGGGGTCTATCGCAAAAGCTTTGTAGAGCGCAGCCTTTGTCTGCTTAACATTGGCCTTATCATTCTCGCTTAGCTGCTGGTAAACATCTAGAGTGCCTCCCGTTAGTCGAAGGGGAATGACCAATTTGACCTGCTTGACCCCACATAAACGACAGGATAGCTCCACTCTCTCAACCCAGTCCACCACAGACATAGATCCGTCAAACTCAGGGATGAGTTTAAGGTCGAACTTAGCATCCACCATTAAGTCACAAATAAACAGCACACAAACACCGAAATAGCTTGTAACAATGACTTGTGTTCCTTTTTCTTCCGGGCGACACGTTTATCCTTCTTTTAACCGTATTATCCAAATGCATGCAAACTTCGAGACGTTCTCTACTCAACTGCTTTCGACCCAAAAAAACACCGCCTTTTATTTAACCTTCTTTGCCGCACCTGATTTGCATAATGCAACCCCAAAAAACACCGCCTTTTATTTAGCCTTCTTTGCCACACCTGATTTGCATAATGCAACCCTCACTTTCTTTCCCTCCGGACCCGCGTGATGGCTTCTACATAACCACTGTCCCCTTTTCACTGCAGGCACAGCACACAAGTTAGCAGCAATTTGACTAGTGTGGGCAACCGTTACGACCGTGGGCAGTGAACAATTCATTGTTCGTGTCAGTGATTCTACAACCATTATTCACTTTACTTCGATTTTAACGGAATTAAGATATCAAGAATGTCTGATTTGATCAGAAAAATCAGCACAATAAACAGATTTTAAAAATAGACATTTCTGAACCAAATAAAGATCACTTTAAAAAATAGCAGAGACCTTTTAAAGAGGGTTGGAGGAAATTGACTGAATAAAACAAAATCCTTATATAAGTAAAAAAAAAAAAAAAAAAGAGTAAAAAAAACCTTGGGTTATATAATTAAAGGCTATTAAAGTAATCTTAATAAATATGTAGGTATTTACTCTAAATCCACTTCAGTTGATTTGGTCTTATCTTTTACATAAATAAACAAATGACCTTTACGACTGTGAAAATGACTTGATTGGTTTTACTACGAGATGTAAGGGGGAAAAAATCTGTTCATCATGATTATCCATCTTATTTTAAATCTGGCTATTTAGTGCATGTCAGGATAGAGGCTGGGTTTCCGTTTGAGAATGTACTTTTTGTTTAATGTGCAATAATGTGCGTTAAAACCAGCTAATTAAGGCGAGTAGTTTACGTTGCATGTATTTGCGTAAGACAATTCCCAGTGTCACTCTTCATTTGTAAATCTTTCTTACTCCACCCTTTAATCTTTTATATTGTTTTCGCTGTTACTTACAAAAAACATCCATCTAAATTGTTACACCGTTTTCCTCCCTGACAATTTCGGGCTTAAAGAAAATCAGAATAGAAGCAGCAAAATCCATGCTCGTTAAGAAAATCTAGCTAACACGGAACGTTCTTGCAACATGATGTACTTTGGTCGGGAGATATGCCATATTAATATGACGTCACTGTAAATATTGCAACAGACTATTTTCATGAGTTTTGACTGCACATCTCCAACATTGTTCCTTCATTGTGCGGCATTCACGCTGGATGGACTGAGGAGGAAGTTTCTAGGGAATATTAAATTCACAAGTGCATGTATCTCTAACATTGTTACAATCTTATGATAACGGTGCATCAGTTGAAAACTTCCACGCTGGTCAGATTGCATCCAAATACTTTGTCTTCACTTAACAGTACATATATATACTGAAGGTATACACATTTATTTCATATTATTTAAATTGAGAAGCAGGAATTTAAATGACGAACGAACATTCATAAAATTTTCCGGAAATTTATAATCCATTTTCTGTGGAGTACCTGACACCATTTTTAAATTCTGCAAATTTTCCTGGCAGCATCCCAGAATTTTATGATAACCAAACAGTTTGTTTTATTTTTTTTCATGTTTTTCTCTCCGCGTTTCCTTTCTTTTATTTCAATATATTTTCCTAGTATATCTCCCCCTCCCCTCCAAGGAGAAGGTAATCCCTGGGAGGATGGTGTCATGACCACAGAACAGATACTCCATTAACCCCCACACACACATACACAAAAGGAGGAGGTAATGCCTGACCTGAGAGAATGGTATCATGACGAACGAACATATACTGCACTACCTAACAAAGGAGGAGGTAATGCCTGGGAGGATGGTATGACAACAGAAGAGATGCTACATTACTCCCCTCCTCCCGAATTGAGCATTGAAGAATAGTACAATAATAAACTAGTAGATGTAATATGTAATAGTACAGTTTTGGCTTCAGACAGACAGATACCAAATCTCCATTAGTAATAAATGTTGTGAGAAGTCTAAAAAGAAATGTAACATAACAGGGAAATGCATTTGCAATGTTACGAGGTAACATTGTCGACATTAAAGAAAAAATGTTACAGCAACATTTTTACAATGTCTATTTAATACTAGTGTGCCCCCCCCCCTGTCGAAATGACGTAAAAGAATGCTCTGTTAGTGTTTGCACTAGTATATAAAGTCATAGAATTTTATCAGTAATTTAACTTTTCATACGTTTAAAGTATTATTGTTTAAAGAAAAAAAGCCCATCTATTATTAATTTTTTTATTTACAGTAGAGGATTACTTTCCGAATTCATTTCAGACCGCGGGGGTTGTCTGACTTGCTATTTGCTTTCTTGCTCCCCTCACCACTTGAAATGATTTCGTCCACAGGCTAGCGGAAGACACTTTTTTTACGCACTAATTTTTGTGTGATGAGACAGAAATATATTTATTTATATAAAAATATACAAATAAATAAATATTGGTCTTTATTATAGAATAGGGGATTTTTTATCAATATCCCTTTTGTTAGCTGGGAATAAAAGATATTTATTGTATTACTGAAATTAATTATCACATGCGTGAAATAATAAAAGCAAGATCTTTGGCAGCATCATCTTTGAATTCATAAAAATGTTTCCTTATTAGCAGAATCTGCTAAAACCCTTGCCTATGAGGCAATTTTTTAAAAACATTAAAGGGCGATGCTAAGTCCGTTTTTTTTACAGTAGGGATTCACAACTGGGGTCCACAGAACCCTTAGGTGGGGAGGGGGCACGAAAAAAATGTACTTTAGGGGTCCATGATAAGTAGTAAGGGATCCATATGGAAATCTGATGAATATAAATAATAAATGTATAACAATTATATTGTAAATCTTCTATGTATATAAAACTCAATGTCTATATGTATGTATGTGTATGTGTGTGATATTTGTGTGTTCCCTATAGAAAGAACAGTTAGAGAATCTACATAAAATCTAAAAGTGTATTCTGATGTAAAATTTACCGGGGAAGACAATCGAAGTGTTCCCGAATCTCTAAGTGCACCTTGAAAGGGGCTCTAGGGGCATAACCTACTTAAAACTTCAAATATATCCTATTTTTATGAAATTTAAATAATATGTATAAAATTTTAAATATTATAATTCAATCCTGTCCTTTGCTCATCTCTTTCCAGTTTAACAGTCCCTTTTAGTATCACCGTCCTTCTGCTCCAATATTCATTTATTTCTCTCCCAATCCAACATGGCCACCAGCCTTTTATAGATACCAGACCTGGTGGCAATTCTCAAAACCAAGGGCCGTAACTCATATGACATTAACATAAAATTCTCCAGGGAAGACAATGGAAGTGGTCCTACATTTCTAAGTGACCCTCTATGTGCTGAATATCTACATGACCCCCACCTCTAAATGACCCATGGGGACAGAACCTGCTTAAAACTTCAAATACGTATATCCGATTTTAATGAAATTTAAACCATATGTATAAGACATTAATTTAGAAAGTTTTCCAATATTTCAGCTTCTTCAGACTATATTAGCAAGCGAAACAGTATTGTAGAGCCAGGCCGCCAGACGTACGATCACAGGGAATGTGGCACTCGAACCTCACTATTTCTGAGTTTTTATGTTATGAATATAACGAAATTGATTCATTGACTAACCTAGAAACATATTGGATTAAAAAAAAAAAATTATGTATGCATATATGAAGTCCAATATTTCAGCTTCTTCAGACTATATTAGCAAGCGAAACAGGAAGAGAAGGGGAGGCAGTAAAAACAAAGAAAGTAATATAGTGAAAAAATACATTGTAGTGATACTTATTCAATTCCAAGCAATGTTGGGTCATCCTGCTAGTATATAATAATAATATAAAAAGAATATGCAATATAGATAAATGCTGCTTTCTTTGGTTAGTATGTATTGTAGAGCCAGGCCGCCAGACGTACGATCACAGGGAATGTGGCACTCGAACCTCGCTATTTCTGAGTTTTTATGTTATGAATATAACGAAATTGATTCATTGACTAACCTAGAAACATATATTGGATTAAAAAAAAAAAATTATGTATGCATATATGAAGTCCATAGATGATAAAATAGCTTTCAGGGTGCCCAAAAGGGAAATAAAGTTGGGAACCCCTGTTTTACAGTATATCAACCCATTTAAGTTGGTTATTTAATACTGAAATACACTACCTTGGATTTTTTTTATCCTAGTTTAATAAAACCTCTGACCCGTACATAGACATAAACTTCACTTAGTAATTAATATTTTTTCTTTAAAAATTAAAAATAATTTCTTTTTAGAAAATTTCTCACAGATCACTGGTTTCAAAACCTGCAAGTATTTATGTGTCAGGAAAAAAATCCTTTATTTTCGTCTTTATATCTAATAATGTCTCACCTGCAAAACTGATTTATTTCTCTGTCATTGAAAGATGTACACCTGATACTTTTTCAATGAGTTCAGCTTCATAATATATCTTTGTCTGGAGAAATCTGGATTTCAATCAATCAATTTTATTGGCAAAAAAAGCAAAGTGTAGCAAGCCATGTAAAACGGCAGTTAGAAAATACAGGGTGGGCCAAAATAAGGGTCCTATCTTTAAATTTGAATAACTTGAATTTGAATAACTTCCACAAAATAAAAGTTAAACTCACCAAACTTTATGTGTGTGTAGACTGACCCTTCGAGATTTTTTGAAATAAACAAAACAAATTTTAGCCGAAAAACACTTCTTAAAACTTACAAAAACTAAAGTATTGTTTTTTACACTGTTTTGAGTTTTTTAAGCAAAAATAATGTTTTCTGAATGAGGGTACGTTCCTTAGGGCTAATACGGCTCATGCTTGCTTCGGAAGGGGTCCTTTACTTATTCTAAAAAAAAATTAAAAAAATCAATAAATAAAAAAGTTATGAATTTTTAAAAATAGGACCCTTATTTTTGCCCACCCTGTATTACATCTATATACTGTTTGAATGTTTGTCCAAGGCCACTTCAAACATGGATATGGTAGGTATCATCATGACCTGCTCTGGCCAGCTGTTCCAAGGAGTAGAAAGACGGAAAGAGAATGTTGCTTTTCTTCTGTTGAGGTGAAAGCAATCATATTACATCTTTTGCGGGAATCTGCAGAAACAACAATTAGGTGTTGGAGTGCAAAACTCCTGAAGATCAATTTAAATTTACGTTGATGATGCTGTGTGCTAAAATCAGGTCCTCTCGCAACCTCCACTGCTCAAGTGAGAACAGATTTAGTCTTCAAAGCCATTCTTTATAGGTAAACATGGAGAATCCCGTCACCATCCTGGTTGCCAAATTATGTAACACACTCCAGGTGTACGATATCTTTTTGAAAATAAGAGTTTGTTGATTGGATGGCATACTTCAAAATGGCCCATACCAGAGTTATGTATAGGGGACGGAAAGCGTATGCTGTTAGACTTAAAAAGGATCCCCTAATCAGGTAAGGAACCTGCTTGGTAATAAAATTCAATATCCTTTCATGCAATGCAATAATATCTTATACAAACAAGCCGCGCGTGTGTGGTCCCCCTCTGTATGTGATTCGATATGGCGAGTGTAAAATGCAATAAATTTGGGCAATTTGGGGCATTTTTGACCCCCCCTTTGACCCCCTGGGGGAGCGAACCAGAATTTTTCTGAGGTCAAGGATGCTCACTTTATATCCAGAACAATTGCCTCTACATTTTGGCCAAGTTTCAGAAAAATTGAATGGATGGATCAAACGTTATGGGAGAAAAGGGTCATTTTTTGCCATTTTAGGGGGCTTTTGACCCCCTGGGGTGCTAACCAGATTTTTTCCAAGGTCAGCGATACTTATTTTCTATTAGGAACAATTGCCTCCACATTTTGACCAAGTTTCAAAGAAATTGATTTGATGGATGAAAAGTTATGGGGCAAAAAATGTCATTTTTTGCTATTTCGGGGCCTTTTGACATCCTGGGGGGCTAACCAGATTTTTTTTCAAAAATCAGAGAATGTCACTTTCTAACTTGACCAAAGTTACAACTTCATGCAAAATTTCAGAGAAATTCAATGGATGGTTGCAGAGAAAAATCCGGACGGACAGATGGACGGACGGACGGACGGACAGACATGCCTCAAAACATAAGTCCCCCGATTTTATAAATCAGGGGACCAATAAACTTCAGTCTATGCTTGGCTTGTTTACCAAGCTTCAGCCATGAATATCAGTCTTTTTTTATTGTCCTTTAGTGATAGGCACACCTTGATACGATGTGCAAGATAGTAAATAACTCTAACACGTTCCTCTCTTGCCACTGCTGGAGTTGTGATGGCCCTCTTTTGGCATCGTCTTGGAATTGTTTTGAGAAGCATTATCTTTGAGTGAGATAACCCCACAGATAAAAATAGGGGGGGGGGCATTAAGTTCTGGTGAATGTGAATTCTAATTGAAATAACACCTGTCACTGATGAGACAATCACCAAAGTGCCCCTGCATACCATTGAACAGTAATAAAACAAATACTGTGGGACATTCGTGACTGAAGCTTTATGGAAAAGTTAGTTATAGACTGAAGTTTATTCGTACGAAATATGGTTGCATTGCAGAAAGAATTGTGAATTTTATTAACGATTCCATTTATGGCATTTGGTGGTAGAGATCATCCTATATTTTGTATTTTGGTGTGTAATCATCGCAATAATTTGGCTTGTAAATTATCTATGGCTTTTGTATCTTGAAATGAATTAGAATTACTCATGGTCGCTTGTATTAAAAGTGAATGATAATTTTCAAAGTGTCTTTGTATGGCTAGAGATATTAACATTGTTTAATTATCTGAATGACAAGAACATTAGTTCTGAAGAGTCAACTTGAATGGGGGGGGGGGCTTTGAAACCGGGTCATCACAAAGGAAAATGACTTCACTGCAAATGATCAACTTCAATTTAACTGAAATTAAGCAATTGACAATTGCAGATTAACCAAAGTGACTATCTTCTTACACAGTGATGGCCAGCCTGTATATACTAGCAGGGCTACCCGGCGATGCCTGGGTGCAGAATCAAAAAGCAATGTTTGTATACTCAATTGGTTGGCAGATTAAGTCATCACTTTGATCACTGTTCTCACATCACTTGCTTTTATACTCTTAAAAACTCTTATCACCTAATATTTGCAATAGTGGAGGAAGTGCACACATGAAAAAGTAGATTACAATCTCATAGCTCAATAGTAAGATTAGTATAACTTGTTCTATGTACAGGTGGGGTATTTTTTAAACATGATTTCCCAAGACGGATGAAACCAGGTAAAGTAAATAACTTTTTTTTAGCTCCTTTTCTTTAAATACAAACTACAAAAACATAATTGTCAATTTTATTATTTTATTTTTTATCACATGGTGTGTTACAGCTTTACTCCTTCAGAGGAAAATTCCTATAATTTTTTATTTTAGTGTACATTTTTAAAACATGTTTCCAGTTAACAAAACCAAATATTCAAGTGAATAAAATGCATAATTATCATATGTTGTTTATGAAAAAAAAATGTTATAAGTAAAAGTTTGAAACTGATATGGAAAGTTTCAAAACTTTAAAGAAAGTTTAAGGAAATACAAACTGCAATCATTTAATAATAATCAGAAAATCATCTGGCATTAAGATTGAGGATCTTTTTATAAACAATGTTTTTTGTTTTGTTTTGATGTGCATACACAAAAAGATTTGTTTTTGCACCCACATGTGATGCTCCTACATAAAGCTGCCCACGTGAAAAACATGGTTCTTCAAGTTGCAATCCGGCAACTTTTAGTGTTTGGCTTTGACTTTTATTGATGGACATAGCGAAACAAAGTCGTACAGGAAACTGCAACCGCTTAAAGTGCAAGGGTATATTTGATGGTATAATTGGTATCCTTGGAATAAAAACAGTTTCACTTTCGCCACAACCAGTGAGAATGATTGCCTCAATACAGTTTATCATCAATTTACATTTTATTTTTAAAGACTTGTTAATTGAACTTTAATGCAATGACTTATACAATTATTGATCCCAGACAATGCCGAAAAGCACAAATGGTCACTGTCAATTCTTGATTTCTTATACTCCTCCATTTCAACTCGTAAAGCATGTTCGTTTCTGTAGCGCCCCTAATTATATAAAATCATGTTCATCTATGTAGCACCTATGTCATATGAAAACTCATAAAGCATCTGCATTTATGTAACCGATATATAAAAAAAACTCATAGCAATTATGAGTATGCAATTTCTTTACATAGCAGATAATGGCGGGCATTTGCGGAAAGTGGCGGATATTAGCAGGTCGTGGTTGGCATCGTCTACTAAAATGTAAAATTATAAAAATACAGATTCATTTCCTGTTTTTAATTATGAGTTGGCGATTTCTTTACATGGCGGGTAGTGGCGGGCAGTGTCGACTGAAATGTAAAATCTAAAATATGCTGACTCATTTCCTATTTTGAATTATGAGTTGGCTATTATAGAATCAAACTAACACTTACCGGCATAAAGGCCTCAACTGGCATCCATCTCATAGAAGAATACTTATTCGAATGAATGAACATTTATACACTAGAATGGCCACTTATGAATCTCAGCCAATCAGAACACAGAGAATGGACTTGCCCTTCTGAGCATAATGGAACATTCTAGCCTTATTATAAACCGGCATTTTGATGTGCTTGGCACTTTGACTTATCTTGCTGCTCAACTGGTCGTACAGTTGAGCCCTAAGTATCGATTCTATAGCTATTTCTTTATAGAGCTGACAATAGTGGGCACTGGCGGGCAGTGTCAACTAAAATGTAAAATTTCGTAAATGCTGACTCGTTTCCTGTTTTGAATTAATAGTTGGCGATTTCTTTATAGGGCTGTCAATGGCCGACAGTGGCGGACACTGGTGTACAATGGCGGGCAGTGTCCACTAAAATGTAAAATCTAATAAATGCTGACTCATTTCCTGTTTTGAAGTATGAGTTGGCTATTTCTTTATAGGGCTGACAATGGCGGACAGTGGCAGGCACTGGCGGGCAGTGTCCACTAAAATGTAAAATCGAATAAATGCTGACTCATTTTCTGTTTTGAATTATGATTTGGCTATTTCTCTATAGGGCTGACAATGGCAAACAGTGGCGGGCAGTGTCCACTAAAATGTAAGATCTAAAAAATTCTGACTCATTTCCTGTGTTGAATTATGAGTTGGCTAAGTAAAGCCTGGTTTAGTCACCATCCTCCTTCTTCCTAGAATTATCGTATTAGAATTTTAAATTCCCCCTCCCCCTCTACACCGCATTCTCCCTATGATGTCATTTCCGATTTAATTTGAGAAAATGACTTGCAGTTTTTTTTTTTCGGGAATGACTTAAATTGTTTTCTATTTAAATTAATACATAATTAAGCTGAAAATAGCCGAAATAATCGCTTTTAGATTTCTAGTAGAATTTTCTGCTTTTCTTCTTAATCTAACCTTCATATGGAAAATTCCGTTTTTAACATTATTTTTACACACCCAAATGTTGCTTGATGAAAGATTTAACTAAATTCATATGTACAATATATTGTGGTGGAGGAGGACATATAAATCCAATAAAAATGTTATTTGAATTAAATGGAGCACAGGCTGGAGTAAGTGATAGTGTGATTGCAAGAGTTAGGAATGGATTGAGTAAATTCAGGAAACTTCTGCCATTACTAACCAGCAGAGCGTTACTCTTGTCAATTAAGAGAAGAGTCTATCAGGCATGTATATGCAGTGTGATGTATGGACGTGAAACCTGATCTGTGAGAGTTGAAGACATGCGTTGCATGGAGAGAAATGATATGAGAATGATACAATTGCTGTGTAATGCAAGTCTTAAAGACAGGCTCAGATCTGACGAGCTCAAAGGAAAATTAAATCTGGACAGAATAGGGAGATATGTGCAGAAGATAGTATGGCCACTTTGAAATGAGAGTTCTGTGGATATTAGATGCAGAACAATTGAGGTAGCAGGGTCAATTCACAGGGAGAGACCAAGGAAAACATGGGGAGGAAGTGATAAGAATGGATTTGAGAGAAAGACGGACAAATAGGTTAGTTTGAAAGGCAATTTCTAAAAGCTGTCTAACGGATAATAACATGTATTAAAACAGACGTTAACCCGAATATGACGATGATGATTATAATGACTACAAAATCAATGTGAATATATATTTATAATAGAAATACAAAAAGTTAAAAGAGGATAACTGATAGGAGCTAACAGCCTTCAATATTTAACAAATGCTTTTTTTTTTAATATTTATCCACTGATGCATATTCATTTCCGGTGGTATTATGTGTTCAATCCACGTGTATGCATAATGGGTACATTGCAGCAAACATCATTCCATTTTGCTTCAGGTGGATGAGTCAATAATCCGTCACACAGATGTTTCTCACATGATGATGCATCGAGATGGACATTTGAAACTACTGCTCAGTAAATTTCAAGCACAACTCGACTTAGCTAATAACGTTCACTGAAATCGCTGGCTAAACAGTTTTAAAGATTTAAAAAAAAAGGTAAGAAAAATATTTTCATATGTAACTTTCTTGCAAAATTAAACGCAAAGGATTCAGTTTAAAAAAAAAATTATTATATATATATATTTACTTTTAACATATCTAAGAGAATTACCTGACACAGTCTCAGGAGGCCACATCCTCCCAGGACTTAACTCCTCCTTTTGGAGGGGTAGGGTATTGCCGGTTGCCTGAGGCACCCACATTTGTGAGAGAATGTCTTGGCCTTTTGACTTAAAGCAAAGTGTAGTATCTATTCTCATATTACACTTCATCTTTCCGGTCCTCGTTCAGTGAAGGAGAAATCTTTCTAGAGTGGGGCAAATTTTATTTTTGTCCCAATCCAGAATGCCCCTTTTTTCTTGGGGTGGAAAGAACCTACCTTGTGTCTAACTCTGCTCTCGTAGGGAGTTAAGTAAATAGTGACTATACAGGTTAATTTTTGTACTCAATCCAGAGTGCCCTTTTTTGGAGGGAGCTGAATTCTCCACGTTAAACCAACTTTGCCTTTGTGGGGATTTAAGTAAAAATTACCAAACAGAAAGGAACCAATGTAATCCATTTCACTTAAAATTCCAAGTCCTTGCAGATTTTATTATAGGCATTATCGATTTCCTCAATATTTAAATTAAGTTTTGGCATTAAATAACCCAAAGGGTTAATGTGTCGTATGAACTGTTAAAACCCCCTACTTTTGTATATTATGAACTATTCCACTTCAGTATATTCTTGTCTGTTTTTGGTGTATCTTTTATTGCGGCAAATGAAACCTCTCATACGGTTACTTAAGAAGTAGAGTAGATGTTGATTGGCTAACAGCATTACTTGATATTGGTTTATTTCAGATTTTTTGCCATTGACCACTCACCTCCCTGATATATATTTATATACAAATAAATACACATTGGTCTTTATTATAGAGTGGAGAATATTGTCTATCTTCCTTGGGCAATATTAAAACGTTTTCCTTTAATTTAGAAAGTCAGTAGTCGTAAAATCTGTTATACATTATTACATGCGTCTTGAAAATTGAAATGCAATTCAATGGTAGATTATTCAAAATCCAAAACCTTGCCCTGATTGTGTGTGGGTGGGGTGGGGGGTGCGGCGTGAAAAAAAAAAACAACAAAAAACTGTCTTACAACAAGTTAAAAAATATGCATAAAAAGTAAATGAGTGAGAGAGAAAAAAACTAAATGCTTTCACTGCAAATTTCTCCTTGGATACAAATCTATCACCATCGGGTGATTGGCACTGCCATCTGGTGACAAAACTTCAAAATACAGAACATGAACAACTTCATAAGTCATGCACCTGCTTAATACAATTGTCAGATAAAATTTTGTGGCGTCTCTGAACTCGCACATAAAAGAAATGACATTTTAACTGTTGGCTAGCTTTGTTTATCACCTTATTCAATGCAAATGACTTTAATTGAGCAAAAATATTGTTTTGTTTTTCATTTTACTTCAGTGTAAGTTCTCAGAAATCAAGGTGCCCCTTCCTGGGACTAACACTTGAATTCTATATGAGATAAATAGATATCCGAATGTTCAATCAAGATTCTCCTCTATCATTCAAATGTTTAGTTAGTAAAGCAGTGAAGAACACAAATTTTCCTCTCCCCAATTGACCACTTAACTATGTTATAGTTTATCTTTCTTGTGGTCTTTTCTTGGTTTGGCCGGATTCTAGGACAAGAATTCATCTGGTCTGGTGGGATATCCAGCTATCACTAGGAGAAGATGCACCATTCCTCGTATGAGCCAGTGTGTAGGTATGCCAAGAAGATCTTATTTGGGCTTCGAATACTATGTTATTTTGAATATTTGGTCAGAGTTTACTTATAGGGTGAAGTATCGTCATGTAAGGTTGCCCTGACGAACCCCTGTACAGAGAGACCAGAGACACGGGAGGATGGTGCCTAGTAGATAATTCAAACTCTCTCTCTCTCTCTCTCTCTCTCTCTCTCTCTCTCTCTCTCTGTTATTTTTGTGTTTGTGTGTTTTGTATGTGATACCTGCATACACTGGACTTTTTCACTATACTTAAACTCGGAAAGATTCAAATCTCCCAAAATATTGTTGAGCTGCTTGTAGGTTCAATACAGTATTACATTCAGCAGACTATAACTTTGCTGGTAGACGTGAATAGCCAGTCTCAAATCTGATTACATCAGATCATATTTTTGCATATGTTTTCTCTATTTATAACATATTGATCTCATTGTAAATCTATTTTTCAATACCGTGATTTTACCATAAACTACATGTATAATCAACCAATTAAGTAGAACATAAAATTCATGACCTTTTTAATAATTATGGTTTTATATTGATTAGGTATTGATTGATCTTTTGATATCTACACTATCAAGTAATCTTTTGACCTTGTTCTGTGACCTTGTATCTCCATTGGTCTTCCTATTCGCTGAGTCAAGTAGATGGATCTAATCCTTCTAGAGTGTGAAACCCTGTTCCAGCAGTAGTAACAACAACAACAACAACAATAGCACCAGAGAAACGATCTCTGTAAAATATTCAATGTTTATTGGTTGAAATACTTAATAATTATTCAATTCTATCAAAATGCTTAATCTTGATTGGTTACTGGATACTGGACTTCAACCAATCAGAAAAAGTTGCCCCGGGAGTCAAGCACCTGCTAGCATTGACAACATTAGCGAGAAGCCAAGCACAGCCAGCAGTGAGAGACTCAACTTTCCACAGGAACCTTTATCAGTCACAACACAGTTTTATCAACTGCTACACAGACTCCTTGCGAACAAACTAAATCTAGCTTTGACTGCTTGGCTACAGGCATCTCAGCAAACAACATAAGACACAGTCGTGGAATACCGAATACAGCAATAGCTTATATACAGTCTCAAAAACTCACTCACACACAAGTCCACACACATACAGAGAAAAACACTTTTTTCATCTAGACTCTTTGAACTCTTCTTAATTCTTTATTTTTGGTTGTTCTATCAAGTTGTAAATAAAGTGAGTTCAATAGTATTAATATTTTTCTAACTCTAAAGGCTCATAGAATGGGGGAGGGGATTATTCCTAGTTTTATAGTGTTAAAATGAACAGAAAGCTAGTCTGTAGCCGGTTATACTACCAGCAAGGCTGGTACTCATTTATACAGCTTGGTGGAGTGTTTGTTTACAGCACCTATTATTCCTTAAATAGTTATCTAACTTTAGTGATTTGACAAGAACCGGTATCGTCATCACAGTCGGTTTAACGTTTGTTTTACATGTTGGCATGCGTTAGACAGCTTTTAGTAATTGACTTACAAACTAACCTATCTCTGACTAGGGCGTTTTTTTTATCCCCCCCCTCTCCCTCTCTTTCAAATCTATCCTTATCACTTCCTCCCGTATTTTACTTGGCCTTTTTCTGACTCTGCTACCTCAACTGTTCTACATTTATTAACACAAACACTCTCATCCATTCTTTCAATGTGACCAAACCAACATAGTCGCCTGTTCCGCATACATCTCCCTATATTGTCCAGATTTAATCTTCCTCTGAGGTCATCAGATCTAAGCCTGTCTTACATTCATTGGTGTGTCAATGTAATTTTAATAGATAATAGACATATCTGTGACCCGCTGGGTCACAACCACTGCAACTATTTATTCTACTTTGATTTCATTCGAAAATCTGTGACATATCTTTTGAGACATTCTTCTTGCTTAACTAAAAATAATAAGTCTCTTTACTTCTATATTATTATTATTATTATTATATGGAAGTATTGCTGTTTATTATTATATAGAAATAGATTTATTTTACCATCTAATTTATATGTGTCCTATGTGTACAAACACACCTATGTAAATTAGATGACAATGATAAAAAAGAGTCACTCTTTCTCTAAATACTCAGAGAGGCATTAAGAAATATTAGAGATTTGTTGAATCAACTTAGAGTGAGGGAGACAGGAGAAGTACATAGCTAAGAAAGAGATGGATGACTTGTTCAGTTAATTATACACCATGGCTAATTAGAACAAATAAAACAGAATTTTTTTAAAACATAACTCAATCCCAGAACTAAGGCATATTTTAGCATGTATTTTGTGTGAATAAAGTATACAGGAGAAAAGCTGTTGCTTGAAGAGAAACGATATGAGAATGATACGATGGATGTGTAATGTGAGTCTTAAAGACAGGCTTAGATCTGATGACCTCAGTGGAAGATTAAATCTGGATAGTATCGGGAGATGTGTGCAGAACAGGAGACTTTGATGGTATGCCAACATTGAAAGAATGGACGAGAGTCGCTTTTTAATCACCTTCTCAATACAACCCTTAAAAAATATTGAGTGCTTATACAGATGAAGGCACATATGAAAAACGCATTTCCAAATAAAAACTGTTGTTTATACTTACGTAGCAGGCAAAAATAAGTATCTAAAAAAAAAATAGGAAAAGTTATTGAGTAGATTTTAAATAAACGTAAAAATCAATTTTACTGTATTTTTCTGAATCAATGGGCCCTAGCATAGCACAGGTAATATTGACGAGTAAGGTAATACAAGGGAGATAAATCAGTCTGTCATTTCGCCATAGGGCACAACTTCTCCGAAAATTCCCAAGTGTGGTCTGCCCAATGTAAAATATGATAAATTTTATTTTTATGTTTAATTAAAAATCTACTCGATAATTTTTCCTAATTTTTTTTGAGGATATTTATTTTTGCATGATACATAAGTATAAAGAACAGTTTTTATTTGGAAATGCATTTTTTATGTGCCTTCATCTGTATAAACACCAAATATTGCACAGAACGTTTACACTTAGTAGATGTAGATCAGTTGTGGTAGCAGAGTCAGTTGGCAAGGAAGGGCCAAGGAAAACATGGGAAGAAGTGATAAGAATTAACTTGAGAGAAAGAGGGATAAATAAACACCTACCCAGAGATAAGTTGGTTTGGAAATCAATTTTTAAAAAACAGATGCCAGCATGTAAAACGGACGTTATATTGAATATGATGATGAGTTCCACAAAGTTCCCTAATAAATATTTCTTTATCATTATTTCTAAAGTCAATCAATTCCATCTTAAAATATTCTGTTCTATTGCTGTCCTTAATCTGATATGACATCTTCTTTCAAAATTATATTACTCTATTAGCAAAACCATCAATTGGTTAATAGGTCTAGTTTTTGAAATCTGCCTTTACAAAAACCTTCCAGATCTAGGAGAAATATTTTGAAATGTCATAAAGAGATATTGTGTTGCACCCTTCTATTCTATTCCATTTTTTTGTCTATGTTATAGACTGATAGCTTTCATATTATAATAGCTAGAAAACATGTCCACTTTAGTAGGTATACTAAATTGGGATATGAATCACTATATTTACACCACATCATATATCAGCCCCGTGTGAAATTGTATGTTTAAACATTTTGCTGTTAATATCTACTTCTCAACGTATGCACGTTTTTCATGTTCTTATTATCGTTGAATAGACGTGATTTTTGTTTTTTTAAATTAACAAGTATTTCTGTCGAAAGGAGATCTTTCTTAGTCTGTGAAAAAAAGCTTATACATATTACACGTTGGAGTTGAGGCTAGATTTGCGTGTGTTTAGTTGTAATACCCATTTTTAATTCTTTTTGTTTGTGGACAGAGCTGACATACGTGTGTAGGCATTGAAGCGTCATAAAAAATCATTTGAAATGAGTGCTGTACAATGGTGAAAATGTCCATTTTTTTTCAGAAAAGTTTCATATTCAAATAAGTTTTTACGCATTTATTTATACACGAAAAAAAGAAAAAGAAAAAAGACTATATGTATTCAACATTAATAATACAAGTAAAAAAAAACATTTTATATAGGCCATCCACAGGAAACGTCATCCACGGAAAGCAGCCCCCCCCCCGCCCCACTGCTAACAATGCAGAAACATTCTCCTCTTCCATATTCCTAGTGACAGCGGTATTATTCTAACACTAATATACAGCCTCCAAGAGGTTTAAATCCTTGGGATACTAACTAAATCCACATATTGTAGACTTAAAATTTTTATAAACCGACTTTCACTGCTGGAAAATTCATAAAATACCAAAGGGAACCAATCTATATCAGTTGTGATCAGGGGGCCTAATCCTAAAACGTGAAATAGAAAAGGCGATTATCAGCTATTTACCATGTAATCCTTTCAGAGATTTATATATCTATCTTTATAATGTTAGGTATGCTATTTATGTACGGTATTCACCCCTAAACTAATTGATGGATCATTATGAATTTTGGAACACAGCTTCTAGACGTAAGAGGTAGTAATGTGGACTATATTTAGTTTAATTTAGTTTTATGCAAAGGGGGTAAAAATTCATGAAAATTCAGATACCTCCGATTTTTCTGGAATTTTAACAATAAGTATTAGACATCAGTTAATAAATATTCCCCACATTTCAGTTTCTTTGGCATATTTTAAAGGGGTGTTAGAGAGGATAAATATGAGCACAACCTCTCATTTGAACATTCAAATATATCAGATTTGCATGAAATTTTATCCATATTCATTAGACATCAATTAAGCAAGATTCCCTCAATTTCAATTTCTTTAAGAGTCCTTAAGCTTAAGCCTTTCATTTTAGACATTTTCTAGAATTAAAATCATGTAATGGATTTTGGTCAAAATTAGAATAAGGATTAATATCATTATAGTAAGTTTAGTATCATTATATGTTGATTTTACTCTTCATAAGGTGATATAAAAGTGGTGCAAGACTTCTGTTCGAGGTATTAATTTTATCCGTCCTGGGGCAGGTATAATTTTCGTATTATATATATATATATATATATATATATATATGTAAGTAAATTTCGCGTACAACAAAATCATAGGATAAATTTCAGAGGAAACATTTTTTTTTTAATCAATGAAACGGGCGGGTGGAAAAAAAAAAATGCTAAAATTTTCCTTACGGCCTTATCGTCTGACCCTCTAAGAGGAAACGTCAGAATAATAAATTAAAAAAATTTACCACCATTAAATATAGCAACTTTGCGTGCAATGGTGCTTTTTATGATGTTGATGGGATATCCTCGTTAGTACAAATAGTTGTTCTGACAACTATTCCGATGGGTGGTTTTCTGTTTTACACAGCGCCAGGTCGAACTACCATCTCAATATTATTAAGGCGTTAGTTATTAACAATTCTCGACCTAGCATGTGTAGACAAAAGATTTTGAAGCATCAGTTGGAGATCTTTAATGATTCAAAGCCACCATAACGTTGAGAGATTTACTTTTTTTTTTTTTCTCAATCGTTTTCTCCAACTGAAACAATTTTGTCCCCTCATATCTCATTCGATTTTCTTAGTTTTTAATTTATCATTCTGACGTTTCCTCTTAGAGGGTCAGACGATAAGGCCTTAAGGAAAATTTTAGCAATTTTCTTTTTCTTTTTTCACCCGCCCGTTTCATTGATTAAAAAAATAAAATGTTTCCTCTGAAGTTTTGAGGTTGAAATAGACTAGATATACATTCGGGTGGTACACATTATAACTTATTTCGACCGTGACTTGGTCTTCTCGGATGTGTTTCCAACCGCAATTCAAACCTAAATGAGAGAATTTTTACACCTTTTTATATATTAAAATAATTTTAAAATAAAAAATAAAAAAGAATTATACATATATTCTATTTACTTATTGGTCGCTATAATATAGGGAGGATGGGAAGGGGTGATTATGTTATTTATTAAAATAGTGTGATGGCACTAGCGAAGTATAAAAATATATAGAGTCAAAGTACAAAAATAAAAATAAATTTCTTAACTCTTCAAGAAGTTAATTCTCGATTTAAAAGGGGGATTACAAATAATCATGTTTAAAACATAAATGTTCACGTTTAAAAGTATAATTATAAGAATTTTAGAATTATGTTACAATGCGAATGTTTGGATTAAAATTCAGATTATGAATGTTATACGTTTAAAAATTAAATTTATTACGACTCGAAAAATTGAAGTACGGAAATTACGATTAAAATTAGGACTACGAATGCACACGATTAAAACTCGGTTTATTATGGGACCGTAAATTAAAAGTATGACAAAATTTATATAGGTTTTATTTAAAAACGTTAAAAAAAAAAAACCTAAAAAATCACAGGTTAGTTATTTTAAATTTATGTCGGTGTCTGCATTTTGCCATCAATTCATCCCTTTTGTTTAAAATATTATTGTCTGCGTGTTTTAAGATTCTAATTTTTTCTTCCAAACATAGATTGCATCTATGTCTGAATCCCCTCGGAGTGCTTGAATTACATAGTATAGACCACTCAATAATTGGTTTTAATCCCATAATTTTTAGAAACGACACATGCTTGGCTAATTCAGTTTTATTGGTGATATTCGGATTAGAAAATGAATGTTTATGTGTATAAAAGCGTTGCTTCCATTTACCAGCAGATATTCCTATATATATTTTTTATTATTTGTGTTCTCTTGTGGATAAATTGTGGCTTTGTACACTACACTCTCTACATTACAGCTTCCTTTAAGTGGGCAGTTACTTTTAATATGACAATTGCATTTTTTCTCTTTGTCCTTACTCTCGTTAGTTGTTGTTTCCAAAATCTTTTTATTATGTGAATTGATTATGTTGTCCATGTTTTTTGTACACGAATAACTTATTTTTACCGTTTTACGATTGAATATTTTATATAAAGGGTTACTTTTGGTAAAATGCTTGTCTAATAGATTTAAAAATGTTCTACCAATATTAATATTAGATAATTGGGAGAATGGCGGTTGAACCAGATAATTCTCCGTCCTCTGTTCCTAGGTTTACTTTTATTTGTACCTTCAACATATCTTAATTTTTCGTTATAACCACTATTTCCTAATGCATTGTCGAATGTATGTTTACTTGCGTCAAAAATATTTATACTGGATGATAGTTTGTTAATTCTGGTATTTATTGTCTTTGGAATGTGTTTAATAATGCATTTAGGGTGATTAGATTTTATGTTTATGTATATAGGAGTTTGATTATCCTTGATATATGGTTTGAAGTTCCTTCTTTTAATAAATCACATAATCACCCCTTCCCATCCTCCCTATATTATAGAGACCAATCAGTAAATAGAATATCTGTATAATTCTTTTTTATTTTTTATTTTAAAATTATTTTTATATATAAAAAGGTGTTAAAATTCTCTCATTTAGGTTTGAATTACGGTTGGAAACACATCCGAGGAGACCAAGCCAAGGTCGAAATAAGTTATAATGTGTACAACCCGAATGCATATCTAGTCTATTTCAACCTCAAAACTTATTCATGCTCTGTTAAACGGACATAGAGCTCTCTGATTCGAATTCCTATCGAAACTATTCGAACCTGCACACTATATATATATATATATATATATATATATATATATATATGTTAATTAAATTATTAAATAGATACATCAATTAGTCAATAAAAGGACATAGTTTTGACAAACATTTTATGAACAAAAGTTATGGTTCAACCAATTTATGTTTCATATGATGATCAAAATGTTTGAATTTTTAAAGATCAAATATTTCTTTTTTCTGTTGAAAAGTTTAAGAATTCGTTTCAAAAAACAATATTACAAACTGGTTAATTTGCATAACGAACACTGAAACCGATAAATGTACATATGAAGATTTTGAGAAACCTTTTGCAATAAGCTGTTATTTTTACATTTATTGCTTTTTTAAAATGGTAATCTTTTAACTGCTTCTATTATTGTGTGGTAAGAACGATAATATGGATTAAAACAAGATGAACTTGTTTAATTGAAGATAATGACCTTTTCTTGTTATCCTTAATTTTGATTAAAAATATTTTCATTCATTACTCAAAGCTATCATCTCAATTAAGTTTTTTTTTGTTGTTTTTTTTAAACGTAGTTCACCCCAAACAAGGCAATCCACCACTGTAGACGTAAGGAGAAGAAAGAAAAGGGGAGAAGGTTGGGGGTCCACCTAAACTGGAATCTGCGCAGCGAGATGTCTGTTTACATTAATTTTAAATTTCTGCATGTCAGTACTGTCGGGGAAACGGGGCAGGGAGGGAGTTACAGAGGCCAGCAGCACGAGGAAAGAAGCTATTTGAGTAGAAAGCTCTCCGGCATCTGGGGACTGCCACAGTGAATGGATGGGATTTAGTTGATTGTCTAGTTGGTCTAGTGAATTTACGTCGAGGGGGCACCAGAGTTAATAAAGTTAATAAAATCTATTAATAACTGCCCCCCCCCCCCCAAAAAAAAAAAATTGACCACAATCAGTTGCCTTGACCTTTTAAATAGGAGTAAAGTGTAGTATCTGTTCTGATACTACACTTCAACTTTTCTGTTCTCGGTCAGTGAAGGAGAAACCCTTCTAGACTTAAGCAATTTTAATTTTTGTCTCCATCCAGAGTGCCTCTTTTTAAGAAGTTGGATTTTCCTCACATTAAAAACCGACCTTGTGGGGAGGCAAGTAAATAGGGACCACAATCCGTTTTACTTGACTACATTGTTTATGCTTACTTTCCACCATACAAAGTTACAATTGATATTCTGTCCAGTTAAAGGTGTGGTTGCTTGTGCTAGTTGCACACTGAAGGCACCGACAAAAAACCCCTCATTTGAACATGTCTCAAGTTGACTTAATGCTCTATTTCTACAACGTTTATGAGTTGTTGACATAACGACCGAGAATTGCCACTTCCGGCTAAGAATGTGTTCAGTAGTCAGCGGTGAATTTCAAAAATCAGTTTCCTGTGTATTTTACACATTCGAAAATCTAGGTCAACACATAAGAAATTGTGAAAAGTGATTTCTTTCATTGGAAATTTTAAATTTTATTTTTATTACAAATATATTTATTATAATTGGAATTTTTTCTTTTTTACAAATATTCAAAGGAAATATCTTTAACAAAACCCTCCCCATGTTAAGAATGGCTTTCTAAATAATAACGTTATGATTTAGAAAGCCATTCTTAACATGTGGAGGGGGTGGCTTTGTTAACTATTCTATACTTTCATCTAACAATTTAATAAACAAACAAAAATGTGCTTTTGTCCCAAAATAAGAATAGTAAACAAAGCCCTTGTCAAGAACGTAATATAGCGGGAACTGACTTTTGCAATTCACTGCTGACTGCTGAACACATTCTTAGCCGGAAGTAGCAATTTTTGGTCGTTATGCCATTATACCAACTTTAGATGAAAGCGTTCCTAGAGGCCAATCTTTTTTTTTTTAGATTGTATAAGGTAACAAAAATTCTATGCCTTTTTACGATTAAACATATTCAGCTAATTTTGCTCCATCTAACTTGACCCAAATGGAAACAACACTTACCACATGAAAGAATAGTTTCAGTGATATCATAATCAATTGTTTGTGCCAATATTTGATTTCTTACTCATGATTGTTAGGAATTCATGCAATATAAGTAGGATTGAAGAATATTTATCCTAAAGTCTAAAATGAGGTTAAGTATGGTTTTCTTAAAGAAACAAAATACCATTGAAGAAAACCCAACTCGTTTTATGTTGCACTTCAGAGTCTCAAGAGTAAGTTGCATAATGATTTTGTTGAATTCACTTTTCAAAGTAAGTCAGTGAAGGTTGAAATTATGAAACTATTTCAATTCGAAAGTTAAAATTGCTCTGGTTAACCGTCATTCTTTTTCTCTCTGCCCCCCCGGGGGGGGGGGGGGCTATCAAAGTTTTCAAGCAAGTCTCCAACTGTTCCAAAACGAGCTTAGTCAATGATACCAGTGAGTCCATCGTTTTGCTAATTTCTTCTAGATTTGATCAAATTTTCCAAACCAAAAGAGATTGAATTTTTAAATTTCAAGTTTTCATAACATCTGACTTAAAACTAAGTAAATTAAAAACAAACAATGGCTTGTATATCTGCTCAAATGAAAAAGTCATTATAAAGGAATTTTCTGACAGAAATTATTTATTCAATTTAAACAATCTTGAATGATTGCAAATGCAAAAATCATTTTTGTCTGCAATATGTAGACTTCAGTAGGAATAAATGCTAAAAACTAAAAGGAAAATAACCAATAACTCAAATCAATCAGTGTTAAATCTAGTTGATAACTGGAAGGTGGCAGTGGTGAAGTGGATAGTGATGTGGATTGGTATCCTGTGTGTGCCAAGTTCGAATTTTATCGCTTTGAATGTTGGCAACCTTCATGCAGTCTCTTTTGTAAGTTCCTTATTCTTAGAAAGAACTGGGGAAACCTATGCCAACAACAGAATTGAGTTGGTTAAAACTATTCGGATTCATACGAATGTCCTTTTTTAGTTAATAACAAGCCGCGCGTGCGTGGTCCCCCTCTGTATGTGACTCGATGTGGCGAGTGTAAAATGCAATTTGGGGCATTTTTGACCCCCCTTTACCCCCTTTGACCCCCTGGTGGCGCGAACCAGAATTTTTCTGAGGTCAAGGATGCTCATTTTATATCCAGAACAATTGCCTCTACATTTTGGCCAAGTTTCAGAAAAATTGAATGGATAGATCAAACGTTATGGGAGAAAAGGGTAATTTTTTTGCCATTTTGGGGGCTTTTGACCCCCTGGGGGTGCTAACCAGATTTTTTCCAATGTCAGCGATACTTATTTTCTATTAGGAACAATTGCCTCCATATTTTGGCCAAGTTTCAGAGAAATTGAATGGATGGATGAAAAGTTATGGGGCAAAAAATGTCATTTTTTGCCATTTCGGGGTTTTTTGACCCCTTGGGGGGCTAACCAGATTTTTTTTCAAAAATCGGAGAATGTCATTTTCTAACCTGACCAAAGTTACAACTTCATGCAAAATTTCAGAGAAATTCAATGGATGGTTGCAGAGAAAAATCCGGACGGACAGACGGACATGCCTCAAAACATAAGTCCCCCGATTTATAAAATCGGGGGACCAACTAAAGAAAGCAATTCTGTGTGATATATAAGTACAAACATTCTCCCAAACTGTTATTCTGATGGTTCATTGTGGTTCATTGTGAAACGGTTGATTCTGTCAACTAAGAAATATTCAAATCATCAGCACAAATACATTTTAATTGGAACTTTGGTTTGGTATTTCATTTCCTTTCTGAATAAATCTGTCATTTCTTCGGTCAATATCAGTTAAATTATTCTGTCTTTTCTTGGATGATGAAGTGATCTGTTTGCAAAACGAAGTGATTTGATAGTTCTTGTTTGCAGAATGCTGGGAAGATAAGCTGAAAGAAAACATAGCGATGTATGTATTGAAATTATAATACAAGAAATATCTTGCAAAGGAAGTGTATTTGTGGCTTAAATAAAAGAGCAACTTATCTGATACTGTGCTAATTTGCTTTTCAGGTAGAAGACCTGTTGATCATGAAATTGGCTCGTAGGTGATTGTTATTCGAAAACAGGTCTATCCTTTCTCTGGGCCAGAACCTCAAACAGAACGGTTATCCCTGGACTATCGGTCTAAACACAATCATGACATCGAGTCATCTTAATGCTTTGTATCCTCTTTTGTCTGTCATGGACGACTTGGGCTTGTGACAGCAGGTGTGTTTGCAAGACGAGAAAATGCAAAATAGATTAATGGCATGTTAAGCCACTGCCTTTCCTTCTCTATTCGTTTTGCTTCAGTATTCTCTTTTCTTTCCTTCCCTTTTTCTTTCTAAAAGTAATGAAATGAAAGAAACTATGTCCACAAAACCAGATCACATGACCAATTCACAATCAAAAAAGCAATCTCATGTTCATTAACCAATTAGAACGTTTCCCCGCACGATTTACCAAAACAAGTCTTGGAGCCTCTAGATTTATATAAAAGAAATGGTATCGCTAACTAAAAGTCCAATTCCATGGAGTTTTCTTTATTTTTTAAACTTTTTTTTACTTTGGTTCACCCCAAACAAGTCATATTGCCACTGAGATGTAAGGGGCTACTGTGAATTAGGGGACAGATTTATAGGGCAAGGGCATTTGCAAGCAAACGACACAAAAGGCAAGGTATGAAATAACCAACATCATCTCAGACGATATGCTCCCATTCCAATGGTTAGACACACACACACACACACACACACACATAAATTAACACCGTAAACTCCGGTTTCTTTTTGATGCCAAACCAAGGGAATTCTTGGCATATTCTGATTCTAGGGTCTGGTTAGCTAGAGAGGCCAACCTTTTTGTATGAATGAGGTATGGTTTTGTTCAGTCCTAGGAGGCGATCCTCCCAGGCATTACCTCGTCCTTCAGAAAATGGGTTGTTGCTCTCCGTTTCTGGTGTAATGTTGGCAATTCTGATGATTGCAATTCGCACTGGTGTGGTTAAATATAGGAATTATTATCTCCAGTAGTCGGTTGAGAAGATTGTGATGAACATAGAAGGTATTATTTCCCCAACGGAGATCCTGGTTTTAGATCAAGGCTGCACGTATCCGTTGTCGGGAAAAGAATGATTAGCTTCGATATAGAGACATGTCGCCCTGTGAATTTGTCAGTTATGATCTGCTTATTGTCTTGGCTTTTACAGATGTTCATATTGAACATTGTGGAATAGTTTTTACTTTCCAACCTAACACGCCGATTGGCAAATTGTTGAGTAGACTTTTTGTTTAAAGTAAATGGGTAAAGGGTTAAGCCTCTAAATAATACAATTTTGTAGAGCAATATCATGATAAATAAGTGCAAAATAGAAATTGAATGATTACATAAATGCAATCGTGTTTCGATCTCGGGTCTCATCACGTTACACATATGATATATTTATGCAATATTTCATACATATATGTGTGTATATATATATATATATATATATATTATTATTTTATGTATACACATATAATATTACAAGTTGATATTATATATTGTGTATAGATTTCCAGTATTTATTTTATTCTCGCAGGAAATCGTCAGGTTAAGTGCACAGATATTTTGTTAGCGTTTTTTTAATATATCCACATGGTGTTTAGTCTAGCTAACTAACCAATCAGATTCGTTGTTATTTCTCTCCTACGGGTTAATGTTTCGATTAGTCAATGACTGAGCTTCTTTCAAACAAAGACCCGGCTGACCTTTACTTGAAATTTTTTTGTTTCGTTTTGTTTGGGTATGGTGCATCCCTTTTGTGAGTATGTCGAGTTAACAGTTGACCTTATTTAGAAAAATGATAAGCATTTTAGTTTCCTTTCTTGAACCTTTCGTGATTCACCGAGTTATGCATGTTTTGTTTTTCGTTGAACTAGAACAATAGATGTATGGTATTTCTTTCCTAATCCACATCCTGTGTCATTTAATAGGTAAAAAAATAATGGCTTTTCTGTTCATATTCACTTTTGATCTAGTGTTCTCATTTTATTAAAGGAGAAAAACACTTTGATTCATAACGTTGTCGGTTGATCACATTTTAATTTGAAATAGCATTTTCGTCAGTCTGTCACCTGTAAGTTTGAAATAGCATTTTTTTTTCGGTCTGTCATGCTCTAATTTAAAATAGCATTTTCGTCAGTCTGTCACCTGTAAGTTTGAAATAGCATTTTTTTTTCGGTCTGTCATGCTCTAATTTAAAATAGCATTTTCGTCAGTCTGTCACCTGTAAGTTTGAAATAGCATTTTTTTCGGTCTGTCATGCTCTAATTTAAAATAGCATTTTCGTCAGTCTGTCACCTGTAAGTTTGAAATAGCATTTTTTTCGGTCTGTCATGCTTTAATTTAAAATAGCATTTTCGTCAGTCTGTCACCTGTAAGTTTGAAATATCATTTTTTTCGGTCTGTTGTGCTCTAATTTAAAATAGCATTTTCGTCAGTCTGTCACCTGTAAGTTTGAAATAGCATTTTCGTCAGTCTGTCACCTGTAAGTTTGAAATATCATTTTTTTCGGTCTGTCATGCTTTAATTTGAAATAGCATTTTTGTCGGTCTGTCATGCCGTTAGTTTGAAATAGCATTTTCGTTGTTTTGCCATGCTTAAGTTTGAAATAGCATTTTTAGTAGGTTTGTCACCGTTTAGTTTGAAATAGTATTTTCATTGCTCAATCTGCAGATATAATGGACACAGCTTAAGAATATCTATTTTTGTTTTCTTTCTTTTATTCAAAATGAGTACAGGAATAATATGAAAAAAGTGCACCCAGAAAAAAAAAATGAATAAAAAAAATAACCACAAAGCAAACATCCTGAATTTCTTGTGCATCTTCAAAAGCTTTTGTGTCCTTTTCTGGTGTGCGTGATGACGCATCTAATTATAACCCCTGCAATGATCTGCCTGTGATTCATTGATATCTCTTTTCCCTTCCTTAATCTCGATCAATAACAT
The DNA here is from genome assembly GCA_963556195.1 of Sepiola atlantica. Classification (NCBI taxonomy): domain Eukaryota; kingdom Metazoa; phylum Mollusca; class Cephalopoda; order Sepiida; family Sepiolidae; genus Sepiola; species Sepiola atlantica. The sequence goes on along the minus strand of OY744524.1, from coordinate 162,464,605 downwards.
GAAACAAATTTATTGGTAGCAAGCAGTCGGCTTCAAATGCTATTGGCTGCCTTTAATGAAAGGATTTATATCTTTTGTCAGTCTTCGTGAAATAAGATTCAGTTTTAGAAATAATTTCCCTTTGTTCTACTATTTTAGACAGTCTGCGTATGATTTTCCTTGTCTCTTTTAAGATTGAAAGGAAAGAGGAAACAGTTTGAATTTAACTGAAATAAAGAAAAATTGGCGACCATTTATTTATTTATTTTGGTAAAACACTTTACTATGCAAGATTCTTGTCTTTTCAACTTTTCTTACAGACGTAAGGTATACCGATTCTGTTACTATAGGAATAATTATGGTTAGATAAGTTCATTCTGCAGACAAATTTATTTTACTGAGTTTCATTCTCATGAGATGGATTTCTGAGGACAAAACTAAACTGCTTCGGACACTCTTCCGCAAGATGTTCACCCCACCACACTACCCTGAAATCCATCTTTTCTGCCCCTTTTTATTTAATTCTTTTCTTCTGTCTACCTTACTTCCCAACTAGGAAGAGTAGAAAGTGGACCTTGGCTTAACTTTCGACAGCCTCGTAACTCTCAATTTTTTTTTTTGAATTTCTTTTATACTTTAAACTATTGCATTTTTTATTTCAATAAATAGGTGACTAATAGTAAAAAAAAAAAAAGAAAAAAAGTATGCGAAAGTCACATAGAAGCGAGAAACACACACACGATTAGTGGTTACTTAATTTTATTAATATAGAGATTATATTAGATTTATGCATAATTATTGCACATTTTTTGATAACGAATTTACAAGGAAATATTTAGGGCCTATTTGATGAAATGTTTGGGAGAGTAGAAAGTGCGCTTTGGGTTTACTTTCGGCAGCCTCGTAACTCTTGCTTCCCTTATTTCGTCATTTAGTCCTCACATTTCATGAGCGATGTTTCTGACAAAGGGGAAAGAATTGCTATTTTCTGGGTCGGCATCTATCCATCTAACACTTATCGTTGGTTAGTTTTTGACCTTGAAGTGGTAATTTTTTTTTTAGCTTCTTACATCAAGTGGCTTCATGCCTTGTCTGGAGGGATTTCCATAAAAAAAAACCCCAAAAACCTACTCAAACTTTGTTTACCCCAACCCAGTCCTAAGTATGACTTTAAAGTAGATCTCGTGGTTAGGCCCCAATTTTGGAACTTTGGGAAGTGTGGAATCACTCCTTTCAGAGTGCTAGTTACTGTCAGGGTTTCATCTATGGATTAAATAGAATCTATCGTTTGTACGCTATTTATTTGCAAAATATATGCCTACAAAACTAATATTAGAAACGAAAACTTACCGGCATCAAAGCATATCAGATGATTTGCATGTTGAGCGACCGTTTTCGAAAGAGAAAAGAACTCGCGTTCATAATTGCTGATTTTTATAGTTGAAACTACTTTGCATCTGCGAGCAATTAATTTGCATATGTAGAGATCTACTGTCTTTAGAAAGACAGATTAAAATCAATCAAGGAGTGCGTTAGTGTTGGTAATTTTCTCAGTGTTGTTAAAGTGTTGTATGAACAGGAGTTCTTTCTTAAGTTTGGACCGTCATTGCGATCTTATTACAGCTACGGGAGATTTACATACATCTTTGTTTCTTACATTAATCTATAAATATTTCAAGATATTAAGTACTCAAATCTAAACAATTTTTATCAAAATGACTAAATTTGGGATTAAATGACCCCAAAAATGTTGATATGTCATTAAATAACCAAACCAGACCTCACGGGTTGCCTCGCTACCATGACCTTGTGTCAATCTACAGCTTAGTAAATGAGAATAATTATGGATTAACACTTTTGGTAAAACTGAGTTAAAATCCTATTGCATCCATTGCACTCACTGACACAAGTATGTCTAATTTTTGTCGAGTTTTCGTAATAAATAAATCTGGATCTGGATACTGCTTGTACCTTGACTCCCACGGGACAGCAAACAGGATCTACAGAAAGCCAAAGGTTGACCAGCCATTAATTAACTTAAACTTCGATACAAAGGCTTTCCTTCAACGAACAGCGGTTATTGCTATGAAAAGTGAGCTTACAATGGGAACTAACTGCAACTGACTAGCAGGCTAGTAGCTGAACGAATATGAAAATATACTTGCTTATAATATATCAAGCCCAAAATGTCATTGATTGTTCAGCAAGACAAATCGTTTGTATAACCAGGCATGGCTCGCTTTATTGTCCCGGATGTCTGTTTACAACTGCTGGTTGAAGTAGCCACTGTCCCCTTTCCACCGCAGACACGGCACACAAGTCGACGTTTCGATTGGCATGGGTAGTAGTAATTACCGGGGCCAGTGAGCAATCCATTGTTCATATCGGTTTCACTACAGTTTTGCTCACCAGTGTTTAGTATCAATCTTGGAGGTTTTCGGGAGGGGGGGGGGCCTTCACTTAGAGTAGAGCCATTTTTTTAATAATGGCTCTTGGGGTCAAAAATATTTTTAAACTAGCCGTCTCTTACTCGGCCTTGCTTGAGATTATTTTTACTTTCATAAATAATTTATGCGACTGCCTTCCATGATTATCTTCTCTATTTGGGGGGGGGGGGTGATAATGTACTATCTGTTCTAGTGTCATAATATCATCTTCCTAGACATTAACTCTTCTTTTATTATGGGGGGGGGAGGTTTCGTCATGATACTATGTTCTCGGTCATTACCTCCTCCTTTGAGGGTCAGTGTAGAATGTGTTCGTTCACAATATCATTCTCCCAGGCTAGCAAAAATATGCGACCGGAGGGAACATATATTTGCTAGTAAACTAGAAGAATACTCACCAAACCATGCATATCACTTTTGAACTGTGATTCTTGGTGACAAGCCAAATCCTTTATTTGGTGAGTATGGGGTTGCTCAAGGCTTTCATAATGTAACAATATATTTTTATTGTATAGAAAAAAAAACTACTGCTTAATTTATTGGTGATGGGAAATAAATCTCTTATTTTTAGGTTTAGACTTTCTCTAACTCTTATGTGCATTTTTTTTTTATTTCTTTGGTTCATCCTGTGAACAGCAGAAGTCTTTTTTCTAAATGTTAACATTTAAGGGGTGCATATATGTAAAGTATTTTTAGTTTTTTAATTTATCTTTTATAAACCGATCATTATGAATTTTGAAATATATATTCTCGGCAACTTAATGAGTAACATGAGCATCTTATTTTTTTTTGTAAATGTTACCATTGAATTTTAGATATATATTCTAAAAAATATGGTGAGTAACAGGGCACATAATTTTTTTTTGTAAACTTTATCAGTAAGGGGATGTGCCCATCCAAACTTGCATCCGCCCTCAAAAAACTTTTTAAATAAGTTAGATACAAAAAATTTAATGGAGAAAATAATTGCTCTACATCAAATTTTGAGTTATATTAAGTAATACATTTTTAACAGAATCAGTGCGTGCGAGTGAGTGTCAATAATATGTATGTGCTTGGTAAAATCCTAAACAATTGAACTTATTATGAAATGTGTATTCTAGGCAACAGGGTGTGTAATGTGAGCACATTATTAAAAAAACAAAAACTATACCATTTAGAGGGCAGCCACCAAAACCGTACTATATCTCCCAAAGTAAGAAGAAAACATTAAAAGTTCAAGCTAATGCTATTATTATTGTCAATACCCGTCCTGGGATGACTATTCTACTAGTATGTAATAAAGTAAACCATTTTAGATTTAGTTTCTAAATACTTTTTTTTTATTTGTTTTATCATAACCGTAAAAACTTATTTCCCTATCTGAATGCATCTTTGAATACATAACTATGCCAAAGTTTGAATGGGGTGGTATTTGCCTGTTTTGATGTCAGTTTATTTTTTACCCTGCTTTTTGAAAATGTCACTTCTATTCGGCGTATGTTTAGCTTCTATAACTGTAAAAACTTGTTAAATTCTTTATTTTAATGCATCTTTGAAAACATATATGTGGCATAGTTTGATTAGGGTGGTATTTTTTCAACCATTTTTATTTTTCTGAGAGGATTTGAGACAGCAATACTTGATTGTTTTGGCATGGGGACTTTATTTTTTAGCCTCTTCTTCGAAAATGTGACTACTGTTGAGTGTATGAATAGATTCAAAACAACCAATTAACTTTTTTTTATTTTGTGGCTTTTTCCTTGTTAAACCACAGAATAAAGGCTGTATATTTTTGTGTAGCAGATAAAACATTTGTGAATGATTTCTCAAGAAATTTATCAATGACAAACACCCTAAAATAATAAATAAATATGAAGACATTCTCTCTATAGTGTTTTAATTTATCGTTAATCATTGGTAATCTTTCTTCCTGATTTTTTGATGCACATCAAATTAATTCAAATAAAACAAATTTTACTTATGTGATCCCCCTATTTTCTTAATAATTTTTATATTTTCTCTTGTAGTGCATCATTGAAGTAATTAAAAACTACTGTTCTTTGAAAGTTTTACATTGTTTATTATTCAAATATTCTTTTTATATGAAAAATAATTGTCCCTCATATCTATATCTATATATACAATATTAAAAAAAAAAAAAATTATTATTATTATTACCTACAGACACCGGTGTTTCATGCTTATGTAATCAACAGTGTAGATGATAATCACTGCTGGTGAAAGGATTCAAACTCAGTTACGAAGTCACCTTTTACTTTGCAGCCTGATATTCAACCCCTAGGCCGCCAGTAATTAACACAGGAAAGAAGGGAATTTAAACTCTATATAATGTCAAATCAAGCGGACATATACAGCAAGCTAAGTCAGATAGTTTTCAACTGCCACGGCAGGAACATCGCTTTACGCCTAATGTGACTGTTTGTTTATAAATTCTCCTAGAGGCCAATCCTTGTTTTTAAGGGGGTGATAACAATAATAACTAATATATTTTTTAACACTAACCCTAAGTCCGAATGACTGACAAGGTCATAAAACCACAGTAATCACCTAAAAGAATGGACCCCTGTCCCCCCTCATCAAATAACGCACAGAATTTATCTCCAACAGCAAAAAAAAAAAAAAATGGTTAACTGCCATAAAACCCTAGAATGGCCCGGATATGGAGGATCATTTAAAGTTAAATTTATATGCAACGCTGATGCCCAACTCTAAATTTTAAAATAATTTTTTTTTTTGTTTTCTATTGCCGCCAGGATTTTCTGGGTATCCACACGTAATAGCCTAAAAAGGTAGAATCATATTGGGGGGGGGGGGGGGTAGCTGAGGGTGTTAATCTACAATAATACCAAAACTTTTAATATTTTTTATTTATACATGAAAAATAAGGTATTTAATTATTTAGACAATTTTAAAGAAGCTATTTATTTAATTTTCACGCGAAAACATAACACAACTAAACTCAATTGCTTAAAATTAAAATTAAAAATGGACCTACGGTTAAAAATATAAGATTTAAAAAGTAAAATATAGGTAAATTTGCAGATTAACACACTCCACTACCCCCACTCCAAATAAATATACTCTGCTTTTTTAGACGATTATGTGTTAACACCGTGGAAAATGGAAGGAAAGAAAACATATTGTAGAATTTAGAGTGATGGATCAGTTTCATATATAGTTAACGTAAAGTGTGCGTTATTCTGTGCATTATTATTATTTTTTTTTGGGGGGGGGGTCCACTCTTTTAGGCAATTACGTGCTGGTCGGACTTAGGGTTAGTGTTACAAATATATTAGTTAACTATACCCTCCCTCAATTAATTGCTGCCCGGAGGGCGGGTAGGTTTTGCTAGTTTAATATATAGGAAAAAAGCTTTATGGAAGCTAACGTTGATAAACTCATATTTAGTATAATAATAATTACATATATATATATATATAGATAGATAGATAGATAGATAAATGAAAGAAGAGAGATAAATATGTACGAATGACAAATCTAGTTCAACTTCGATTGTTCAATGCAAGGTGTACTCGGTAAAATCATGTTTATTTTTCTTTCCTTAAGCCAAGGCTTTTCAAAGATTAAGATCTTATCATCAGAGGAATTACATAGATGGATAAGTTGGCAGTGTGAGTACACCTTGCATTGAACAATCGAAGTTGAAATAGATTTGTCATTCGTACATATTTATCTCTCTTCTTTCATTTATCTTTATAGTTGCTCTATCTCGTATATTGATCTTAAACTATTTCACTATAGGTTCTATCCTCTAAAAGTATACTTTTAGTTTCATATTTTATTTTATATTTATATATATATATATATATATATGAATGATCAAAAAAGGAAAACCGAAAATTGTGTATATGTTTATCGACGATTCGTTTTTATTCCAAGACTTCCATAATCATCTTGATGAAGTCTTGGAATAAAGACGAAAACGAAACGTCAATGAACATATAAACAATTTTCGGCTTTTCCTCTACAATTCAAATCAATTTTATTCAAACAGTTTCATCAGCACAAGGAACATGATCTGGAAAGAGTTATGAAAAACAGGAATACAAAATATGTTGAGTCAGAAGACATGCATGTACTATAGAAGTAAGATTAAGTTCAGGTCTTTTTACTCGCCTCTCGTTCCAAGTTATGACGAGAGGCGAGAAAGAGATATGACGTCTTGTCAACACGACGCTCAAAGTCTGACTGTTCGTAAAAGAGCGGGAAACGCTTTGGCCGGAAGTGTAATCCTGCACAAAAGTGTTCTAGCCGAACAACATACTAATCACTCCGCGAGTGAGAACATGCAAGCGCAAAAGCAAATTGATCGTAATTATGTAACTTCTACAACTGTATAGAACTTCTCACATTATAGATATACAAAAAGAACATGTCAAACAAATTGTATATGTTAACAGATTTTATGAAATTCGAAATGAAAAATGAAGTTATCTGAAAATAATGTATGAACCGTTTCTCTCAATGTTTAATATCTATATTGTATAACCACTTCACGTGTGTATGTGTGTTTTTCATCTCTACATGACTTGGCCTTTTGGCTAGGAGCAAAGTGTAGTATGTGTTCTGATACTACACGTCATCTTTTCTGATCTCGGTTAGTGAAGGAGAGATCTTTCTAGACTGAGGCAATTTAAATTTTTGTTCCAATCTAAAATAACCCTTTTGTGGGGAGATGGATTTACCCCCACATTAAAAACTGACCTTGTATCTAACACTGTCCCCGTGGGGAGGCAAGTAAATAATTTTTTTAAAATTAAGAAAAATTAAAATTATTTTAAAAAAAAATAATTTTTTAAATTTATTTTCTATTAATCGATTATTTATTGGAATAAAACATGCAAAAAAAAAATTTAATTACTAAATTAAATCAACCAAAATTCATTTCGGTTTATTCATAAACAAATCAGCCATTTTTATATCTTGTTAATAATGTAAAAAAAAAAAAAGAAAGAATTACTTTATCAGTATTTAAATTGTCGAATAGAAAGTCAGTTCTTGCTTTAAAATTCTTAGCAATTCTTCATGTATTAAAAGAAACAAATATTACCTTAAAAATGATAGTTTTAAACAATTTGGTTCAATTAATTATTTAATGACCAAACGGTACTGTATTAATTGTTCAGAAAGTTAACATCTATGCCGATGATACCACTCTCTATACTGGTGTTGCTTCTCGCCCATCTCTCTCAGATCAGTCGAAATATACAACTGATCTAAAAGTTGATCTGGGTTCAGTTGTGGAGTACAAAATGGCTTGTTTTGTTTAATCCTGTTAAGACCCAGCTTGTGTCTTTTAATCGTAGGCGTGTCCCTTTTCTTCCTGAGATTCTCATGGGATGGTTCTGCTCTTGAGGAGAAATCGACTCTGAAACTTCTTGGTCTTTCTCTCATCAAATCTTTCTTAGAGTTCATACATTAGATCCATTGTTCTTTCTGCTTTTCGTAAAGTCGGTTCTCTTTATTGCTCCTACACTTTCTCACACCTGAGGCTATTCTCTATCTCTACAAATCTACTATCAGACCATGTACTGTTGTCATATTTGGACTGGTGAATCTCTGTCCCATTTGAGGGGTCTTGATAGGGTGCAGAAACGTATCTGTAATTTGATTGACCACAGACGTGATGTTGCTAGTCTGTCTTTTCTATAAATACTATTATGGCATGTTTTCTTCAAAATTATGTGATCTATTCCCTGCTTCTTTTGTTCCAGTTCGTTAGTTTAATGGTCTCCATCAATTCGCTGTTTTAATACCTCATTGTAATACAGCTTCCTATTCCAGTAACTTCTTCCCAATAACTGCAGGCTTGTGGAACTCTCTTCCTGTTGACTGTTTTCCTCCTACCTATAACCTTGTTTTTTTTTCAAGACTAAGGCCAATAGGTATCTCCTGTCTTTGCGATAATAATCTTTCATTCTTGTTAGCTCCTTACATCAAGTGGCTTCATGCCTTGTCTGGAGCGATTTCCATTGGAAAAAAATTATTAATTTTGTTGGTTTTATACTTTTCAGATAACATAAAATTTGATCTGTAGTATTGGGATTATCTTGCGTAGTTCTAGAAGATTTGTGTCTTAGACAATTTTCAGCTGATAAAAGAGCTTCTCTTGTTGACATTAGCATATAGTAATTTTTATTTCTGGTCACACACATCATAGTCACTTGTGTTGTGGTCGAACACATTCTGGTAGAACGCACCCTAGTCACTAGTGTTTTGGTCGAACGCACCTTAGTCACTTGTGTTCTGATTGAACGACGCACCCTGGTCACTTGTGTTCTGGTCGAACGCACCCTGGTGTTCTGATCAGATGCATCTTGATCACTTGTGTTCTGGTCAGATGCATTCTGGACATTTGCATCCTGGTCGGATGACCCTTGGACATTTGCATTCTTGTTAAACGAATCCCAAAGATTTGTGTTCTGGTCAAATGTGTCCCAGTCATCCTGCGATCGCATCCTGGACATTGACACAAGACAACTGTGTCCCAGCCAAACATCCCTGTAAAACATAAACACAGCATAGTAGTATACATAGAGGACGTTGAATCAGGAATATGAATCCCAAATGTCCTGATGGAAGAATACTGTAAGATGTTTAGAAGCTCAATTCCCTGAAAGCTAGGAAAACAAAAGTAGTAAAACGACATGTGTAATTGCTGCTGATAAACTAAAAGAGAACAATGTTTTGCTTTATGTGATGCAAATTAATAAGAAAAATGAAGACTTGCTTTATGTGATTATTGCTATTTTCTATTTTAGGAGTTTAGTATTTTGATTCCCCCCCCCCCCCCAATGTGGATTATGTATGAAAAATGATGTAAAAGAAATCAGATATGGAATAAAGAGGGGAAAATAAAGGAAGCTGTCAGTGCATTTTAAAGTACATCGGAAAATGCCAGCTGCACATAAAGAAACAGTAAATGATTAGAGGATCCATGATGACTAAGATTCATCAGTGCACTGACGCATGTTGGTTAATCTGACCTCAATGATGTTGACTATGAAAGAGGGACGGAGATGACTTTCTCTCAAATATTTTATTTCATTTGTTACCTCCGCCAGGGAGGTTATGTTTTCAGTCAGGTTTGTTTGTCACTATGTTTGTTTATTTGTTTGTGTATAGCCTAGTGTCTACATCGCTTGACTAATCGTCACCAAACTTCCAGGTCAAGGTTAAGGAAACAGTGAAAGTCACACTTTTTGAGATAGCTTCTCGCTACTTGGCTCATGTTGTAACCAATGAAATGCCACATTTTATATGACCTTGACCTTAAAGAATTCGGTCAAGTTCGAAATTTTGACAGAATTTCAACTTCTAATTTTTCCAAATTTGATGTATAGATCTGATGAAGAAATAAGGCCCAGATAAGACTTTGGTCCATTTTTACGTTGTCAGGTGGAAGTATACAGTTTCATGACTGACTTAAGTTCTTCTTTAAAAATTAAAACAAAGATTAATATGTATATTAATAGGCTTTATTTTGCATCTGAGTGAAGTGGATAAAAGAATAAAGGAAAAAGCTCCATTTTTCAATAAGAAGGAAATAGTAACTTTCTCTTGGGTAAATATGGGTCACGTAAAACATATACAAGGTTTATCACTCAAAATATTTATGGAGAAAACAGGAATATAGAAGAATTAGGAAGAATCAAGATTTTTTTTCGATTCATTTAACCTATTTTTGGTATACTAAACTTCTTGAAGCTTCATCAGTGCCTCCTCAGCCATACATTTTCTATAATAGATATCAATTGGTATCAGCTTGGCTCTTGCTTTTGAATTCAGTGATGACCTATTAGACCAGTTACCAGAGATAGAGAGAGAGAGAGAGATTGATTGATTGATTATCCTATTTCATCTGTCAGGGAGAGGACAGGTATAATGGTTTTGTGAAATTTAGGCTGTGTGTTCATACCCTCTGTGCCTCTTGACCTATCAAAACTAATTTTTTCCAGAGGTACTTGCCCACACCTGATTTTGAAACTGTAAGATCAAGTTATTATTGTGCAACTTAATTTATTACAAGATATGTACACTTAGGTTGATTTAGATCTATAAATGAATAATAACAAAATCGTATCTTTGTGGAACTCTGTTCCAGCGGATAGCAGTAGCAGCAAAATAATTTTTATAAAATATTTAATTTTGATTGGTTTAAATCTGATTTCAGTAACTAATCAGAAATCCAGAATAATACACTCTCGCTTAATAAATTGCATTATTTTTTTAATTTTTGTACAAATAAATCTGTAACAATATTTTACTGTATTTATCTATAATTATTCAGTTAAACTGACTTTAAATTTAAAAATCAAAATCCTTTCTTTAATCCTCTTCAGTTTTTTTATCCATGAAAAGATAATGTTAATTCTTTTATCCTCCAATTTTGTCTGTTAACAGCAACAGATTAGCTGATTGATTAGGGGATACTAAATTCCTGAGGGAATTAGTCATTTTCTGCAGGAGTATCTATTCAAAAATACATTTTCAATTACTAATTTCCACCAAGGTACTGTGGAACTCAAGGTCTGCGAAGAGGTAAGGTTTATTGCATAATCGTTCTCTTATGTCTGGAAAGAAAATGTTGTACAACTCAATGCCTATTTGTTCCACTACGAGATTTCTTGTTTACTTATAAGTATTATTTTCTTTTAGTACCAGTTTTATAATGTGTTGTACTGGTGCAGTTAAAATGAAAGATCCTTTATTTAGGAAATTATTTTTCTTTTTAAATTTTATTTCTTTTTCAACTCATGTCGTGATACTATAGAATTTTCCCACCTCCACTACCAAAACCACCGTGAGAGATTAGCTAGGAAATGAATGACAATATGGAATCGACAGATCCATTGTGCTACGCAGACAAAGTGACGCCATGCATAGTTAGTTGGGAGAAAGGTCAAGATAGAGAATTTGGAAGAATGTATCTAGTTTTAATGGAAGTAGGCTGAGAAAATCCAGACGTCTAGGATTTCCAGTCAAGAGTAGATATATTCGGGAGATGCTGGCTGTTAGAGAGAACGTTTGGGGTAGGGCGGTTGGTGCAGAGGTGTTGGCATAGTTTAACAGTGTAATTTACTGATACAATGAGGTCATTTTACTTGTACAATATTAAGTGATTGAGTTTAAATAATTATGGAATAATTAATTAAAAGAAATTAGGGTTCAACACAAATTTGAAATAATGAGTATTATCAAAAGGTTATATTATTTGTACTTGAGTGACAGCCAAAAGCATCGATTTTGATTATGAATATCGAAAGTTGAAAACGTCATGATCAAGTTGTAATTTTGAGAGGTTGTACTTCTCGCATTTAAGATGACAGCTGAGAGAAAGTACTCAAGCTGAATTGTGTTTACAATGTGAAAGATTATGTTTCAGGTTAGATTGACAACTGGAGAAAATTATTTATTTGAATTTAACTGAAATATCCAGAAGTAATTTTCAGGACAGATTAATTAAAAAAAAAAAATATGTTGGCAAAATAAAAAAAGTCACAAAGATGCACTTGCCATATCTGCTAAATATATTTACCTGTCAACAAATACTAAGGTGTTCTATTCTTGAAATAAGACCCAGCATACATATTGTGACTTAGTGTTATAATCCACATTTTTGGGTGAAACAAAGGCTTCCATTGACGAACTAATCGTAGGGGAGCAGAAAATGTGACACAATTTGTGATTGGTTAGCGAATCACAAAATTCATCTCAAGTAAAAAGTCTCAATAAAAGAATTGATGTTTGCAGAGCTTAACAGAAAACAGTTAGTCAGTTCGAGAGACAGACAGACAGACTGAGAGAGAGACCGAAACAACTGATCGAAAAACAGGAATAAAAAAAGATTAAGAAGTCTTCTATTTCAACATCCTTTAAGGAACAAAAACAGAAAGTAAATTTCAAAGTTTCCCCAACCAACCAGTCAAATTCCTCAACTTGTCTTTTCTCCCCAACACGAGCAACACAACTTTTCATTTTTATTATTGCTACACACCTGTATTCCAATAAATATTTGTTATTGTTCACAGTGAGTTTTTTTTTGTTTTGGGGTTGCTGACAAAACCAACCACTTACCAAAGTTCCTGATTAAGTTGAGTCAACACCCAAAATTCTGTAGATTTTTTAAGCATAGCGTGGGTAGAGAATGATTGACAGAGCAACCAGTCGGAACGCATGTGGTCCCTGTACATCAGAACACAATTTGTTCGATTATCATTTTCTGATTTCTTTGAGAATTAAATTTTACCAATTTCTCCAGGCTAAGAAAACAACATTTACTTAAAGCGTTAAATAGCAAAGGCCGTGTTTTAGTGGAAAGGTTTAAAGGTCAAGAGTCACCCTAATGAAAGTTATAAAATCACATGATTTCAAGAGGAAGTACCCCCCCCCCCTTGGCTAGCGAGATTTCAAGGAGGAAAGACGTGTCTGCGTGCTGTCCCCAAAATGGGTACAGTGAGCACAAAGTGTAGCAAGACGGGCTATCTATCTATCTATCTATCTATCTATCTATCTATCTATCTATCTATCTATCTATCTCACTATATCTATCTATCTATCTATCTATCTATCTATCTATCTATCTCTCTCACTATATCTATCTATCACATACAAAAATAACCTGTCTCTGTGATGGTTCTTTTCTGTTCTAAATAAACCTTATTAAAAACTGAAAATTGACATCCGAGTAGTTTTGTGTCCACAGACAATCAACAACCTGAATTCGACCACTACCCGGATTTATGCACACTCAGTAAACGAAAGTGCAACAAAAGCTGAAACATTATTCATATCACATATATTCGATTGCCTATAAATTTGTATGCATGTGTGAAGCATTATCTTTTATGCAATAAGAAATATTTATCATCGTCTTTTTGTTCAACTGTCATTAATATATTGATATTGATAATTAATAAGTTTGTTTCTATTCATTTTTCAGATTGATCGTCAACATTAATTCGATGTAATCTGGTTATTTCGATTGCTTGCCGTAAGTGCTACAAATAAGAACCTAATAAGGAACACATTGACTTGGAGGTTATGTTCTTTGGACATTCAAGAATAATTAATACACTGTGATACTGTGTTCAGCAACACCAATCTCATCATGACTAATCGGATGTCTGGCTCCATGCACATTCTCTCTCCATCAACCTCTCAGGATTCTTCACCTGGTTCGGAAAGTCCAACTTTTCTGGAATGGAAAGTAAGTAACCTCTAAACTTTTCAAAAAGGTTTAAATGTTTTACTACTTTAAATTCATTTTTCATCCTTATGGGCAAAGCTGGTGTTACTTACCTTTGTCCCTCCTCTTCCATCGACATGGGTGAGCCCAAGCCTGCTGGGAGATCCCATATTTTTTTTTTAGTAAATCTTACACTGATTTAGTCACAACTTCTGCACAGTAATTTAATGTGTGTGACCGTGTTCCATGATATATTTTGAGGTAAGACCTCTTTATCAAATCGTGGGTGTTTCAAATCTCCTGAAACTCGGATGGGCGTTAAAATATTTGTTGGTTTTACTAAAGAAGAGATAGACGAAACGAAAGGGAGAAGTCGCCATGAAAAAGACTCCTAAATGGTTTCTTATATGCAGTTGTTTAAAAAATGTCTTCTTGTATATTTCAACAATAAAACTTATAAATGACTGGCTGAAATGTCAAAAAAAAAAAAAAAAAAAAAAAAATAATAATAATCCTCCTCCTCCTCCTCACATTTTAGTTATTGCACATGCGGATTAATCAAGATCAAGATTAAATTCTGTCAAACTTTCATTCTTCTGAAAACTGCTATGATATTAAATTTGTAAACTTATATTTCTATTCATATAAAGTTAGGAATGTTTATATATTTCTATGTACAGGATTCACTTTAAAACTAATTCAGTTCATTCCGATCAGTATGAGTTTTGGAACGCAGCTGCTAGGTGTAAGAGATCGTAATGTGGGTTATATTTCAGTTAATTTAGTTTTATGGGGGTAGTATCCTTTGTAAAAATTCAGATACCTCCGATTTTTCAGAAATTTTAACGATAGGTATTAGCTATCAACTAATAAATTTTTTTGGGGGGGAACATAATCTCCTATTTGAACAATCAAATATTTCAGATTTGCATTGAATTTGATCCATAGTCATTAGAAACCAATTAAGCAAGATTCCCTGAATTTCAATTTCTTATTAACATCCCTTAATCTTAAGCTTTAAATTTTATACATTATCTAGAATCAAAATCATGTAATAAGTATTCTAGACATAAGGCTTAGTATCATTATAATATCTTGATTTTAATCTTTGTAAGAGGACATAAAAGTGCCGCAAAACTGTTCTGTGTAGGGAATTTTATCCGTCTTGGGATGGGTATTCTAGTTCCTTATAAAATTTATGATGTACTAACATGCCTGTGCTGTAAAAAATAACATTTTTGTTCATTGCTTCCATCTTTTATTATTAGTTTCTAATATATGTAATTCTCAGGGTTGATGATCTGCATATGGTCATCTACATAGCTGCTCCTCTTCCATAGCCATTGCTCTTCTCAGACGAAATGAAAGATGAAGGCTTTTTTCTTAAAACTCAGTGCCAAAATACTTATTTAAAATATAATTTTAAATTTGATCATCTAACCTTTCAGTTTTTGAATCTAATATTTTTCTTTTTCCTTCTTTCTTCAATATGAACAACTAAAGGACAGACCGATTTCCTTTGCCTGTAGTGATCGTAATTTTAATGGCTACCGATCAAAACATCAACATGGCAGCGTCATTTTTGTATGTGTTAGTATAAATAAGAATATTAATATATATATATATATATATATATATATATATATATAATGATGATAATTATGGAAATAATAATCGAATGTAATAGAAAATGAAAAGAGAAAAACTGAAAATTGTTTAAATATTCAACAACGTTTCGTCTTTATTTCAAGACTTTTTCAAGATGACTGATTTGAAGAAAAATATAGAAGTCAATATTTGAAAATATGTGGTGCGTCTATGACGTGAAAAGAATGTTTTTGTTCTTTTTTTCTTCGAAAAATTCTAACGTCTGTTTTGTTCGAAGAAAAAAAAAAGAACAAAAACATTTTCACGTCATAGACACACCACGTATTTTCAAATATTGACTTCTATGTTTTTCTTAAAATCAGTTATCTTGAGAAAATCTTGAAATAAAGATAAAACGTTAATGAATATTTCAACAATTTTTGGTTTTTCTTTTTTTTCATTTTCCACACATTATATATATATATATATGAGAGAAAGAGATAGTTCGCCAAAGCATTAACCGAAGAAGAAGGGTCACACCTAGTATCTTTAGCCCTACAGGCTGGATTTCCAGTGTTTCTATGAAACCGCAGGTATGGATGGGCGATCAAACTCATACATAGTGTTATTTAGATTTATATATATATATATATATATACACGGTATCAGTGAAGGCTGGACACGTAGGTAAAAATACAAATTTTTATTCAATCAACAACATGGACATCTTCAAGTCCAATACCAATAAATATTTGTTGCACCATCCTCTTAAGTAATCAAATTTTGTCTATTGCATTCATCTTTCTTTTTCAATTCTTTCATAATATTATTCATCATTCAACTGACAATCTGATTCACCCTTATTTTCGAGTGACTTTTGACCTTGATAAGCGGTGACTCATTAGTATAAAAAAAATCACATCTTCAATATGATTTCCATCATTTACTGTACACATATTGATGAATTTTGCAAAACTTTTGTGAACTTGATGCAATAAATCAACATTGCCTTCAATTTTGGGCCATTCGCTCCGTATCCGTTGAGTCAAAGTATATTGGATCTTCTTTAGCATACCCTAGAAAAAGGAATCAAGAGGACTAAGTACTGGTGAATGACGAGACCACTCCACATCCAACTCAATTAAGGAAACTGCCATTCAGTCAATCTCTTACCTTTGTAATCAGTTAAAAACATTGAATTTTGTATTTCATTTGATTAAATTAAAAATATCCAACTATCCTGTGTCCAGACTTTACGGACAGCCTGTATTACGACTGTTACATGACAGTAATTAATACAGGTGATTTAATAAGTACTAAAAATTTCATCCAAATTGGATAATTCTTTGTTTTTTAGTGATTCAAAAACAAATATATTAGCATGTGGATGTCACATATCATATATTGGGAGGGGGGGGGGTCTTTGAGTCCCTAACGTCGGCAATGCTTGAGTTAATCATTCTGACTGCATCTAAAGTTTTTATTGGATTGATTTCATCAATTTTGAAATTGTTGTTGAGATTTTATTGTTTCCCATCTATAAAGTGATTAAATTATTATTACAATTCGATAATCAGCCATTTTATCTTTTTCTTTCCTGTCAATAATTTGCGTATTCTCATCAATTGACCTTGAAAACTTGAGGTATTTACAGATTCATTTGACCATTTTCAAAGAGAAAAAAAAATTATTTGATTCATAAATGATCTAAAATAGAAACTATGGAACCTCCGATTTTCTTTGTGGATTAAATAAAGGGTTCAGTTCGAAATTAGGTTTCTCAGTTCGACAAGATTAACGTGAAGAAAGTCGGATTACTTGGAATAATATTTATTTACTGGCCCATTTCCTCAGTCGAGTCATACAAAAGACTAAAAAAAATGGTACTGGATGCGCCCTTGTTAAACACTCAGTATTATAACGTTAGGATCAAGAGTAAGTGGAGTAATCCTGGGAAAGGACTCTCCTCTACACCTCTGTGTAGTAGCTAATGAAAAGGGAGCCTTCGGGTCGCCCTTGACTATGGTCGACCACTTTACTTCTGTACAATAACACAGCTGCATAGTGTAAACTTAGAATCTCAACATTTGTTTCAGCAGAGACTGTTAAGAAGCACCAATATATGTTTTGCGTGTTTATTTATATAAAAATTAAACTCTACTGATCAATTTTTGGACTCGTTTCCTTTTTTATACATTATATAATACGAGCAGAAAAACCCGGTGTTGCTTGGGATTGACTGAGGAACCCTATATCCTCCTACCCCCATCCTGTAACACCATATTACATTTTTTATGTTTATTTCTTTACATCTTATAAATTCAATTTTTGGGGTGGGGCCCAAGGATGTACTCAGCATTTATTGGATGAGAGAGAGTGTTCGCAAAGTGACTTTTATTGAAATAAATTTTGGTAAATTTATAGTCTTTAATGCCCTTGAGGCACACACAGTGTTTTCCGGAAATCAATTAGGTCTTCGGTGCACTCCTGCTCCAAGCCTGGAACCTTTTATTAACATTTCTATATTTAGATTTTAAATTTCTATAGTTTTTTCAAGAAATAAAATAAAGTAAAATGTTGTATTTCCTTTTTATGGATATTAAGCGCAAATGCAGAACCCATGATAATGTTGTACCCTTTTTGATCAAAATGAAATATACTTATCCAACGGTTATACTGTTTGTGTACGTCTCATTTAGGCACGGCCACTTTTGGCTCCTGCTGATTTTCTAGAAATAGAGCGGAGACAGCGGAGCAACTTTATCGTCAAATTCAAAGCAATATCTGCCCGTCACTTATTTACTTCTTACAAAAATGTTCAGACTAAATTTTAAATAAAAACAAATGCCAGTTTTATTTAAAATTTGATTTTTTTAACACAATAAAAAATCTACATCAGTAAAACACTGATTAGAAAATCTTCGTAAAACGTAAACAAACATTTATTTCAGGTGTTCCCTTAAGTTTGAAGAAAAAAAATTTACGCTTTGGTACGCCAGTTTAATCTTTTAAATAGTAAATGACAATATCATCGAAGTATTAACGTCGAAAAAAACAAACAAAGCACATGCAATAGTCGAAAATGAATGCTAGATTAAAAAAAAAAGTTTTAGAAACTAAAAAAAATTGCATTTTTCTTAAAGAAATCCGATTTATATTAAGACTGAACTTTATTGAATATTAATGTTTTGAAAAGAAAAGTGTAGTATGTGTTCTGATACTGCATTTCATCTTTTCTGTCCTCGGTCAGTGGAGGAGAAGTTCTTATAAACTGAGTCAATTTTTATTTTTATCCAAATCCAGTGTACTTTTTGAGAGTTGGATTTTCTCCACGGTAGAACCGATCTCGTGTCTAACTCTGCTCTCGTGGGGAGATAAGTAAATAGGAACACACAGAATTCAATATCGACTACTGCTTGTTTTTAGTTGTTTATTTGTTGTTGTTTTTACGAATTTAATACTTTCTTTACTATTTAAAAAATTAATCTGGTGTACCAAAGTCCTAATGACTACTTTTACGTTATCCAGATTTTTATAGTGTTTAAAAAAATCAAATTTTAAAGAAAACAGTCATTTGTTTTTATTTAAAATGTTTTTTGCAAGAAGTAAACAAAAGTTTTTTTTCACGCTTAAGAGGACATATTACTACAAAAAATCGAGAGTTTGCCAAAAATAAACACTCGATTTCATATAATCGTTATGACTGAAGGTTGTGACTAAATTCGTTTCATTTTTATTTAAAATAATACCGCAAGACGATATTTTAGTTCAGTTCGATCTGACGGGCAGTAATTGCCTCGAATCTGACAATGTTTACCAGCCGACGTTTCTATAGGTAAAAAAAAAGCAGCAGCAACTGAAAGTGGACGGGCCTTGTTCGCATCGAAATTCTAGAAATTGTACGTGCCATGGCACGGCCACTTTAAGCAGACGTTAGAGATGTATGTACCATGCCACGCCCACTTTTCAGACCTGCTGCTTTTCTAGAAATAGCGGCCCGTACATTTTAAGCAGACGTTAGAAGTGTACGTGCCATGGCTGCTTTTCTAGAAATAGAGCCCGTACACTTTCAACACCTGTTGCTTTTCTAGAAATAGACGCACGTCAGTTTCAAGGCAATTTCTGTGTCATTTATTTACTTCTTACAAAAATGTCCGGACTAAATTTTAAATAAAAACAAATGAGTTTTATTTAAAATTTGAATTTTTTTAACATAATGACAAATCGACATGCGTAGAACCATAATTAGAAAATCTTCGTAAAGAGTAAACGAACATTTATTTCAGGCGTACGAGTGCAATAATAATAATAATAATAAAAAAATTACCAGTCAAATTTAAAAAAAAATGCCCCTTTAAGTTTGAAGAAAAAAAATTACGTTTTGGTACGCAAGTTTAATCTTTTAAATAGTTAATGACAATATCATCGAAGTATTAACTTCAAAAAAAAATCAAAAAGCATATGCAGTCGTCGAAAATGAATGCTAGCTTAAAAAAAGTTTTAAAAACTAAAAAAATTGCATACTTTTTTTAAGCTAGCATTCATTTTCGACGACTGCATATGCTTTTTGATTTTTTTTTCGAAGTTAATACTTCGATGATATTGTCATTAACTATTTAAAAGATTAAACTTGCGTACCAAAACGTAATTTTTTTTCTTCAAACTTAAAGGGGCATTTTTTTTTAAATTTGACTGGTAATTTTTTTATTATTATTATTATTATTATTGCACTCGTACGCCTGAAATAAATGTTCGTTTACTCTTTACGAAGATTTTCTAATTATGGTTCTACGCATGTCGATTTGTCATTATGTTAAAAAAATTCAAATTTTAAATAAAACTCATTTGTTTTTATTTAAAATTTAGTCCGGACATTTTTGTAAGAAGTAAATAAATGACACAGAAATTGCCTTGAAACTGACGTGCGTCTATTTCTAGAAAAGCAACAGGAGTTGAAAGTGTACGGGCTCTATTTCTAGAAAAGCAGCCATGGCACGTACACTTCTAACGTCTGCTTAAAATGTACGGGCCGCTATTTCTAGAAAAGCAGCAGGTCTGAAAAGTGGGCGTGGCATGGTACATACATCTCTAACGTCTGCTTAAAGTGGCCGTGCCATGGCACGTACAATTTCTAGAATTTCGATGCGAACAAGGCCCGTCCACTTTCAGTTGCTGCTGCTTTTTTTTTTACCTATAGAAACGTCGGCTGGTAAACATTGTCAGATTCGAGGCAATTACTGCCCGTCAGATCGAACTGAACTAAAATATCGTCTTGCGGTATTATTTTAAATAAAAATGAAACGAATTTAGTCACAACCTTCAGTCATAACGATTATATGAAATCGAGTGTTTATTTTTGGCAAACTCTCGATTTTTTGTAGTAATATGTCTTCTTAAGCGTGAAAAAAAAAACTTTTGTTTACTTCTTGCAAAAAACATTTTAAATAAAAACAAATGACTGTTTTCTTTAAAATTTGATTTTTTTAAACACTATAAAAATCTGGATAACGTAAAAGTAGTCATTAGGACTTTGGTACACCAGATTAATTTTTTAAATAGTAAAGAAAGTATTAAATTCGTAAAAACAACAACAAATAAACAACTAAAAACAAGCAGTAGTCGATATTGAATTCTGTGTGTTCCTATTTACTTATCTCCCCACGAGAGCAGAGTTAGACACGAGATCGGTTCTACCGTGGAGAAAATCCAACTCCCAAAAAGTACACTGGATTTGGATAAAAATAAAAATTGACTCAGTTTATAAGAACTTCTCCTCCACTGACCAAGGACAGAAAAAATGAAATGCAGTATCAGAACACATACTACACTTTTCTTTTCAAAACATTAATATTCAATAAAGTTCAGTCTTAATATAAATCGGATTTCTTTAAGAAAAATGCAATTTTTTTTAGTTTCTAAAACTTTTTTTTTTAATCTAGCATTCATTTTCGACTATTGCATGTGCTTTGTTTGTTTTTTTCGACGTTAATACTTCGATGATATTGTCATTTACTATTTAAAAGATTAAACTGGCGTACCAAAGCGTAAATTTTTTTTCTTCAAACTTAAGGGAACACCTGAAATAAATGTTTGTTTACGTTTTACGAAGATTTTCTAATCAGTGTTTTACTGATGTAGATTTTTTATTGTGTTAAAAAAATCAAATTTTAAATAAAACTGGCATTTGTTTTTATTTAAAATTTAGTCTGAACATTTTTGTAAGAAGTAAATAAGTGACGGGCAGATATTGCTTTGAATTTGACGATAAAGTTGCTCCGCTGTCTCCGCTCTATTTCTAGAAAATCAGCAGGAGCCAAAAGTGGCCGTGCCTAAATGAGACGTACACAAACAGTATAACCGCAAAAAGTACACTGGATTTGGATAAAAATAAAAATTGACTCAGTTTATAAGAACTTCTCCTCCACTGACCGAGGACAGAAAAAATGAAATGCAGTATCAGAACACATACTACACTTTTCTTTTCAAAACATTAATATTTAATAAAGTTCAGTCTTAATATAAATCGGATTTCTTTAAGAAAAATGCAATTTTTTTTAGTTTCTAAAACTTTTTTTTTTAATCTAGCATTCATTTTCGACTATTGCATGTGCTTTGTTTGTTTTTTTCGACGTTAATACTTCGATGATATTGTCATTTACTATTTAAAAGATTAAACTGGCGTACCAAAACGTAAATTTTTTTTCTTCAAACTTAAGGGAACACCTGAAATAAATGTTTGTTTACGTTTTACGAAGATTTTCTAATCAGTGTTTTACTGATGTAGATTTGTTATTGTGTTAAAAAAATCAAATTTTAAATAAAACTGGCATTTGTTTTTATTTAAAATTTAGTCTGAACATTTTTGTAAGAAGTAAATAAGTGACGGGCAGATATTGCCTTGAATTTGACGATAAAGTTGCTCCGCTGTCTCCGCTCTATTTCTAGAAAATCAGCAGGAGCCAAAAGTGGCCGTGCCTAAATGAGACGTACACAAACAGTACGACCCACTTATCCAAGTACCCTGGGTGATGTAGTTTCAGAATATATATGGTTATGTGGGTCTATCCATAAAATTGTAGGATTTTGTGAACAAATAAACAGGAAGGAACTACAACTTTTGAAATATATATATAGATAATGAATGTATTTATTTCTTAAAAACGTAATTCAGAAAACGTGTAGTAAATAACACTGGATTAGGGTACTGATTGTGCCCTTACTCCCACGGGGCAGCAAATAGGGCCTACAGAAAGCCAAAGATCGACTTAAAGTTTGATGGACGAATGAACAAAGGGTGACAAGTCTTAAACATACACTAGTTATCGCAACAGGGTTCAAAGTTACAATAGAAAACGACTAGAATTGAGCAGCATGTTATTTATCGAAATGACGAAATAGGCGAAATAAACCTGCTTATATCTAGCCCCAAATATCATTGATTGGTGAGCAAAATTAATCATTTACATAACCAGATGCGACTCACTTCATTGTCCCAGACGTCTGTTTACAAGCACTTGTTTGGAATAGATACTGTCTCCTTTCGACCGCAGGCACAGCACATAAGTTGGTGTGGCGTGGGCGGCCATTATCCCTGCGGGCAGTCAGCAATTTATTGTTTATATCAACTCCACACACAAAAAAAAACAACAATAAAATTACATTTTATCGTGCTAGATAATTCTTGATATCATTGGTGGTGTGTAATTTGGCCAAACAGAGAATGGAGAAAACTTTGTATTTAAGATATAACATAAAGATATTTCAATGTTGTATCTATGATTGACATTAATCATAGTATGAATTTTTGTTTGTGGCTTTTACATATGCTATATTATTCCTTTTTTGTATTGTTTTTTTTTAAATATCAATTTTCAGATAAGTCAAGTTTCAAATTTCATTTGCAAGTTATTTACATAGGTTGACTCGCTATGTGTGTCGTATATATTCTGATATTTATGCGTATTTGGTAAATTAGATCATCTGTATGGGCGAGCCATTATGGTTTGCATTGTTTTTAGATTTTGTTTCTGCATGTCTGTAACCGTAATTATGTCACAGATCTCAAAGATATTACTTTATATTCTCACATTCTTCTTTTCTGAATATCTCTATATGTAAAGTTAGCTATGTATGTATGTTAATATATTTGTATCTACAGGATTCACTCTTAAGCTAATTAACTGATCATTATGAATTTTGGAAAAGAGGTTCTAACCGTAATGTGGGCTATATTTAGTTGTATGCAAAGGAGGTAAAAAGGGTGTGGAAAATTCAGTTACCTCTGATTTTTGTGAAATATTAACAATAGGTATGAGACATCAATTAAAAAATATTACCCAAATTTCAGTTATTTTCGAGTATTTTAAAGGGGTTTTAGGGGCCATAATGTGGGAACCACTTCCCATTTGAAAATTTAAATATTTCAGATTTACATTGAATTTGATCCATAGTCATTATACACAAATTAAGCAAAATTCCCTAAATTTTAATTTCTTCTTAAGACCCCTTAAACTAAAACCTTAAATCTTCGACATTTTCTAGAATCAAAATCTTGTAATGTATTTTGATCAAAATTAGAATAAAGATTTAGTATCATTTTATCTTGATTTTACTCTTCGTAAAGAGACATAAAAATGGTGCAAAACTGTTTGGGGAATTAATTTTACCCATCCTGGGACGGGTATTCCTCTAGTTGAGAATAATTTAATACTAGAAAATACATGCACACTCCAGATATTTCTGAATTAATATTTCGCTTTTCATAGTTGCTGAATGGACGATCTCATTCTTTTAAATAGGTGCAATGTGATAATGTACGTACAAACAAAACACTTATTATACAGACTAGCGGGACTCGATTGCTTTCTTCAGGTATCTGCATAATTTACTGTCAATCATAATAAAATGACTCTTTCTTCTTCCGTAAAAATAATTGTCCCTATTTACTTCCTTCCCCACGAGGTCAAAGTTAGACAAAAGTAGTTTTTTTATGTGGAGGATACCCAGCTCCCCCAAAAGGGGCACTTTGGATCGGACAAAAATTTAGATTGCCTCAGTTAAAAAGGATTTCTCCTCTTCTGACTGAGGACAGAACAGATACTTCAATTTGATTCTAGCCTGAAGACCGGTGTCATTGCCAAATAAATGTTTTTTAAATAAATAAAATGAATATATAAGTGAAGACGTTTTTCCCCTGTACCTTTGGCGAAAGTAAGAAAATAACCACATGCATCATAGTCTACTAAACTTACCACTCTATTCAGCTTATTCACTCGAGTGTGTTTGAAAAAAATTATAAAATAATTAAAAGTATAAATACTACTTTTAGACCACTATCACAGACTCTCCCGAAAACCTACTCCATAAAGGTGGTAGCAAAAACTTTTCCCACTAATATTTTCCTACTAACGCTCTCCATTTCATCATTGGGAATTAATAAATAACGGATACATTAGAAAAACGTAACCGTTACTATTTTCTATTCATCTTCCATTAATTTAATGCATAATACAATACATTCTGCACAAATTTAATAGACGCTCCCTTATATTCCACTGATTTTCGAGAATATCGGATTACGTTATTTCTAACTATTACGTATAGGCTTCATCTCGTTCTGTAATTTACAGAATACATTTAACGAACTTAATCACTTATACTGTACATTGATTCAAAATGGCGGCTACAATCTCTTAATCGAATGCACTTGAGACATTTCCCATAGCAATCTTCGATTACTTCAGGTATAATTTCATTTTTTAACACTTAGACAATTTAATATATAACACCTTCAAGGCGTAAAAATATTTTTCAAAATACAGCATAATACAAACTGCAGTGTTCATTTCGACAACATTCAATTGTTGATACCAATTCCAGGGAAGCACGTAATATCAGTTTATCTACGAACCTTCCACTAATATTTAACAGACAACATAAGTTCATTGTTTCACTTTTGCCCATCCATACATATCTAACATAAATCAACATTCATGTTCTCATTTTCGCGTTAGGTATTCTTCTTTTTTTTGGGGGGGGGGGGGGGATTATTTTATGTAAGACGTTTTCTTTTTTTCTTTAGATTTACCTATTATAACCGTCCATTCTCTCTATATCTTCCTCTCTCTCTCTCTTCCCCCCTCTCTCTCTCTATTTATTCGCAACAATTTAAAAAAAAACGTGTTTACATTTTCGCCTACTTAAATAAACACAGCACGCAACAGTACCTTCAAGGCAATACACATTAAACAGATACATACAATTTTTCTGCTCACATTCGATTTAAATTAGCATTCTGCCGATTTATTTAAGTATATTTTTATTATCATGATTATACGTCAGTTACGAATAACGTTCCTTTGTTTAATTCACGACAATTAAAAGGCTTCGAAATCAATTTCGAATACAGACCGGTGTAACATTTAAAATCATTATTTTCATCTACATTTTCCTATTTATCGAACATTATTCGATATTAATTCATACCGAACATCATTCAAATTTTATTCATACCTTTTTTTAGATACTTTATTCAACGCTAAAACTGCTACTGATATACCAAAAAAATATTAATTTCTACTTTTCTAAATATACTTCAACTTAAAATGCAGTATCCGTTACTTTGTCTTTTCTCTTTTCGGTCAGTGAAGGAGAAATCTTTCTAAACTGCGGCAATCTATTTTTTTTATTACTTTCTCTCTATTTAACTAATGGTCAATTTTAGAAGAAATTCTTCTAGACTGCGGCAATTTTTTTTCCCCCAGGAGATGGATTTTCAATACATTAAACGTTACCATTCTATAACTCTCTCCTCGTGGAGAGGCAACGAAATAGCAACAACATAGTCAATGGTAAAAGTGCAGCTTAGTTAACAGTCGAAAAATAGAAAACAAAATAACCACAACAATATGCTTAAATCAATCGGCATATATTTAAATCAAGGCCACAGTTAGTCGTAAGGTCGATTTTCAATGTTGGTAAATTCAATCTCCCACCAAAACGGGCACTACGGAAAATCTAATGGAGCCGTAAGCTTAATAAAATTACTGAATAGAAAATATTTTGAGTGTAGAAATAATGCTAGGAGATAGGCGAGTTACAAACAACGAAAAATATAGGCTAACACGTTAGTAAAAAGGTAAATAAAGTTTGTAGATAAAAGAAATAATGGTAAAAAATAATACTAGCACTATTTAATTCTATTCTTAGAAAGAAAAAAGGCAATAATTCTTACCGGCGATGCTTAAAATGTCAGGATATTTAAAGAAATAGAAAAACTCTCCATGAAGCTTTGTGAAGAAAGCAGCTAAATAGATTGGATACAATGCACCGGAAGACTCTCGCCGGTGATTGGTTTGAAGGAATACTCCATAGAAAAAAGGGTCGGCAAAGGGAGATAAATGCTAGTGGATCTATTCTTCGCTAGACAGAACAACCTTTAAAATTTATTTATTGTAACAAAATATTATTTTTATTGAAGCCAAATGAAAGGAAATTGTTTTAACGTATAATTTAAATATAACTATCAAATTTGAAGTATGGAGAAAAGTTAGATCAAATTTATAATCATTAATTGCAAACTCTCCAGTTTGTTCGGATTGATTTAAAAACTCAAAGATTAGTTCTATTTGATTTGGTTTGACGATTTATTGCTTTCTTGATGGAATGATAGGGAAACAAGCAGAAGTGTTGTATCTGTTCTGATACTACGCTTCATCTTTTCTGTCCTCGGTCAGTGCAAGAAAAAATCCAGTTAGACTGAGGTATTTTTAATTTTTGTCAAAATACAGAGTGCCCCATTTTGGGGAGCTGGATTTTCTCCACATTAAAAATCAATCTTGTGTCTAACTCTGCCCTCATAGGGAGGCAAGTAAATAGGGACAAGCAATTATCTAGTTGAATATTTGAACACTAAAACGTGTTGACTCACTATTAAGGGTAGATAAATCTGTTCAGCTCCCATGATGGAATAGATGTATGAAGATTTAGCACTGGAAATAAAACAGAGGATATTTAAATAGTTTGGATTATTATAAACTATTTTTATACCTACTAATTTATTATCATTAACTATTTTTTATTGGATTTTTATTTATAATTGGATTATCAAACTATTTTTTACAACTACTAAATTTAATTATCATTTAGAAGTATTTTTTCAACTCGATTTTCTTTTATTACATTATTATTTATTTTTATTTAACTTTGTTTTATACAGAACCATAATAGACTATTAGTGTTATTTATATATATATATATATATATATATATATTATTAGGGTACAAGTCGAAATATTCAAAACATTAATTAGATTTTCAAATATTTAAATCGAGTTCCAGAAATAAATATTCAATGCGTGTATATGTACACATATAGCGGACATGTTGAATATTTATTTCCAGAATTTGATTTGAAATTCTAATTAATGTTTTGAATAAATAAATGAAAGCTCTAATTGATATAACCTATTAATTGTTGAGCTTATGTTTAACTGAAGTATTGAAACATCTAATAAGTATAAAATAATATTTATATATTTTTACAAAAACTATATATGTAAAAGTCTCAGACATATATAAAAATATATAGTACATGTATTATTTTTGTTTCCTAGATGTTAATCCAATAAAAGTATATATATATATATATATATATATATATATATATATATATATATATATATATATATATATATATATATATATGTTGTACTAATTTTTCTGTACCAAAATAAATAAATATTACGCTCTTAATTTTTTAATTTAATTCTCAATTAATCGAGCTCTCTGCTGGAATTTTTCCTGCTATATTACAAAGAAATTATATATATATATATATATATATATATATATATATATATATATATATATATATATATATATATATGTATATATATCCAAAGCCTTTAACAAGGTCTGGCATAAACGTCTTCTCATAAAAATTAATTCAGATGGTATTACTGGACGAATATTTAATATAATTACATCCTAACCAAAAGAAAGATCAAGGTTGTCTTTGATGGCCGTTCATCTAAACAACATGATTTAAATGCAGGTGTACCCCAGTGATCGATTCTTAGACCTTTATTGTTCCTGATTTTCATAAACGACCTCTCTGATGACATTGTGTCTGAGATGGGTATATTTGCTGCCGACACCACACTTTTGTCATGTGGGCAAAACAGCCGTGCACATATCCGAGGCAATGGCTGAATCCTTAAGTCTGTAGTGGAATGAAGTCATAAATAGATGTTAACATTTAATTCTGCTAAGACAAAGCTCCTTTCCTTCAACAACTACAAGAACCATCTTCAATCACCGATTGGCATGGCAAATAACACGCTACTTGAGGTCCAACATTCAAACTCCTCGGCTTAACATTCATAGATAACATGAATTGGAACAAATACATAGAAAACATTGCCAAGGGTGTTGCGAAGAAAATGGGCTCCCTCTACCATGCTAGAAAACTTCTCACACCTGACAATATCCTATATCTCTACAAAGCCACCATCCGCCCATGCATGGAGTATGTTTGTCACATCTGGGCTGGTGCACCATCCACTAGTCTCTACCCCTTAGACAAAGTCCAAAAGAGCCTCTAATCTAATAGGTCTCTCACTATCCACCAAGCGCTAGCCCCTGTTCCATCACCGCAATGTTGCATCCTTGTGCTTGTTTTACAAGTATTTCAATGGAACGTGCTCCGATAAACTTGCTGCTCTGGTTCCCCTCTCAATGTAAATAGACACGACCAACCCGACAATCAGCTAAATCCCATCCATTCACTGTGGAGGTCTCCAGATGCCAAAGGGCCTTCTACTCCAATAGCTTCTTTCCTCGTGCTGCCAGCCTTTGGAATTCCCTCCCTGCTCCCTGTTTCCCTGACTGTACCGACATGCAGAAATTTAAAACTAATATGAGCAAGCATCTCGTTTATTTTAGATGTGTCCATTCTTTATATAAGACCCTTTCTGTCGGTCAGTCAGTCATGGTTTAGTTTGAAAAACAATTTTGAGGTCTGTTATGCTTCAGTTTGAACAGCGAAGACTGCAGAGTGACCTAAACACGATGAACGTTAAAGTCAATTTATATTTTGATGATCTTTTCACACCGGCGCCATACTGAGGCCATCCGTGGTCATACGCACGAGCTGTATTCTCGATTACTCTGTCCATATCACTGCTCTATGAAACAGACTTCCCCAGAATATAGTTCAGCAGTCCACCACAAGCACATTTAAAAGAATCTTAGACAATTGTTTCTTGAATGTATATATTTTTACATTACATTTTTTTTCTACAACCTTCTCTTTTTTACATTGTATTACACATTTTTCGCTTTAGTTGCCGATAAGTTTTTATTTGATTTGAAATTGCATTTTTATCACTAAATCCACAGATTGAATGGACGCATCTTGTTTTAGATGCATCCAAGCATGTCTAAAAGAGGCTTTGTCTGTCAGTCGGGCTGTCACACTTTTAGAAAAGCATTAAGAGGGTCTATAGATTTGTCTGTCACGCATAAGTCTGAAATAGGATTTTCATCACTAAATATTCAATTAAATAGACTGGGGCAAACGTGAATTAGATTAATTGGTGGAAATAGTCTTACCTTATCGCTGCCATAAAAGAGCCTGTCATTCCCATTTGTGTAAAACTTCGATATGAGAAAGAACAGGTATATGCTGGAATGAGAGTATTCATATGTATCGAACGCGTGTGACTGATTTGCTTTGCTATCCATAAAAGACGAGCTTAATGGAAGTTGACAGAAAGCGTTTTAGCACTCAAAGGGCTAAGAGCATTGAGCAATAAAGATCAGTATTGAAAACGGTTCTGTTGGAGAAAAGTCCACTACACAATTAAGGTCTTGTGGTAGATATATTGTTACATGTTACATTGAATACTGTGTTGTCTGCAAAATTCTATGTGATAAAGATCAAGAGACACACGTATTTGCATTGAATGCGGTGTCACCGGAGAAAAGTATACCATGTAACAAAGTCCCAGTGGCGAGCATGTTGGTTCCATCAACAAAGACCATCTTTCCCTCTTTTTGTTTCTCTTTTTATTTTCCATTTCTTCATGGACACATCTTAAGAATACTCGTTCTCATTTTCTTTCTCAACATTCTTAATTGTTTTCAGGTTTCATTTTCCCGCCAAAAACAAAATGGTTTTTGAGAAATTAAATTTCGTAGTAAGTTCCTCATATTTCTTGTTGAATCTGTTCACAAATTGTTTATTATTCACATTCGATGAATCACATGAATTAGATTTATTATCACGTTCGAAGTATCACGTTCATTGAATGATGAATAATTTCACAGTTGTACATTCACTACATACATTCATGGCACGCGTAACGTTTTTAATTCAATTTTCAAATATTTAAAATCAAATTGTGGTTATTTTTTTAAATTTGTAATTTTTAGTTTGTAAAAAGTAAATTTAAAGAAAAGGTAAAAAAAAGTGTTAAAATGTCTGTTTCTGCATGATCACATGAATGAAAATCACTTTCATAATGTGTACATTTATTTTCACTCAGACTTAAATCACAAGAAAATTATTTTTACACTACACTTATATACATTCACTATATATTGTATAAAGAATCAATCATCTATGAATATTTTATGAAATTAAATATAAAAAATTTATTCGATGATTTTTAAACATTTTATGGTGTAATGTATAGAAACAAGAAAACTTTACAAAAAAAAAATGGGATCAAGTCGATATGAACAGGAAAAAAAATCACAATTTTGATAAACCAGCTGTGGACATTGCAACACAGCCTTTTCTACACAGAAGCTTTTCAAGGGAAGTAACTCTGCTGTAACGGTTGTGTTTCTACTCTTGTTCTGTACTTGCATTAGTTTTCTTTTATAAGCTTTTAAACTATCTTTGATATTTCGTTTTTCAGTTTCCCAAAACCGTGTTGCATTTTAAGTTATATAATTTTATTTTATTAAATGGTATGATTATAGTGATGGAGACCTACCTCGCCATAGTATTAGTCGCTTGTATATTTTACTACAGATCCAGACACGTATGAAGCTAATCCTGCTACACCAATATTGAAATAACACAGTGCAGACTTTACCAGCCAAAGCTTTCGGATTTCCCCGATATATTTAATATTTTGATTGTTTTTTTGGGGGGGTGGGGGGGGGCACTATGTATTTTGGAAATACTTATGTTATGAAATGGACTGGTAACATGATATCTCGTCATTTTACTAGCTTGCTGCATCATTCTGGTACAAAAGAGCTGCCTCTAGAATTTTATAACTCTGGTAGCGAAGGGTGATTTTTTTTTTTTTCAACATTTTTTCAAAAATAATTCACCTGAGGAAAGTTTTAACTGTTACGAAAGGTTTCTTTTTTTCTCTCTCTCTCTTTTGTATTCTTTTATTTTTCAGATGTTTTGAGAAGATTGTTTCAGTTTTGTCAAGCATAAGTGTTAATAGCAAATATAAATTTTTATGTATATTTAACTAAGAGGGACCATGTGCAGTTTGCTAACATCCATAGTGAAAGTGGTACTATGGGTCCGACAGGATTCGAACATGACACACCAAGTTGTCAGTCTGTGCCAATATTCACTTTACAACCGCCGTCTTCCATTTTTACCATGCAAAATATGTACCATTTGACTATCTTTTTATCGGTGAGTGATATCTATCTGATGATATCAGTAAGAAAGTCACCTGAAACTGCAGTAACGATTTTAATCATCATTATTTAGAATTTTTATATCACTATAATGTAGCTCTGTTGTATTCCATGTTGAGCTTTTTTTGGTAACACACAATATATAGGATTAAATCGACTTTTTTTTCATTTACAAAATACTCAATTTTATTATGCACACAAGCGCAATGTTTATAGTTAAAACTAAAAACTAATATTAAACAGACAAAAACATTCTGATATTTTTCTATACCTTGTTGAAAGAATTTTCTAAAATCATGCAATATTTATGAATTTTCTTTTTTTAATATTTATCTTTTTTCTAATAAATCTTTTAAATCTTTTATAAAAAAAAAAAAAAACCCAAACAAGCCAAAAAAAAAAAAAATGATAAAACTTTTACTAGTCAAGGGAAGTAACTATCAAACGATTGTTTAGTTTTTTTCTGTATATGTTAGAACTAGGTTGTTTTTCTTTTTGTATTTTAGTAATTCATTCATTCAGTTATTAATTTATTTATAATGCTTCTTTGGACATCTCTTTTCTTTAATTAATAATCTCATGTCAACTTTAAAAGTAAAAAAATCATACAGTATATTCTGTAAGATTTTTTATGAATATATAAGTTTAAAATCTTCGAAATATCCCATCAAGTAAATCCCAAAAATGTCTTCATAAATTATTTTTTTACTATTATTTCTGAATTTTGTTTATTCTTAAAATGATTTACGTTAGAACTATTCTATTCTAATTAAGCAATTTGTTGCAAAAATATATTGCTCTATTAGAAAAAAAATCTAATTGTGTGGTATCTTTCTTGACAATACATTTCCAGGGCAAGGCAAAATATTAAAAAAATGTGTCCTAGTAAAGTAGTTAAACCTAAGGATTCTAACCTAGCTGTATAATTGACATCCCTTAATCCTTTTATTAGTTTAGTCATTTTTCTTTGTACATCTTCCAATTTTCATATAGTCCAATTCCCATGTCTAGCTACTTGTGCCTCGGATTGAATACACTGTTCTATATTTATTTACCTCCGCTGCCGAAAGTTAGACACAAGGTAAGGTGAGTTTTTGAAAAGCCAGTGCACTAGGTGGAGTGCACTCTGGCCTACAAAAAATGCCTGAACATCCCTGTGGCATTCCTCATGGTAGGAGCATCTCGGAGAGAAAATAAAGCCTGGGAGAGTGTGGTAGGTGTTCTATATGAGGTCTTATTAAAGTGTTAACTATTCTAATAATAACATTTGCTTCACTTGAAATAAATTTTTTCATTATCCAACCGATCATTTTATTTGCCTTTGAGACAATAGACAAAATATATGTATGGGATTTAAATTTATCATTAAAGTTTCCCCAAGTCACACTCTTCAGCTACTTTTTTGATTCTCCTATTTAATTTGTATTCAAAATTAATAGTACTAGCAAATATATACTCCCTCTGGTCGCATATTTTTGCTTGGCTGAGAGGATTATATAATTGTGAAAGAACAATATACAAAGATTATATAATTGTGAAAGAACAATATACATAGTTAAAACAAAATAAATTGTTTAGGACTATTAAAATAATTTCCAACTCTATTAATAATGTTTGAATTCATGTTTTGAAACATGGTATAAATCATAAATCTATGACGTCACGTCAAAGCTATAATTATTTTGTTATAGTAATGTTTTAAGCTCTATAAGAAAGTCCAAATAGGTCAGTTAATAGAACCTCAGACTGAAGATCTCAAGGTTTCGATTTCCGGTCATGGCATCCGCTTTATTTGTTGGGAATTTATTATTTACTATTAATGCAATATTCTCCATTTCTAAAAGTAGTTAAGATCTCTGATATTTCGAAATTAGACAAATTTCACGATGTATTTATTACGTTTAAAAAAAATTGTGACTGACGGACGGACAGATGGACAAAATCTCTATTTATATAAGATTGTTTCAATATGTAGAATGTTTACACTTTTTCTGTATTAAATTCCAGTTTCCACGTATCTTTCGATTTTGATAAAGTATTGATATCTGCTTGTACTATATCTCGTAATAATGGTCCAGCAATCAATTTAACATAATCAGAAAATAATTCTTTTATTGATCTTACAACAATGTAAGCTAAATCATTTACATGTATAAAAAAATAAGGATCCCAACACCTTGAGGTACACTGGAGGGTATATTGTATGATTCTCAATAATCGTTACCAATTTTCTGACAATAAAAAACAAATCTTTCACAATATTTATTATATTAGTTGAAATTCTCATTCAAAATTTTTTAAAAAGATTTTATTAATAGACGATAATTTGATAGCCTATCACAAGCATTGCTAAAGTCTAAGTAGAAAATGTCTGTACTATCTCCTTTTAATAGTCATTTATAACATTAATACTTTCTAAAAGATTTATATAATTTTTTATACCCTCGAAAAATGATTTTTAATTAATTTCTCAAAAACTTATATAATATACATGTCAGAGAAAGTAATCTGTAGTTATCAGATAAATGTACGAAACCTTTTTTGTATAGTGAAATTACAACTGCTGTTTTCAAGATATATGAAATATTTTCATCATGTATCTCTCTCTATATATAGTTAGTTATGCATGTGTGTGTATATATATGTGTGTATATATATATGTGTGTATAT